>CM032333.1:98889761-99204972 GCA_019022515.1 Quercus aquifolioides | reverse complement strand
TTTTTTTTTTTTTTTTTTTTTGAGAATCAAAATTGTGAAACTTCATTAGGGAAGGCTATCAAGATCAGCCAAAAATACAGATTCAAGGTCTGGTGGTATTTCTTTCATCCAAACAGACATAAGAGGAGGTATAATTGCTCTCCTTGCTAGTGAATGTGCTAGTTATTCCACAGTTCTCTTTGGGCTTGTATTCTTATAAGTTATATTGAACAATGTCAGGAATCCTTAATTGACCATCATTCCTCAGTCTGGGGTGCTACATGGGGCACAACCATCTGGCAGCTAAGAACCTAGTCATTTAGAATTCTCATTAATGGTCTTATATCTTTCCAACACATTTCTCTTCCATTAATATGTGAGAACTTAAATTAGCTTCACCTAAATCTTGTGGCTAAATTAAATTCATGCAGTATTTATAGCATTGTATGCTAATTTTGATTAGGACTTGTGCTTGAAGGAGCTGGTGGAGAATTTGAGAATAAGCTATTGCAAGATGTGAGTCTGTATATCTCAAAAATCAAGGTATGGATGTTTGGGTGTATTCTCTTGCTTCGGTGCTAAATTTGTTGTTTGTCATGCCTGGCAATTGTGAGCAGATCACCTTTGAAAGTTAGTAGAGGAAGAACTTGAAGAGGAGTATTTGTGTAGTAACTAATACAAATTTAAGGCTTCGCTTTGCAGTTGGCATTATGCATAACTGTAAGGACTTCTTTCTAATCTTTTCATGTTTGTACAAGTGCATGCTTTTGTTAAATTTCAATTTTCTGATCATTAATCACCTAAGCTAATATTGTAGGTGAAAGAAATGCTAGAGTGTTAGTAATGTTCAATCAGCCAGTGGTATATGAATGCTTTTGTTCATCATCCCTTGGTGATTCTCCCAACAGCTCTGGAGGCTTTTAGCTATATGATGACATGTGAAATTACAATATCTGTTGGCGTATCTGGTGCACTTTTTGTTCTATTAGGAGCCATGGTTTCTAACCTTTTCACTAATTGGACAATCTAAGCAAATAAGGTAACATTTTCTTTTTTCTCTTTATGTCTTTAGCTAGTAACAATGATAGTTTGAGACTCAAAGCTAAGATTTTATCAGATTAACCTAAACTTTTATACTCTTAATTTATGAGAATAGGTCTTGACTACTTGCATACAACTCCATTATTGAAAGAATTGGTGATTGATGATTCAAAACTCTCATAAAAAGTTTCCAAAGAGAGACCGGAGAGAACTGGCACAAGATTTCTCACATCCCTAACATCAAATTGGATTGGAAGTATGTGCAAAGAGACGGTGAACCCCAGTTTGATTCAGACAGTCATTCAGAGGTAACTCTCCTTCCTTTCTTCTTCTTCTTTTATTTTAATTTTGCATTGCAAAATATCAATTAAATATAAATATATGGATTGGATTGTGAAACAAGTTTGGAAGATAGTTTACTCCAGCCCTCCTCCACTCAATGCCAACCGCAACGATTACATATTTTTTTTTTTTATTAAATATATCGATTTAATATATAAATATTTGGGTTTTGATTAAATTTCACATTTCCTGTTTATTTTTAGTTTTTATATTATATGGGTTGTTGTGGGTTTTGTAGATTTTCGGTATTTTAAACTAAATCTAACATACTGATAACTCATATGCATTTCATTTGGACATGCATGCAGATGGATGACGATCAACACAATGAATTTGGATCAGAATTAGTGAGGAAGATGATGTACAAGAAATCAATGACAAAGATGATGTGGTTGAGGTGGACAAGAATCATGAGGAAGATGGGGCTGACTTGACTGTGTGTGTGGTGGATGAACAAGTGGAAGTAGACATTGATGAGGGAGATTTGTGAAGCAGACAAATACTTATTATGAGACAGGATAATAAGAGCGAGGTGTTGAAGTGGACAATTTTTGAAGACTACAAATGAGGACGTAAGTAACATTCCCCTTTTACTTGTGTGAGAATAATTAGAATAATTATAAAGTCATTCAGCAAAAAAGAAAAAAGAAAAGTATTGATGATATAGTCATTAAAACTATAGTAACTGTTTATTGATTGGTTTTAATTACATTTTCTTCTTTCTAGATATTCATAACCGTTATTTATCTATAATCACCATAAATTGATTTATTTTATTTTATTTTATTTTTTATTTGGTTGTGATCCTTTTTTGGTCTAATATGTTCTCGATTATAAATAAGAGCCTTGATTTTTGGGCATGTAATTCCACAATAACTAGAAACCAGCTAGTGTAATGCCTTTAGTTGATTCTTCTTTTTCATTTATAACTTAATATGATATATCAATATGGATCTTGAGGATTTCATTGATTTTGGGTATTAGACTAATCCAACATAACTAATTATATGCTGTTCTTTTGGGCATGTAGCCGGTGGATAACAGAAATTGTGGACCAGGTTTTATGAGTAATCACTGTGAGAGAGGAGGAATTTAAAAGCCTTTTTTTTGGATGTTTGAGGGTGGCTTTGGCTTTCTCTCTCTTTTGCTTCATTTCTTCACTCTTGCCTCCAAATCAAAACAAATAAACCCTCCCTCCTATCATCTCCATTGCCACACTCTTCGGGTTCGTGTTTTTTACTTATTCCAAATCCTCTTATTGTAATTAATATGATCCTAATTTCAAATCCATGTTTTCATCATACATAGCATATTACTTGATCATAGCAATGAAGTGAAACTAAATGGTGGAAGAGCTTGGCATAAAGATGATCTTCATATCTTAATGACAACATCTAGTCCCCACAATATTGTTTCTGTTATAGTTGAAAATTATGTAAGTAGGTAGATCTTAAACCGATTTAATCACTATGAATATTTGAATCTTAATAGTTTTCAATTCAATTTTTTTAATGAAAATTATGACATACAAGTGAAGTGAATATTGGTTCTTTTTGAATTAATCTCTTATTTTTGTGATAACATTTGACTAGTTTCAATGAAATTGTGCGGTTTGATTGTTGGTAAAACAAAGTATTTTTTTCACATATGAATGAACAGAATGATTATCCCAAATATGTTCAGTAAAAGAATCCCATCACTGTTTCTCTGTGCCTAACTGCAATGAACTTATGAGATTGCCTATAACACCTGGCTAGATCTCAAATTCTATAACACTTAATGCCCTGATAGTTTATAAAATCTTTAACACTGCATAGGGATGATATGTTGGGTGTTTTTGACCAGAGAGGATGTTGAACTTGTACGGAAGGTTTTGAGGAAGTATGGGAGTGGGATTTGTTTGGGTTAGTGATTTGCCCATTACAAGCCAGCCTTGTACTGAGCAGCAAGTAGGCTATTTGAACTTAGTCCAAAAAGGTTGAGAAACAATGTGTTGGCTAAGGATGAAGTAGAAAGTCAGAAACCCCATTGGCTATTAATGGTATTATAAAGTTTGTTCTTTAATATTTAAATCTTTCAATTGTAACTTCTTCCACTGTTCTATTTGACCTTGTATACTTAAAAGTTATATCTGAACAAATGTCAGGAATCCGTAAATGACCACCATTGGTCAATCCAGGGTGCTACGAGGGGCACAGCCATCCGACAGCTAAGAACCTAGTCAATTAGTATTCTCATTAATGGTCTTAAATCTTTCCGACACATTTCTCTTCCATTAACATTTCTTAATCAAATCAGCCAATTTATAAAGGAAAGTTAAGTTAACTTCACCTAAATCTTGTGGCTGGATTAAATTCATGCAGGATTTATAGCATTGTATGCTAACATTGATGAGGACTTATGCTTGATTCCCGAGTCACCCTTTAACCTTGAAGGAGTTGGTGGAGAATTTGGAAATAAGCTACACCAGGATGTGAGTCTGTATATCTAAAAATTTAAGGTATGGATGCCAGGGTGTTTTCTCTTGCTTCAGTGTTAAATGAGTTGTTTGTCGTGCCCGGAAATTGTGAGCAGATCCCCTATGAATGTTAGTAGAGGAAGAACTTGAAGAGGAGTATTTATGTAGTAACGAATTCAACTTTAAGGCTTGGCTTTGTAGTTGGCATTATGCATACCTGTAAGTACTTCTTTCTAATCTTTTCATGTTTGATCATCAATGACTGGTTATCCGGTTTATCATTATAGGGACAAGTTGTGGTTTCAAATGTAACAGAAAAATTTGTTTTTACAAGTGCACGCTTTTGTTAAATTTCAATTTTTTGATCATTAATCAACAAAGTTAATATTGCAAGTGAAAGAAATGCTAGAGTGTTAATAATGTTCAATCAGCCAGTGCTATATGAATGCTTTTGTTGATCACCCCTTGGTGATTCTCCTAACAGATCTAGAGGCTTTTAGCTACATGATGACAAGTGAAATTGCAATATCTATTGGCGCACCTGGTGCACTTTTTGTACTATTGGGAGCCATGGTTTCTAAGCTTACTAATTGGACAATTTATGAAAATAAGGTAACATTTTCTTTTTGCTCTTTATGTCTTTGGCTAGTAACAGTGACAGTTTGAGACTCAATGCTAAGGTTGTATCAGATTAACCTAAACTTATATACTCTTAATTTGTGAGAATAGGTCCTGAGTCCTAAATATTTAGTGTGCAACACTTGTAACTCTCATGCTCGTTATAGCCATAAATTTACCCCTTGGATTTCTACCTCTTGTGGACAATTCAGCTCATATTGAAGGATTCCTGTCAGGATTTCCCCTTGGCTTGGATATGTAAGCCACAAATAAATTCCTCTAGGATATGAATTAAAGCAGAAATCCAGGCAAAGTATTATCAATACCTTTTATAGGATTACAGCTTTAGTCCTCTTAATTCATGGGTAATTACCTTGTACTTTCTCTGCATTCTTGACTTCTAGTTTATCTACCATGGACATGTGATCCAGCCTTGACTCAGCCTTTTCTTTTCTTTTGTTTTATCTACCCTGAAGAAATTGGCAGATATGCATATGGATGTATTGAGTTATTTCATGGTCAGAAGCTGTATAGCTGTATAGTCTGCTTTTTTTTAGCATCAATCAGCTGAATAATTATGTCAGTCTGTTTGCCTATTCTTCAAGCTTTGCAAGTATAACAAAACTACTCTTGTATGGATGCTTACTATGACAAAGGATCTTGGCAGTTTACGCCTCCTATTGTTGGCATTTCTTTTATGCTCATGGCCTGGGTCCTTAAACATTAGTAATGCACAACGGCATTGTACAAACACTTAGGACTGAAGTAGTAAAGCAACACATAAAATATATAAAGGAAAATTCAATTAAGGATTGTACGTTATATTTAAATATTTTAATCCAATCTCATAGTATTTTTCACATGCATCATTTTCATTCCTAAGATCCATTGTATTTCTACAAAATTTAATGCAACACAAGGAGTGACATTGATCTACAGCTGTATATAGGCACACCCTGAACATGTGTTAACCTCTTTCAAATTCCCAGAGTCTATAGTTGCTTCATTTAGGCACACACTGAACATGTGTTAATGGTCTCTTTTTAGATTTCTACAGCCTATTGCTTCCATGCTCTAGAAACCTTAAGATCCTGAAGATTTGCAATCTCATTACTGAATTGGGAATAATACACATTTTATAGCCCATTCAGAATCTACACACCACAGACTTAATTAATGCAGTAATCTTCTAATCAAAAGTAAGAGTTGACATCAAAACAGAACCATTAGTAGAGAAAGTTAATGACAAGTGAAACCAACAATATTAGAAAGGGTCATCTATCTTTTGTAACTTCATGAAACAAAGTATAACAAGATACACTGCTATAATTAACACTGAACTGTCTGTTTCACACGGAACAAGAACTTGCTAGTACTCAAATTCTATAACACTTAACGCCCTGATAGTTTATAAAATCTTTAACACTACATGGGGATGATATATTGGTGTTTTTGACTAGAGAGCATGTTGAATTTGTAGGGAAGGATGTGATGGAGTATGGGAGTGGGATTTGTCTGGGTTGGTGATTTTCCCATTACAAGCCAGCCTACTATTGAGCAGCAAGTAGGTAGTTTGAACCTAGTCCAAAAAGGTTGAGAGAAGATGTGTTGGCAAAGGATAAAGCAAAAAATCAGAAACCCCATTGGCTATTAATGGTACTATAAAATATATTCTTTAATATTTAAACCTTTTAGCTGTAACTTCTTCCACTGTTCTCTATGGTCTTGTATACTTAAAAGTTATATCTGAAAAAATGTCGAAAAACCTTAAATGACCATCGGTCAATCCAGGGTGCTACGTGGGGCATAGCCTTCTGGCAGCTAAGAACCTAGTCAATTAGTATTCTCATTAATGGTCTGTTATCTTTCCGACACATTTCTCTTCCATTAATGTTTCTTAATCAAATCAGCTAATTTTATAAAGAGAAGTTAAATTAGCTTGACCTAAATTTTGTGACTGAATGAAATTCATGCAGGAATTATAGCATTGTATGCTAATTTTGATGAGGATGTGCTTGATTCCCAAGTCACCCTTTTACCTTGAAGGAGCTGGTGGAGAATTTGGAAATAAGCTACACCAGGATGTAAGTCTATATATCTGAAAAATTAAGGTATAGATGCTAGGGTGTTTTCTCTTTCTTCAGTGTTAAATGTGTTGTTTGTCATGCCTGGCAATTATGAGCAGATCACCTTTGAAAGTTAGTAGAGGAAGAACTTGAAGAGGAGAATTTGTGTAGTAGCTAATTCTAAGTTTAAGGCTTGGCATTGCAGTTGCCATTATGCATACATGTAAGTACTTCTTTCCAATCTTTTCACGTAATAGCAAAATTTGTTTGAAGTACTTTGTACAAGTGCATGGTTTTGTGGAATTTCAATTTTCTGATAATTAATCACCTAAGATAATATTGCAGATGAAAGAAGTGCTAGAGTGTTAATAATGTTCAATCAGCCAGTGGTATATGAATGCTTTAGTTCATCATGCTTGGTGATTCTCCTTACAGCTTTGGAGGCTTTTAGTTATATGATGACATGTGAAATTAACAATATCAGTTGGTGTATTTGGTGCACTTTTTGACCTATTGGGAGCCATGGTTTCTGAGCTTCTCCCTAATTGGACAATCTTTGCAAAGAAGGTAACATTTTCTTTTTACTCTATATATCTTTGGATAGTAAAAGTGACAATCTGAGACTCAAAGATAAGGATTTATCAGATTAACCTAAACTTATAAACTCTTAATTTGTGAGTATAGGTCTTGACTCCTAAATATTCAATGTGCAGAACTTGTAACTCTCGTGCTCATTATAGCCATAAATTGTCCCCTCAAATTTCTACCTCGTGTGGACAATTCAGCTCAATTTGAAGGATTCCTGTCAGGATTTCCCCTTGGTCTTATTCTTTTAATCCGTCCTTCATTTGGATATGTAAGACACAAATAAATTCCTTCAGGATATGAAATAAAGCAAAAATCCAGGCATAAGTGTCAGTCTATTTGCCTATTCTTCATTGTGATCTTTACCTATTATAGGATTACAACATTAGTCCTCTTAAGAAGAAATTTCACGACAACTCTTGTAATAGGTTGTAACTCGAACATTATCACATTAAAATAGACTTATCAGTTATCAATGATATCACTTTTTTAAAAGTTAATCACAAACACTTTATTTCAGTAATTGTAAAACAAATATTGTGTTCCTAAACTTATTAGGCAACAAAACTTAAAATAATAATAAAAATCAAAAGAAAAAAAATGAAAAAGAAAAAAGTTCAAAAGAAAAGTAGTGTCTTGAGTCTTGACTCTCTTTACTGGGTATGAATATCAAAATGAGTGGATCCAAACTCGTCATGCATAAGCATTTAACGTAGCATTCAATGGTCACCAAAGTCTTCTAAATCATGCCTAACATTACTCACTACTTTTTTGGCCGGCAATCATGGTCATGGCCTCCGGCATAATGATATAAATATGTCTCCATTTTTATCTCTTTCTAACACTGAAAATATCTCCTTATTGTATCTTATTGAAGAAATATGGGAAGCTTCTTATGGCTATACCAGATTCACTTTCTTCTTTTCTTACTCTTGCTTTCTCATGTTACTTGCCTCCTTTATCGATGCCAATATGCCATCCAGAACAGAGCTCTGCTTTGCTCCAATTCAAGAACTCATTTTCACTTCCCCATGACAATTCAATTTCATTTCATTGTGATCTATATCATGGAATTCAATCATATGCCAAGACAAATTCCTGGATAAATGGTACAAATTGTTGTACATGGAATGGGATCACATGTGATAACAAGACTGGTCATGTCATTGGCATCGACATTAGTTGCAGTCAACTTCAAGGTACCATACATTCCAATAGCAGCCTTTTCTCTCTTCAACATCTCCAGAGACTCAACCTTTCTTACAATGACTTCAGTGGCTCTAAATTGTCTCCTAAGTTTGGTTGGTTTGCGAACATGACGCATCTTAATCTCACAACATGCAACTTAACCGGTGAATATGAAATTTCTTATCTATCCAAACTGGTTTCACTTGATCTCTCTTGGAATGGCAACATGAAACTAGACGAGCAAACTTTGCAAAGGCTTATTCAGAACCAAATGTTGATACATAAGTTGCTTATATCTAAATAATGTGAGATAATAAACAGGCATATAGAGATAATAAACAGGGGTAAAAGTTCAAAGATTTCATAAGAAAAGACTAAAAAAAAACCATTTTCTCACCCAAAAATCTATGTGAAACTTTGAATTTTTGGTAGAACATTTTAAACAAACCCTATAACATGTGTGACTCAAATCTTTTGAGAGCCACCTCTTGTAAATCCAAAGTCTCTTGCCTAATTTGAATCTTAATTTGTTTAACCATTATCAAAACCAATAGGACCATGGTAAATCAATAGAAAGATATTTAATTGTTACTTTTTGTTGTATTTCCACCGTTGGAAATCTCTTGCACCCTATCTGTGCTTGATTAGTGGAGCGCCCCTTGCTCTTCTAAGTTCTAAGACCCCAAGCCCATCTTAGTGTTAGGCCCACCAATCATAAGACCCCCTCCAACCAAGCCAATCAAACCCAACTCTCTTAAGCCCACATAAATAACCCATTGACCCATGCTCTTAAGCCCAAAACTTCATACTCACATACACTAACCCACCAATGCACCAGCCCAATTTAGCCCATTTAAATCTCAAACCCAAGTGTTCATTTAGACACATACAAAATAAGCCCACTCACATCGAAACCTAAAACAAATAAACTTAAGCCCACACACATTTTAAACCCAATTCCAGCTAGTTTAGGCAGTGGTATCTTCTTGGCTATATAAGCTCATTGGGTTGCAAGGCAACAGGCAGGTTTCTTTGACACTATTTTTCCTGTGAAAGTAAAAGATATGAATTGGATATAAGTCTGATGGTGAGGTTGATGTCCATTTGAAATTTTTTTTATTTTCAGTACTTATTTGCATAACATGAAATAAAAAGTTAAAAGTTGGCTTATTTTCAAAAAATTGAAACTTAAATTATTTGAAATAAAATTGAGACAAAAAGTAGTGTGAGACCCACAAATAGTACATAAAATAAGTAAAAAGTTAGCTTATAATCAAATTCCAAACACACATATTATGTTTGATGAAAACTAACGTTAGGAAAACAAGTTGGCTTATTTGAAAGGAGAAAAAAGTTAGTTTATTGTTTGCGTAAAGTAACATTTTATCTCACATTTAAGCAAATAAGCCATGCCAAATACTAAATGCAAATCTCCAATCTAACACTAGTGTTAGATGCTAAGTGGGGATTTAAAAATAATAATAATTGTTGCAAGTGTGCTAGGAGGGATTGGAACCAAGGTCTTCTTTATAAGGCAAACCAAGAAATGTTATTGAACTATAAGGTTCTTAGTAAGTGGGGAACCATCCTAGATGCTTTAAGGTTTTGTCTTTGTATTTTTTTGCTAATTTTCCAAAACTTTTTGAACGCCTGATTATTCTCGAGTATACGTAATTCGCTTATCTCACATACTCCGAGTAATTATTGAGAGAAATTTGTTGGAGTGGCCCTTGTTGAGATTTCTTGCAGTGAAATTTTTGTTAGGATAAAAAATTATCACTCATGAAGAAAGTATCTTATTAAATACTTTGTAGAAAATCTCACCACACTCAAATAGAATGCACTAAAAAGTTCTCAATAAAAGAGAGTTTTATTGATAGTTATAGCAATACACACACAACTCTTCATTATTTCACTCTTTACTTCTCTATTTCCTTACACTAGCATTTGCTTTCTAGCTTATGTACTAATTGGATACTTGATGCATAACACTGTTTTGGTACGAGCTGCAAGAGCAATACCAAATCGAGGCAAACTCTGAATACTAGATATGACCTCAAAATAACAGGGTCAAGGATGGAATTGAAAGCATAACTGAAGCAAAGGAAAATAAGCAAGAAACAATGAAAAAGAAAGATAGGGAAACTGAGGAAAAGAGAGAGAGAGAATTAAGACAATTGAGAATCAATCTATGAAAAATTATTCTGTATCACATAAATGAATCCACCATTACAATCACTCATAACTGAATCACTCATTGTAAACAAGTCTTTAGAGATGATTATAACAAACCCAAACAATGTGGAACCAATAATAGGAATACATGTGTCTCATTAGTAAATAATTATCCCACTTGTCTAAAAGATAACATATTGCCTTGAATTGTGTTTTATCATTTATCTGAAACAATAGCATTTTGATTTCCCTGCCTATTCCGACCAGGGAGAACATGCTCATTGACAGGAAAATTCAAGTTATGGGTTGTGTCTATCTTGTAGTATTACAGGACAAACCCCTATACCTATAAACTACAGGTAGAAAATATATTGAATATTGATGCATGGAAGGAGAAAAGTCAAGGAAAGAAGCTCTTTCCTTAATAAAATTCCGAAGCCTCACACTTAATAAGTTTTCTTCACATAAGAGAATCTTTAAAGGCTAAAAGCCTCCGCATGTTATAATATAAGTTTTCTTCACAATTTAAATGCGAAAGACAAAACCTAATAACACGTAAATAAAATGTGCAAAATGTTTTGAGACAAATCACAGTGCAATTGCAAAAGTTGGTGATGAATCTGCCCCCAAAATGTTAATAAGAAGTTTTGACCTCAAAATCCATGATTTGTTGATGTGGATTGAGACAGGAATTGCACCTGATGCAATAGCTTTGGATGGTTGAGATTGAGAGTTGCAAAAAGCAACTTTCAATTTCAACCATTGAATAAAAAAAGTTGAAAAAAAGTTAAAGGTTAAAATTGCAAATTACACCCCTAAAGTTTGAGTGTTTGAATTTTATACCTCAAAATTACAGAATTTAGATTTTACCCCCTAAAATTTGGGGTATTTAGATTTTACACCATAACGTGTTAGAATTTGGTTTTTACCCCCTAAATTTTAAGGGTATTTGGATATTGGACAAAATTGCTTTTTGCCTCTTTTTGAAAAAAAATCCAGCATTTTGCCCTCTTTCTCAAACTAATTAGGGAAATGCCGCTCTTTTGAAAATCGAGTTTCTGAAAATCGATTTAGGCCCTATAGCGGCGTTTTTAAGGACCTTATAGTGACGTTTTAAGGACCTATAGTGACGTTTTGTAACTCGATTTTCATAAAGTCGAGTTATAGGTAAAAAAAAGAAAAAAAATTGCATATAACTCGACTTTATGAAAATCGAGTTACAAAACGTCACTATAGGTCCTTAAAACGTCACTATAGGGTCCTTAAAAACGCCGCTATAAGGCCTAAATTGATTTTCAGAAACTCGATTTTCAAAAGAGGGGCATTTCCCTAATTAGTTTGAGAAAGAGAGTAAAATGCTGGATTTTTTTTAGAAAGGGGCAAAAAACAATTTTCTCCTTTGGATATTACTCTCTAAAGTTTGGGAGTATTTGGATTTCTTCCTTATATAGTTTCATGCACCTTTTTGGTAAACTGCAATGTTATAAATCAAAAAGAAACATACAGAGACCTGGCATCTTCCAAACAAATAGAGGCCAAAGAGGCAGGAAGGTTGCCAGAAACAAAACTAAAAGAAACTAAGGAAGTTAATGTGTACTTTGCTGCCTCATGAGCAGCAGCATTTCCACTTCTACACACCCAAAGAAACGAACAAGAAAGGAAAGACATAGCAATCAAACAAATATCAAACACCAGAGTAGAGATAGGCCATAAAGGACAGCCCGGATGATCTAGGATGGCGTCAATGCTTAGCTTGGAATCACTCTCCACACTGATATACCTCCAATGCTCTCCCTTAGCAAGTTGCAAGGCCCAGAGAATGGCTTCAGCTTCAGCCCTGAGAGGAGAGGACTTTGGGATGATCTTTGTCCACACCTTGATCACAACACCAAACTCGTTTCTAGCAATAACTGCCAAAGCCGCTTTAGAGTGAGAGATGGCTGCGTCCACATTCAGTTTGATAGTGCCCAATGGAGGGGGAGACCATTTGGTGACAGACGGCCGAGGGGAAGGGGCTTCTGAACATGTAAAAACTCGTGAACATTCCATCATCTTCATGTGTATACTTTGGGTATAGGCATGGAGGTCAATGGGGCCACTGTTGTGAAGAACCACATTTCTAGTGCGCCAGATCTCTTCTAGCGTGAAAGCCATGGTGAGGGTCACCAGCCAAAGGTCACGAGCTTGACAAATTGCCTGGGGGGGATCTAAGATAATCTTGATAATGTCAAGTGGGGATGCTGCTTGGACAAAATTTGGCTTGAAACCACAGCAAGCAGAAAACCAAAGAGCTTTTGCAGCCGGACATTTGAGGAAAAGGTGAGAGGCAGATTCCACTTCTTGGTTACAAAGCACACAGCAAGATTCCGGGATGTCCATGCGGCATAACAGGTTTTCCCTTGTAGGAAGGGCATTAGCCGCTACCCTCCAAATAAACATTTTAATCCTTTCTGGGCCTCTAATTTTCCAGATCTTAGACCAATTCACATAAGTAGAAGTCTGTGGCTGGGGGCTTGGGAGCAAATCTTTGAAGGCAGATTTAACTGAAAAACACCCTTTTGAATCCGACAACCAAAGGAGCTTGTCTGGTCTAGGCCTAGAAGGGATAAGGATGGATAGGATGGCTTGGGCTGAGCTGGTATTAAAGAGATGAAGTACCAGAGAGGATTTCCAGGTGTGCAAATCATGATCAATGAGTTGGGATACCTTCATGGGGTTTTGAGCAAAAGTTTCATCCCTTGGGGTTGGGATGAAATTCTAAATCCAAGGTACCCATGGATCAAGCCACATGTCAACAAACTCACCATCTCCAATAAGAAAGCATGCTCCTTTGTTCACCACTGATTTTGCCTTTTCAATAGCTTTCCATATCGGTGATGCGAGCTTTGGGGGTTCAGCTCGAAGCCAATCCTCCTTGACCCTGTACTTAGCTCTAAGGATACTCATGCAGAGGCTGTCTTTTTTGGATACAATCATCCATGCTAGTTTTGCCAACAAGGCAGAATTTACATTTTTTGCTTTTTGAAACCTAGACCTCCCACATTCTTTGGGCAACAAAGGCTGTCCCAGGATTTCAAAGCCATAAATCTACCCTCGCTCTGGTTGGGTTTCCACCAAAACCTTCTAGCTAAGGAGTCCAGCTTCTCACAGACATTATTGGGGATGCTAAAGGTGGACATAGCGTAGTTTGGGACGGACTGCACCACAGTATTGATGAGGGTTTTCCTCCCTGCCCAAGATAAGCACTTGCTTCTCTATCCCATAAGTTTTGCTTCAAGTTTGTCTTCGAGAAAAGCGAAATCTTTGGATGGTGCTCTAGTTAGAAACATTGGGGCTCCAAGATATATTGCATCCTTTTTTAGGCTCTTTACTTGGAGAATATCCTTGACAGACCTTCAGGTATGGTGTTGGGTGTGCTTGGAAAAGAATACTCCCGATTTATTTCTATTAATCACTTGCCCAGACCAGTTACAGTATTTCTCCAAGGTTACCATTAAGCTTGCTACATCTTTTCTAGAGGCTTTTGAGAACAAGACAACATCATCGGCATACATAACATGAGAGATAGTAGGACCGCTGATACTGGTCTTTATGCCAGCAACATTTTTCAGCCTGAGTTCGTGCTCTATGAGTCTGGATAACACTTCTTGCCCCAGGATAAAAAGATACGGCGATAGTGGATCTCCTTGTCTTAATCCCCTACTTGGCTTGAAAGGTTCTGATTTTCCCCCATTGACGATCACTTCGAAGGAAACCGATGAAACACAGGCTATGATCCATCCAGTGAAGGTTTCATTGAATCCAAAGTGGAGCAGCACCGCTTGTAGGAACTTCCAATTGACCCTGTCGTAAGCCTTTTGAAGGTCGAGTTTTATAGCCATTAGCCCCGGGTTTGTTTTACGGGTCTTGAAGCTGTGGAGGAATTCCTGGACAATGATTTGGTTTTCCGCTATCCACCTATTTGGAATGAAGGCCGATTGGGATGGGGAGATCAATTTATCCAGTAGTGGCCGAAGCTTCTCCACCAATAGCTTAGAAATGATTTTGTAGACCACGTTACAGAGGCTGATTGGTCTGTAATGATTGACAGACGAGGGGTTAGATAATTTTGGGATGAGGACAATTAAAGAAGAGTTTACCTCTTTTGGCATTGAGCCTATGGTGAAGAAGGAGGTGACAGCCTTAACAACATCAGCACCCACAGTAGACCAGGCTTGTTTGTAAAACAGAGCAGGGAAACCGTCAGGGCCTAGGGCCTTTTGGTCTTGCATTTGGAATAGGGTCGATTTGATCTCTTCTGGAGTGGGGATGCTTTGCAATACTTCGTTTTCTTCCTCAGTGATGCACGGCAGGATCAGATGCTCTAGGTGATCAGGGAAGCAGGTATCCTCTTCTTCAAACAAGTTATTGTAGTTTTCCCGAAAAAGGAGTCTAATCAGGCTTGACTCATGGATCCAGGTCCCGTCCTCTTTTTTGATGGCATCTATGTTGTTGCTTCTTCTACGAATAATGGTGGACAAGTGGAAGAATTTCGAGTTTTTGTCTCCAAATTTAAGCCATAATTCTCTGGATTTTTGGCGCCAAATTACCTCACTTCTAAGAAGCCATTCAGATAGTTCAATTTGGAGGGCATTTTCAACTAACTCATTTTCCCGGGAAGGATTTTTGTCTTGAACCTCCTTAATTTTCTTTACTAAGGAGTTTATTCTGTCTTGACAATGACCAAACACCTCCTTGTTCCAATTGTGAAGTGCATTCCTAGTAGAAGCTTGCTTCTTACAAAGTTTGATGAAGTCTGACCCTATTACCTTAATGTTCCAAGCACTATCAATGATAGCCTTGCACCCATCATCTCTGAGCCAAACTGCCTCAAACCTAAAAGGCCTGTGTGCGAAGCTATCAGATGGGTTTGTATCAAGAAAGATCGGGGCATGGTCAGACTTGATAGCTCCCAGTTGTTGAATAGTTGCTTTTGGAAAAGCCAACCGCCAGGAGATGCTTGCCATGCCCCTGTCTAGTCTCCTCTTAATTGAGGCTTTGCCCCATTTACCTCTGGCCCAAGTAAACTTGTTCCCTGAATACCCGAGATCCACTGCATTTTGCTCAAACATTAACTCTTTTAGATAATTTACTGCTGAGGATCCTCCTTTGTTGCCACCCATTTGCTCATCTTCATTGATAATGAAGTTGAAATCTCCAATACAGGCCCATGGCCCTTGGTGGGATTCAATCAGGGCGAAGAGATTACCCTAGGCTTTTCTCTTCTTTGAGTGATAAGGAGGTCCATAAAACCCCACAAGAAGCCAATCCGTGCACTGATCAGAGACTCTGATTGCAATAAGGTTATTGTCAAAATCAACTTCGCTAATGGATAGACCCTCCTTCCACAACATACATAGACCACTTGCTCTTCCCTTAGCCTCAACAACAACTTTATGATCAAACTTAATAAAACTTTTAACGAATTCCATACGAACAACATTTGCTTTAGTTTCGGAGAGGAAGACCACCTCCGGCCTTGCCCCTTTTATTTGAGCCCCCAGGGCTCGAACTGTCGAGGCGTTGCAGATACCTCGACAGTTCCAACCCAGGATCCTCATGGCGAATTTGGGGGCATGATAAGGCCCGCCTCCTCGGCCGTAGAAACAATGGTAGAAATACATTGATGTTTTCTCAATAATCAAAATTAGCCTATCTTCACTTCCAATCTCAACCAAAATAAGCTTAATCCGGATGTTAAACAAGAAATCCTGAGACATATAACTAAGAAAGTTCTTCCAGCAATACGAAATCTGTCCAATAAAAGCTGCAAGTACCATCTCATTGCATCAGATTTTGTGGCAATTAGAAGCTACTATAACATACAAAGCAAATAATGTGAAAGCCTCTAGCATACTTTTGAAATGCATGAAACTGCCATAATCTGAATTAGAGCTTCTAATTAATTTATTTATGTATTTATCTGTTTAATAATTTCTTATAGTAAGTAGACATAAAATGCAGCAGGGCAGTTACTCGTTCTGATTTAAATTGCAGCAGGACCTTTTTTTCTTTTAGGCAATACAACCATTGTCTTTGCAATTATCTAACCCCATTAGTCCAAGATTCCAAACTAACCCAAACTAAGCAAGTACTTAAGAAATTAGGAACAAATAATAAGAATTGAAATCCAACAAAACCAGAAGGGATTAGAAGATGAAAACCATGGAGAAAAGTCCAAATAAAATAAATGCCAAAGAAACCCAACAAGTATTCATACCAAAAACAAAAGCTGAAGAAAATGGGTCTTTTTCCAAGTTGATTCACACCCAAGCTCAGCATTTTAAAAATGGGGGAAAAATTAAGAACTTAATTGCATGAGTTAAGCCTATCAATTTCAACTCCCATTTACATATATTGTTAGAGTATGTTAGAATAGAGGTTTTTTCAGAATTGAGACAGAGAAAGAGAGCAGAAGCAAATATTTTCATGGTTCAGCTTGACAGCCTACACCTATAATGGAAAACCTTTCACTACCTACATCTTTATTGTGTTAACTTGTAGTTTACAAAGAATTTAACAAAAGGTATAAATAGGAATACATTACGTCCATTATGAACACCTTAAAATCATGGTAGCTAGTGGTATTGCAAAATTACAGTAATCTACAGAATTATGATCTACTCTATTTATGATATAGCCAAATTGTATTCTAACATATATATCTTCAACTCATTACATCAAACACAGAAATATCATTCAATGAAAAGAAATCCCAAGAAAAACAAATGGGATAACGATGATGCATTGGGCTATGAGACCAAAAAAAAAAAAAACACACCTTCAACGGACAGTGGTTCTGCCACTGCTCTATGTTTTTGATTTGGGCAGAGACAACACTGCTAGCAACCACATGAGGAGCCACTGACCATGAATGAAAGATTAAAGAGTGAGAAACCACTGGTGAATGGTGAATGCACGTAGGGAGGGACTGGGGCCAATATACTCAACAAAAAAATACAATGGTTGATTTGCATTAACTTTCTGCCAAAACAAATAGAAAGTTAACAAGAATTTGGCACAAATAACTAAAAGACTTACAATCAAACAGGCAAATGATGTATATATGGTTGATTTGCATTAAATTTCCTTTTACCTTGTTCCCAATATAAGTTTATCAAAAGTGCTTAACTAAAATTTGTACAAGGTGGTGAAATGAAAATGGCATAGTAAGCTTCCACACTTGCAGGTTTAAGAAATTAGTAACGACAATGACATTTTGACAACAAACTATGGCTGTCCTGTAAACAATCTTGTGGACAAGGAAGATTCATTTGTATCATGGGCTAACTTCTCAGACCAAAAAAAATCAAGGTTAACACAGGCCTAATAGGAAACTACAGAGTCTATGTAACAAGGGCTGAACTTGTAAATTCTAAAGTTAAAATTGAAAAAAAAAAAAAGAAGTATATGTATGCCAAAGAAATGAATATATATATATATATATATAGCAACAAACATGACCTGTATTAGAAAGAAAGACAATGACTTACCAATCCCAGGCCACCATCATTAGAATCCTTGCAATTATAGTTACCAACTTACCATGAGCTATACATTCTCTATCTTTCAATCCTTGAAAGCTGTACAACAAAAGCTGCAAGTATCAAATTGTATCAGATTTTGTGACATTTAGAACTTAGAAGCTACTATAACAAAACAAATAATGTGAAAGCCTCTAGCATGCCTTCAATATGCATGAACCGGCCATAATCTGAATAACAGTCTTGAGTTTCTAATTTATTTATCTGTTTAATGATTTGTTATGGTAAATAGACATAGATTTTAGCAGGGTAGTTACACTTTAGGATTCAAATTGTAGTAGGACCTTTGTTTTTTAAAGCCAAGTTTTCTAACTAATCCAAACTAAGCAAAGTACTTCAACAATTAAAAAAGAAAAAAAAATTGAAATCCAACAAAACCAAAGATGAAATATCATGGAGAAAAGTCCAAAAATAAACATAAAAGCTGAAGAAACACAATAAATATTCAAAGCAAAAACAAAAGCTGAAGAAAATGGGTCTCTTTCCAAATTGACTCCCACCCAAGTAAAGCAGAAAAAAAAAAAAAAAAAAAAAAAAAAACACACCATTTCAGAAAAAGAAGAAAGTAGGCTGAACAGAGAAAGCTCAAGTAAAAAAAGCCAAACTTCATTAAAACAATTTATACTGAAACATCTTCACAAGCACCTTGTAGGCAATCTGTCAAAAACAAAATTGCATGATTTAAGCCTATCAATTCTAATCCTATATTGTTAGAATATGTTTAACTAGAATGAAACTAGTAATGGCGCATTTATTATGAAACTAGTAATGGCAATGAAATTTTGACAAAAAAACTCACATATCATTGGTGTCCTGTAAACACTAAACAATCTTGTGGACAAGGAAGAATGGAAGATTCATTTGCATCAGGGCCTACTTTCTCTGACAAAAGAAGTCAAGGTTAACACAGGCCCAATAGGAAGTTTAATACCCATCAACTAAGCTTTTAGCAGCACTGTGAGAGACCATTTCTGAGCTCGTTTCCAACTTTGCACCATCCTGAAAGCCCATATGTGAAACAAAAGGAAGATACATTTATAGTGTAGAAGCTGTCAGCCTATATATCAAGGGCTGCACTAAAGTAAATTTTGAAGGCAAAATTGAAAATAAAAAAGACTTGTAAGAAAGAGAGACGATGATTACATGTACCTAGGAGCAAAATAATTGGAAACTCCCAGAGCTACAATGAGCCAAACATCCTTTTATCTTTGAATCCTCTTTGAGTGTGGTACATCATTAGAGCTGCCTTCACCACTAGGCCCAGCCCCATTGTAGTTATCACAAATTTGCTTAATTTTGCTACCTTCTTTTACCACCATTGAATTGTCAAAATCATGTTGAGCATCTGAACCCTCATAAGTACTGCCGCGGGTAGCCATCATTTCTCTAATATCTTCAATGTCTTGCACGTATACCATTCGAAATCCACATTTTTTAACCTCTAAGCATGGGTTGTCACAATCTTCAAATCTAACTTCCATCTGAATGATCTTATTCTCTTCAATTGACTCAATACTACTCTAGCATTCTCATCAAAACATTCGGGGTGAAAATAGAGAAGCCCATTCTGAGGTTTAAACCATCCCGGAATAACAATACTAAGGGTAGCCACGGAATGTATTTCGGGTTCCTCATAGATTCCCAGAGATTACATAAACAAATAATGATGTTTACACACACACACACACACACACACAGAGACCTAAGTATCTCCTGATAGCATTCTAAAAAGTCAAAAAAAAAACACATGTCACTAATAACTAAGGTTGTTATAGAATTTGGGCTTGTGGAAAGCTGATTCCCAGAGATTAATTAAAGATTGCAGTCTCTCAGATCCAATATGTCTGAAGACTGAAGACTTTCAAACGTGGAAGTTATAGAATTTGGGCTTAAAAGCCCAAGGCTTCAAGCTGATTCCATTTTTTGGGTGATAGGCTTAAGGCCGCTCAATTGCGGGATACCTTAAAAAATTCTTTTCTTTTTTCTCTTTTTTTGAGAAAGACCTTAAAAGAAAAATATTAATAATTTAATTAATTAATTAATAAGAGAAAGGTAGATTAGGTTCTACAAACTTTAAGAATCTTTTAGTATTTTTTATGAAAAAAAAAAATTGTAATGGAGTACTTAAATAACAATCTTACGGTCTTACCTTTATTCCTTTCCAAAGTAATTCAATTTTGTTGTGACACATGTGAAGTATAACAAGCTCATATGGTTGAAACTTGATGACAAAGATGTTTGAGACTGTGCAAAAAGGGAGCACCATGAATTATAAGCAATTTAAAGTTGGGCATCTTTGAAAAGGCTTCAAGGTTCCATTGTGCCTCTTTGGATATATGTTGAATACCCAATTCAAGGACAATTGCTTCACATTCCTATAATACAGAAAAAGGGATGAGTAAGTCACAAGATATATGATTTTTAGAGTTGTTTAGATATTAACTTTGTCAAGATAAGGTATATGCTAAAGTTCTCTTACGATATTTTTCTTCAACACATTGTGAATGTCTTTATATAGCCACAATTTGCTCCACTTTGGAGGTTCTTGATGAACTATGTCATGACCCATTATTTGTAGTAACTCATGCATCCAAAATGTATTTTCACAATGTTTTAAGAGAGACTTTTCATTAAGAACCCTTAATCCAATTTTAGGACAAAGGCCAAGACAATCTATTACTTCTACTACACAATCTTTGTCCTTCATATTAAAAAAACATGCTATATGAAGAAATATTTCTTTCTCAGTTTCCCTAAGTCCATCAAAACTTATTTGTAGTATTTTCATAATATCTTTTTTGGAAAATTCTTTGAGCCTATCTAATACACTTTCCCATTCCACCTTTCTTCTATTGTACAAAAAAGAACCCAAAACATCAATAGCTAAAGGAAGGCCTTTAGAAAAATTTACAAAATGTTTGGACATCTCTAGATAATCTTTGACAGGATGATCTTTATTAAAAGTCTTCAAACTAAAAAGGTGAAGAGAGATTCAAAAAAAAAAAAAAAAAAAAAAAAAAAAAAAAAAAGGTGAAGAGCGTCATCATCATCCAATTCTCGAGCCTTATATATTTCATATACTTTATTTTAGGTTCTAAAAGTTTAGAATAATTGGTAAACTGTGAGTACAAACTTATCTAGATATAGATTCCTAGATCTATAGGTTTGATTAGACAATGTTCAAGGTGTTACAAGTCAAAACATAAGAACATACAAACTGCAAAAAGAAGAATTCAAATTCTGTGTAATACAACCGATCGAAAATCACAGAAAATCAAATTCTGCAGAATTTTAATTGAGCCTAACAGCCCATTGGCCCATTATGTGATTAGGGTTTTAGATCTATTTCACCTAGTATATAAAGGAAACCCTAAGGCACGTTTTAAAGAGACTTCGGAGGTGCTCTTGTGAGATTTAAAAGGTATTGTGCCTTCCTCTTTCAAAGTCACTACTGGAAATCATTCTTATAGCATTAGATCGATAGATTTGAAGTTGCTGCAACAAGATCAACAACTACTGATAATCTAAACCTTCAAGGGTGGTCTTGGAGTCACAAACTAGAGAGTTTGTGTTGCTAAACCTTTGAGTGGGATCTCAAAGTCACAAGCATGGGTGCTTGTGTTGCAGTAAATCCAAGGAGAGAAAGAGTCCGTGGATTCGGAGCTTGCACGTGGTCGTATCAGTAAGTTACTACATGAGGTAACAATAGATTTAGGGTTAAATCTTATTATAAAAACTTCAATTCTATTGTAGTAGATTTGCTTTACCTTGAGGATAGTTAGGTCAAATCCTCCCCAGGTTTTTACCTTGAAACTGTTCGTTTCATTGGTTTTCTTGAGTCATCATATCGTGGTATTATTTATTTTTTGCTGCTTTGCATGATATGATTTATTATTGTTTAACCTAGATCTGAATAATTAACCTAAGTAATCACTTGGCTAATATATTAGATTAAACAATCTGGTTTAAGGGGTCTAAATGAACAAACACTTTATGTCTTATCAACAAATGCACTTCTCTTCTTGTTATGATAACTTTACTGCCTTGACCAAACCAATTTGGCTCCCCAGCTAACTTTTCTAACTGTTTGAATTGATTTACATCATCAAGAACAAGAAGAATCCTTTTATGACATAATCTATTCTTGATCATAAGAACTCCATCATCAACATCTCTTATATTCACATTTTCCTCCATCAAAATATCGCAAATAAGTTTTTGTTGTAATGGAAGTAAACCACATTTATCATATACTTCTTTAATATTAGTGATAAAACAACCTCCTTCAAATTCACTAAAAACTTTCCAATAAAATACTTTAGCAAGAGTTGTCTTACCAATCCCCCCATCCCCCAAACCCTAATAATGCGAACATCATTTGATCCTATAGCTAAAAGCAACATCAATTCCTTCACTTGAGAATCTACTCCCACTAAGCCTTTGGTATCTCTTTGAAATGCATAACTCAATTTATGCAATATTATTTTCACAATATCTTGGATAAATTCTGACTCATGCCTACAAATAAGAAAGACAGCTAAGCAGTGTGACCATCCAATATATCCTCATCCTATAAGTAAATTCAATAATTTCTACACGAGAATAATTTTTAATTCAATTTCAGAGCATTAGTATTGGTGGTGCTAAAAAGCCATATTGTTATTTTTAACACCCCCAATACTAAAAAGCATATTGCAATGGTGGAGGGAAAGCCAAGATGGTAAAAAAAAAAAAAAATATTAAAAGTTATATTATTTTATTGTGTTGGTGGTGGTGGTGGTGGTTGTTGTTGTTGTTTATTGTAGTAGATATATTATTTTATTATGTTGTTTATATTATTTTATTGTATTGAATGCTAAAATAAAATCATTAATATTAGATGTTTTATAAAGTGAGGAGGTAAAATAGATAAAGTAACTTTTCGTGGTGCCAAATTGCTAGGTTTTTTACACCACCAATACTGATGCTCTCACTGAGAACAGATAAACGAGTTACCGTTAGAGTCGTGAATATATATAATGCTATAAACAATGCTACTAAGGGCTTGACAGCTAATAGCTTGGTTCAGACAGGGACTTTGTATTGAGGTGGTCCTTTCAAACGGAAAATAATTAGTTGAAAGACATTCATGTTTATATATACGTACAACTTGTAATACCCCAATTTTTGCTTTTATGATTATCACCGTACCTTGTCATTTTTTTATATAAAGTTGAGGTACTTTATGTGTGTGCACAGTAAGATGAGAGTAGACAATTTTGTGGTACTACAAATATGTGAGAAAATTAAAGTTTTAGTGAATACAATTTGGTGCAGCAATTAAAATAAAAAATAAGTAAATAAAAGATGAAGATGTTTTATGGGCTTCTTGGAGACTAAAGAGATAAGTTCAAGTGGATTTTAAACTCTAGCCCACTACCCCACCAAGCCCACATCTCTGATGTGTCAAATATAAGGTAAATGAAGAGATAAATTAGGGTTTCTCATAAGAAGGGTTTCATCACTAGGGAGGCTAGGGTTTCATCACTAAGGAGGCTAAGAGGTATTTTTTTCTTGGAGTTAATTGAAGAGACAACCGATTGTTCAGGTATGATTTTTCATCTGTTAGAATCAAAGAATTAAAAGAGTTAGTGATGTGTAGATTTGTTTCAAAGAGATATCTTTTCCTAGAATTTGGTTTACACTTTTGCGTTAATCTTTGAATCCTAGATTGAGCCACGGAATTTCAATGAATCCGTGATTTTGGCTTAAGTCTTCTTCAGTTTTGTACATATAAATTATATAAATAATGAGACAATGATGCTGCCACCGTTTCCAGTGGGATTATGCTATTAAAATCATTGAGGTTATATATTAAAGATTAGAATTGGCTTCCTATTAGATTTGTATATATTGAGGTTTTGTATATATTGTTCTCTGTGGGTCCCTAGATTTGTTTATATCGGGTCTTCTATTAGATTTATATATATTACGTCCTATTAGATTTTCCACGTTTTCTTGATTATTTTATTAGTTTAGGATTGACCCTAAAGAGACGGTGGCGTTCAGTGATAACATGAGGTCTTGTAGTTGGTTTAATTTGATATTTGATATATTGGTCAATTGTTTTAGAATAACTAATAGGTATATTCGGATTTGATGTTTCTACGTATGGGAACTAGTTCTGCCTATATTATGGCTCTAGGAAAAATAAAGAGAAGGTTGTGGAGGATTATAGTGTTTTAGGAAGTAGTTTTTGATCATGAAATTTCATGCTTATTGATTAAAGTATTTTTCTGTTTAGAGCTTACGGAATACTAAAAGTGCTCGGCTGTGTTCGGATATATTAGCAAGAGAGGTAAGTAATTATGCATAATATGCACAAGTTTTGTCCATTAGGTTCTTAGAAGTTAAAAGTTTTCAAAAGTTTTGTATCTCAAACTTATATTTTCGAAAGTTTATCGAAAGCATTATTTTTACATTATTGAAAGAGAAACTTCGAATGTTAGACAATGTTTTAAGGAGAAACTTCGAATTTTAAATAACGTTTTGAATGTCCAAATCTCATTTAAAAGATTATTTCTAAACTAAACTATTTTTCGAAAATAATTGAGTTTCAAAGTAAGTTTTCTAAAAAGGTTCTTGTTCTTTAAATTTGTTAAAACCAAGTGATTTCAAAGTCATGTTCCTATTCTCCAAATGGTATTTAAAAAGTTTCTTTTAGCAAATCAAATTTTCAGATTTACTCAAGAATTGTAATATGTTTATATAAACTTCTCAGTTTCTATTCGTTCCCAATGAGAGTCAAGCATCCTTTGATTTATGTTGAATTCGATATTGTGATATTCGTTATGCCTGTATATTTGGAATAATTGTTAATATTAAGAAAATTATTCTATTTTGTATATATTTCGTTTTGTGATATGTGACTCAGAATGAATGTTTTTAGAATTGATCAGATATATCAGATTTATGTGTAAATCCGCTCACAGGATTGTATGTGAGAATATGTGTTGATCCCTCACCAGCAGGGGTTAGATGTTGGTATCCGCTCACAGGATTGTATGTGAGAATATGTGATGTGTATATGTGACACTGTGCTCTGATCAATTTTATGTATGTGATTTCAAATGATTTCAAATGATTTTAAGATGTAATTACATATGTATTAAGTGATTCACTATATGTTTTGGAATAATTATTTTTGATATCATTAAATGAGTTTGTGAAAAATCAAAATACTCGTGCGTTGCTTGACTCTGTTCTGTTGTGTATTCTGTATAATTACTTACTAGATGTGGCTCACCCCATCAATTATTATTTTTCAGATTGAAGTGTAGTTGGGAATATAGGACCTTCTGATCGCTTTGTAAGGTGCAAGGTTGAGCGTGAAAGTTGTAGGCGAATTCTATATTACTTGAAGACTTATAGAATTTTAGTTATCCTTATTTTGTAATCCATGTTTTGTATTTTGGAGATTATTTCCAATTTGTGGAGTTTAGATTTTTGTAAGAGGTTATTTATTAAGAGCATTGTTTCTTTGGAGCATTAATTTATTTTGGATCAACTATGTTCATTGAGTTATATAAGTTCAGTAGGTTAGTCATGCATCTAAATTCATGTTCCATGGATTTGGGTCGTGACACAACTAGTGTGATTGTTTTTGGAAGCGAAAAGGTCCGTGGTAGTTTTTACTTTTTAGGATTAAAAGAAGGCATTGTGTGAATTATAATCTTGTTTCTTGTTTGAGTATAATAGGTTAACGGAAAATTATTAGGTACTCCCGGAGTACCATAAATGCGTAGTCCTCCCTCTCACATGAATGTTAGGTCCCACCATAAATTTAATTAGTAGGACCCACCATTCATGTGAGAGGAGGGAGTATGTATTTATGGTACTCCGGGTGTACACAATAATTTCACAAGGCTAACAGCACTATTTTGAGTTTGTGATTCATGTGAGAGGAGGGAGTATGTATTTATAGTATTCCGAGAGTACACAATAATTTCACTAGGCTAACAGCACTATTTTGAGTTTGTGAGTTTCATTATAAGAGCAAATTATGCGATTGTAATATGTATTATTAATAATGGATTTTAGTTAGTGTTACCAAGGATATGTATACATAGAGATTTTTTATTTACATTTAGGGTCCGTTTGGATACAACTTATTTTTGCTGAAACTGAAAACTGAAAACTGAAAACACTGTAACAAAATAATTTTTAAATGTGTGAATAATACCGTGGGTCCCATTTTTAATATATTTTTTTTCTGAATAAAGTGGTTGTAGGTCCCATGAACAGTGTGTGAACAGTGCGTGAACAATACATGAACAGTAAAACTTGTCTCCAAAAGCTGAAAAGCGTGAAAAAAAAAAAAAAAAAAAGAGAGAAGAGAAGCAAAATGCAAACGCAGACGCAATAATAATTGCTATCCAAACCCACACTTAGTATCATAGCCTTGTGTGAATATTCTAGTATATTATTTGTATGAATACACCTTTTTTTTTCCCCTAAAAATAAACACACATATAAGAAAGAAGGAAAGAGGTTCTAACACAAAGGTACACCACTACTTCACTAAAAAGTCATAATAACTTTTAAGTAAGAGTGGAACAAGTTATTCTCAAAAGAATATGAATACACTTATTTTATTGTCTTTTTACATCGAAATAGTATTCAAGCTCAAAATTTTTATCCATATCTATTCTTCAGTATAAACTTAAGCTTAAACTTAGCTTGTTTGATAAATAAATAAACATAAATAAATATTTCTCCAATTAATCCCAAACTAAATAAATAAACATAAACAACTGTGTTTTTAGTTACGGCCCTACATATTAAGGTTAAATGAGTTGCTCCCATTGGCTTATATTATTGTATTATGTTCACATGTCAAAGGGTTGGGTCACCTCTTAGTCAACACGGTAAGTTGTCAACTTTAGTCATCCAATCACTTATACAACAATGCACTAAACAATCTCCCTCTTTCTATCTCTCTCTTCACAATCGAAAATTAGATTTTAGCTCTCCTCTCCTTTCTTAAGGTAACATAAAACTCTTTTATTGTTAAAAATAAAACCATTTAATCTTTTTTAAAATTTTATGTTTAAACCATGATAATAGATTTTCTATATAAAATTCATCTAGATTTAGTTAATATTAATTCAACAAGTTCTGCGTTAAAGTCTTTATTTGGATAGGTTGAGGGTGTTAGGCAATTTCTATAATTAATTGAAATCATAATAGTGACTTTGATAAACTAGAATATATTGTTCTATGCTTTAAATAGACCAGTCATATTACCAATTGAAAAGTAGATGTTAGTAAAACTTATATACAAAAACTTAATCAGTAAATTTTAAGTAAATACATTTAAAACAGATTTTGAGTAAGAAGAATGGATTTTAAGTAAATACATTTAAAATAGACTTTGAGTATAAAAAATCTCTCATTTAAAATTATCACGTCAGCCATTAAATTGTATAGAGATAGCACTGTCAAAAGGACGAGTACACAAACATACATGTATGCATTCGTCATGCTAAATGCATTAGAATCATATCCTAATTACTATATACAAAATAAATCTCATATATGTCCATACAAAAGGTTATTTAATATATTTGATCGAAATTATGTTGTTAATAGGAATTACCTATTTTGTAAGGACCATCCAGAGAGATTGGTGACTTCTTTCAAAGCATCTCTCCACATGTGAACTCTCTTTATATTTTCTTGAAAACGTTTTTCATGTTCACCAAATGGTTTTGCATAAGTTCTAATTTGTTTTCGTACCATAGATGGATTTGCATCATAAAAAATAGGTACAACTATTAACCCCATCTTTTCTTTACATTCTATGATTTTTACAAGTTCATCCAAATACCACGTCGATGATGCATAGTTTTTAGAAAGAATAACAATAGCAAATAATGATTCTTCTATTGCTTTTAAAAGCCCAGAAAAATAGGTTTTTCTTTCTCCAGTTTTTTATCATCCCTCAAGGTGAAGATGCCCTTCTGTTTCAGGGTAGCAAATAAATGATCTGTAAAACTCTTGCGAGTATCTTCACCTCTAAAACTTAAAAAGACGTATTTCCATTTACGGCTAGAAGAAGAGGAAGAAGACGGGCTTTTGGTATCCATGAAAAGCAATCTAAGCTTTCAAGTAAACCTTGAATCACAATATAGAATTATAGATACTTCGTCAAAATTTCATTCAATTATATTTTTAAGTAAAAATGAATAAATTGTTAGGATTGGTGCCCTTTAAATCCTATTGTATGATGTTATGTATGACATTATGTATGACATGATGTATAACTTAATATTGTAATTAATAAAGTTGTTTTATTATTATCTAAAATAATGGTAACATGAATATTCAGATATTATCATATAGTCCATGAGATGCATAGTATGTGATTTATGTGAAAAGTCATAGAAGATATAAATCACAAGTTCTTTGTAAACTCAGAATATTAGTTCGTAGTCAGTGATAAAATTGGGCATTTCATCTACGAAGACTATAACATATCAATTAAGATGATTTGTCTTGATTATAGAAGTGGAGGCTTCTAGTTGATATGTTAATATGTTTTAAGAATTAAGACATATTGAACATGATCGCAATGAGATTTATTATTCTCCTAACGATTATCAAATGAATAATAAATTTCACGACTTATATTTACATGAACTCTTAATCCTGAGAGAATAATGGACCTGATCATGAAGTGTAGGTTGCTTTGATATATCAAGAGTGAGATCTAATGTAACGGTCAAAATCTCAGTATGTTGGACAGCCACATTTAGTGTTGATGGAACATATATTCTCAAGATGGAATTCATAGTCTCTTAACGGAGATGCAAAATATTCCCTTGAGATAAGTTTAATGGGTTCGGTTATTCAGAGAGTTAGGCCTAACCACTTTGGTAAGAAATTACTAAAGTATATATTTATGAAATTGGATTTCATAAATATATAATGAATAACTTAAAAGGATTAAACCGAGTACTCAAGGATTAAGATAGAGTAATCCACAAAGTGGCAGTCTTCATTTATGACTTTGTATTACTACGAATATTTTATGAAAGGATTGCATGTACAATAAAGTCTTGGGATATAATTAATTAATAAGGCCTAAAGTGCAATTATATTTATATAGTGGTATTAAATATAATTAATGGTAACTTTAAACTTGTCAAGAGTTGATAGAAAAGCCCAAGGCCCATTGGAGTTAGTATCTTATTTATTCCCTTTTAGTCCCACTCCAAGCCACATACTAAAACATAATTGTAATATGCCCAAAAGGCTAGACCGATTAGATAATCAGTTATATAGAGAGAAACATACAGAATTTGCAGAACATGAATTGGTATGTATGGAGTATTGGATACTCTTTAATTCTCTCTAGAACACACACATATAATTGATTGAGAGACCGCACTTCTTGGGCATCAAGTGAAATTGGAGTGAAGATTGAAAGTCTTCTCAAGAATTTTTGATCTTCGGTTTTGAATTTCAACGCTTCAAGTTATACTCTCTTATTCTTATATTCTAGCATATGTTATCAATTGTGAGTGAGGTAGATTTGTACAATTTTTCTGTAGCGCACACTTATATTTCCATCATATATAAGGGGTAAAATGAAATTATTTAGAAAAAAAGAAAAAGAAATGTGCAATGTTTTGTGCGGAGAGAGAGAGTCTTCTATTGTTAGCAGTCAAGTTAATAACACATATAAGTGTGTTTGGGTGTGGCGTTTGCGTTTTGCGTTTGGTTAGTTTTGCGTTTTCTGTTTTTTTTTTTTTTTGGTTTTCCAGAGTTTCAGGTGTAGTGCGGCTACTGTTCAATGAACAGTAGCTGCATTATTTGACTGTCAACCAGTGAACAATATACCGAGCACTGTTCACAGGTCCCACAATTCTCAATTTTTATCAACTTTTTCATTAAAAATGAGTCCCACGGCACTATTCACACATTTAAATATTATTTTGCTACAGTGTTTTCAGTTTTCAGCTGTATCCAAACGGACCCATAGTTTTGGCCTTTCAATCCAGTAAATAATTTGAAAAACAAAATAAGTCAGCCAATTTCTTGTTAATTTCATTTGGGATGCGAAGAATCAGTAAGATTGTATAAACCATCAATGTTACATGAGACATCAGATGGATCCTTCTCAACATTTGCACTTGTACACTTCCTTGGTTCAATACAATGAAAAGCAGTTGACATTTTCTATAAAAATTATCATGTTGAAGACAGAAAATCAAACAAAAGTTTACATCCATTTTGAAGATTCACTGGAAACAAGTCCCAAAATAAAACGCAAACAGCCACCCACTTGAGACAATCGGAGACCAACAAAAAATAAATAAATAGTGAGGCCATTAATTTATAAGCAACATAACATGGACAGCGTATGGAAATTATAAAAGAAAAAAAAAAAGAAGATTAATTTGCCTCTTCTGGAAATTATATTGTTGTTATGTTGCATCTTATACCAACTGAAAGGGCTCATAAAGTTAAAGTCAAACAGAGATTATCAGAGAGAAAGACAAAAATTTGTGTTTTATAACTTACTATAGCCAAACATAGTTCCTCTCTCACAAACCATCACATTTGGATTTCCAGCCAATCTAATTTTCTCTGCAGAATTTACCATGACCTGCAAATGTGAACATTTATCACTTAGCAGAATTCCCATAACGATACATAGATATGTATCCAAAGCCTTATTGGAAACATATCACTCACAGAAGAAGCACAGAACTGGCCTTTCTTAATATTGACAATTTACCCTGTCTTGGCTGCCGCAACTAGAAGATCTGTCTGTCATTGCAAGAGGTCACAAATGAACTAAAAATAAGTGGCATACCATATCCTACAAGCTTAAGTCATCAAAATTCCACATCATGGACGGACAAGGTTCCAAATGAGAAAAATATTGACTCTTAACCTGACGACATAAAAATGCTGGAATCTGAATAATATCTGCTACTCTTCCAACTGCTTCACACTGGCAAAATAAAAGGAAAAAAATGTTGGAAATGATTCATCATATGTTGAACACCAATTCAAGACTTTCTTAACTTCTATATAAGTAGTAGCATTCATACATAAAAAAAAGTACAGATAACATAACAAGAAGTACTGAAAATTAAAAAAAAGAACATTAAGCTAATGAAAAGAGCCATCTGCTTATATCATCTACTTATTGGGCCAAATTGTGATTTAATATCTCATGTTATAAGAGAGTATGCAGAGGCAATAAGGCACCAGCCATGAAAAGATCCATCTAGGAACAGATAAACCAAGAACAGAAATGCCACAACAAGAGCATTTCCTGACATATACATACAAACAGACACACTTAAAAACAAGCACATTTACTTATCTTTTGAAAGATTAAACAGAAATTACCTGGATTGTTTCGTGCACATCAGTCACTATAGGGATATCATACTCTAGTTTAACCTTCTCAAGGATCTGCAATCAGAAAGGACACGTAGAGTATGACCGGCAATTTTATTGGTCTAGACAAATAATTGTGCTTTGTGCATATGCATCAGTAAACATTTCACATAGTCTATTAATGAGAGAGAACACTAAATAATTTTTTCTATATAATTTATTGACAAAAAGCGAAAGTTATGTACAAAGGATGCATACACAAACTAACATAAAGAATTACATGAACAGGAATCAACTCCCATAAGGCATACAGATACATGTAATTACCAATTTATCACAATGCCAACAAATGCTCATCCGAACTGAAATTGAAATCCTACCAAATAATACTATTATATCTAGATTATTCCAAAATTTTCACTAATTTTATACATACAATCGTGCATATAATTATATGTATATCTACGTATATTTGTATGTATCAAGTTACTACAACTGTGACCTTAAAGTATATGTTGAGCATCTTAATCAAGGATCAATAATATCCGAACAATTTGAACATTAGTGAGAAACTGCAAAACCTATAGCTGGCAACACTGCATGTCTAAAATGATAAAATTTAATCCCAAGCAAAATTTTCTGTGCATCATTTTTTTTTTATTTTTTATTGTCAACCCTAATTCAATAATAAGAGAAGTTTTGAACATTTGCTTTAGGTCAAGAAAAATATCTTCCAACAACAGAACAAGCCTTTGCTAACTATATAAACATTATGGTTCTTGATTAGTTTTCTCTCTCTCTCTCGATTTAGACTTTAATCTGTTCAAAGAAACTTATATTAACATTTACGAAGCAAAAAAGAAAGTTCAAACTTTATACCAAAAATTTTATAGACATCTAGCATCACTAATATTCAAAATCTCGATTACAATAATGGATTAGAAAAAATAACATGAGCTGGCACCTTTAAGCCTTCGACCATGCCAGGACCCCGAAATGATTTTGAAGATGTTCTGTTAGCTTTGTCAAAGCTTGACTTGAAAACCAGCGGCAACCCAACTCTACAAAATTAGAAAGAACAATCACTACCATGGGAAAAATCTACAAGAGAACATTTTTCAATGCAAGAGCTGAAGAATTGAAATCCTATGTCCCTTTTCTTCCAATGAACAAAATACAGGGGTCCAAGACTCAGTCATCTAGCTACAATAACCCATCTTCTTCAACCTCCTTTTTTTTTTCTTCAATTCAAATGAAGAAACATAATTCTTAACAACATTTTGAACGAGAATATAAATAAACCCATATTCTTCAACCTCTTTATTATTTGCATAAAAAAACAACCATCTTTCTTTCTTTCTTTCTTTTTTGTTCTTAATGCAAAATTGTGTAACCTCAATAAGAACTTCCAAATAAAAATCAATGTATAGCTGAGAGCTCTTGCTCAAACAGAACCTCCTTTCCTTGTACGAACAAGTTGGATGGTAAGGTCTTAGGTTCAAGGCCGACCGGGTGCATGAGTAACTTACCAATAAAAATATCTCACTCCTCACCTATAATCATCACCACTGCTTCATTGCTTGAATCCAACACTTTGAAATAGAATCACACCTTCCCAATTCAATTCCCCCTTTTCATCTACTCTACACCATACATTAAATTTAGCGGAACCTTGAATTCTGCTAAATTCAGCGAAGAAGAAGCATTTAACCAAACCACACTTATCATCTGATTGTACAACCACAAACCCATTTGAGGTTATTGCCAGTACTGTATTTAATGCCATAAAAGGCATTGAAAAAACCCAATCCCAATTCAGCATTGGCTGCCTCAGGTCATGTTTGATGCAAAAATTACAAAAGCATTACATAGATCCTAAGATAGAGAGGAAAAAAAACCATACTTTGATGCAATAGTCTTAATGTGCTTAGCCATTCGAAAAATATGCTCCTCAGATTCAATCACATTGGGACCAGCCAACAAGAAAAATGGGTCTGCTGCCTGTTGAGATTATTAACACATTCACAAACACACATTAGATCATATATTCATCCAAAATCCAAAAGCCTAATGGTCCATGAATGACACAAGAAGTTAAAGAAAGAAGAAAACTTTTTGCAACAAATTCAAACCTTGAGCTGGTCAAAGAGCAGTGCTGATGATTCCATCTGGACCCAGATGACAATTTCAAGTCTGCATGGAAGAATTTGGTTTCAAATTACATAATTTTGAAACCCAACAAATAGAAAGAGGAAATGAATTAAGAAAAACCAAAAACAAAATTTCTACATACATTTTCTCAGCAACCAAACGAAAGATCTGACTGGAAAAATGGGTTGAGTGACTGAGTGGAAGTGTTTTATATTGTGAATGCTGTAAATGCTTCAGAGTACCGACACAAAAACTGAAAAGATGATAAATCTTTGGGAAAATTCCATTATTATACCCGAGGTTTCGGCTAATACCCACTAGATCCAAAAAATATCAAAATTGACAATTTGGTCCCTAACACAGTTTGCCCTGTTACTCATTTTCTCCAAATTTCTGTGACCTGTTTTCTCAAGTCTCTGCTCTCTCTCTCTCTCTCTCTCTAAACCGAACCACTCTGACTCTCCATTGACTCACTCTTTAACTGTTTGGTGGTGGTGGGTTCCGATATGGGGTGGGTTTGCTGTGGTGGTTGGCTGGGTTATGGCATGGACGAGTTAGGATAGAAGCACAGAGGGAAGACAGCAATGGAGAGGGAAGAGAGAGTGTCACACAGAAGAGAGCAACGAAGAGGGAACAGAAGAGAGTCACAGAGAGGAGACAAACTAACGGTGTTAGTGGCCAAGTTCTCCCCTTTTATTTTTTTGAAACTGAACCTGACTTTTCATTAATCTGAAACTGGAATACAACAGAACACAGAACACAGCAAAGAGGAAAGAAGAGCAAAGAATTACATAATCAACTTTTGGCCCTATCTAAAAGCAACACATGCCGTAGCATAGGTGGCTCTACTCCTTTCCACTGCTGAGAAGAACCCGCAGCCTTAGCAAACTGAGCAAGCTCATGCGCCGCTATGTTGTAGTCCCTTTTCAGATATCTCACATTCCAGCTCCTAAACGACCGAAGCAACTCCAAGGATCCTTGGATGACCATCCCAAACTCACCATTGCAGTTGCCCTCATTGATGGCCTCAACCACCCCAGCTGAATCAGATTCCACAATGATTTGCTGAAGCTCCAACTCCATGGCCAAACGAACTCCTTCATCCACTGCAAAGGCTTCCGTAACAGCCGCACCATAATCACCATTCAAAACCTTGCAGCACGCAGCTACCACCATCCCTCTACTGTCTCGAATAACCACTCCCACAGTGGACCAACCCCCACAACCCGCTGTAGCACCATCAACATTTATTTTACAAAATCCTGGAGGAGGTGCCGCCCATCCAACTTCTGGGGCCTGCTGCTTAATATGCTTATACAGAATGGCATTCTTGTAGTCCTCTTGAGTACGCACCGCAAGGTTCCAAATCTGAGAATGGGGACTGCATTTAGCCTCATGAACCACTAGATTCCTATTAGACCAGATGGCCCATGCAGTGGTAAAGAGGATTTCAAGGTCAAGTGGAGATCCAGCATCCAAAATTTTTAAGGCTAAATCCACAAGGCACATGTTCCCAGCCAGCAAATTAATTGGACAGTCTTGCCAATTCCACCAAACTTCACATAGCTTATCACAATAAATTAATGCATGACTAGTACTTTCCATTGCTTTCTCACAAAGTGGACAGTCGGCCGCAACCTTTACACCTCGCTTTGCCAAATTTAGCCTCGTGGGCAGCCCATCCAAGCAAGCTTTCCAAGCAAAAATTCTGATTTTGGCAGGGAGCTGGAGTTGCCACACTTTCTTCCATAGACCAGTCCTACTATCTCCACTTGAGCACTCGCCCATCTCAGACCTCTCCACCATCTGCAGAGCAACATAATAAGCACTTTTGACAGAAAAAACACCTCGTTTGTTCCCCATCCAGATTATGCTATCTTCTGGTAAATTATAGCTAAGAGGGATGTTTAGGAAAGTATCAGCCTCAAAAGGAAGGAAAAACCTCCTAACCATGTCCACTTTCCAGTGCCTTGTTTCTTCATCAATTAACGACGATACCATTGGGAAATCACCAATATCTTGTTGGGGGGAGCAAACTTTGTAGGTAATGGGAGTCGGTAGCCACTTGTCTTCCCATATATGAATCATTTTACCATTTCCAACCCGCCACCTTATACCCCTGTGAATAACCTCCAAGCTGTTATAGATACTTCTCCATGCATAAGAGGGGTTGCTTCCAAGCTTTGCACCCAAAATATCGCTATAGGGGAAGTACTTGGCCTTATAAATCCTTGCAATCAAAGAGTTTGGGTTGATTAGGATACGCCACGCTTGCTTCGCCAACATTGCAAGATTGAAGGCTTGTAAGTTGCGAAAGCCCATTCCGCCTTCTGATTTTGATTTGCACATTTTTCTCCAGCAAACCCAAGCCATTTTAGCTTCTTGATCTCTCTGACCCCACCAGAAATTTCTCTCCATTCTTTCTAAGTCCTCACACAGACCCTTAGGGAGTTGGAAGCAACTCATAGTATATGTAGGAATAGCTTGTGTGACTGCTTTAATTAAAATTTCTTTTCCTCCCACAGATAGCATTCTTTCTTTCCAACCGGAGAGTTTTTTTCCAACCTTCTCCTTTATTTCTGCAAAGACTTGATTCTTTGACTTGCCTATCACTGAAGGAAGACCCAGATATTTCCCTTGCCTTAACTCTTGCATTGGCCCTAGAACTCCCAGGACCTCCTCTCTTGTTTCAAATGGGGTATTATGGCTAAAGGTCACCGAAGATTTATCCATATTGATTTTTTGTCCCGAAGCAGCCTCAAAAAACCCCAGAATTTCAACAAACTTGCTGACCTCCTCCCTATCAGCCTTACAGAAGAACAGACTGTCATCCGCAAAGAATAAATGAGTGACTCTAGGGCAGCCCCTACAAATGGACACTCCACTGAGAATATTTCTATTGCTTGCATCAGATATAAGGGCAGAAAAGGCTTCCATACATAGAAGAAAAAGATAGGATGATAATGGGTCACCTTGTCGAAGTCCCCTAGTTGGAGAGATTTTACCATGAGCTTCCCCATTAATCAACACAGAATATGTAACTGTTGTAATACATTTCATCACCCACCCAATCCATTTCTCATGAAAACCCATCCTCCTCATTACCCTCTCAATGAAATCCCATTCTACCCTATCGTAGGCTTTGCTCATATCAAGCTTAACTGCCATAAAGCCATCCTTACCACACTTTTTATGATCTAAATAGTGCATTAATTCAAAAGCAATAAGTACATTATCTGTAATTAATCTCTCTGACAGGAAGGCACTTTGATTCTCAGAAATTATTTGAGGCAACACTTTCTTAAGACGGTTAGCAAGCACTTTGGAAATCAATTTGTACGCTACATTACTGAGACTAATGGGGCGAAAATCTTTCATTCTATTGGGCATTTTAACTTTCGGCACTAATGTAATATAGGTATTATTAATATCAGATAATGAGGCATTTGAATTAAGTACATTTAATACCATGTTAGTTACATCAGCCCCAACAATATCCCAATATTTCTGATAAAAGATAGCAGACATACCATCTGGCCCAGGTGCTTTGGTTGGATGCATTTGCCTAAGAGCTGCTCTGACCTCCTTTGCAGTGAACACCTTAGTAAGTTCCTCATTCATCTCCTCAGACACCTTGGCCTGAATTAGGCTTGTCACCTCTTCCATCCGGGACGGGAGTGTGGAAGTATAAATATCTTCAAAATAACTGATGACTGTTCTAATAATCCCCTCCTTGCTATCACACCACATACCTTCATCATTCCACAATCCAACAATTGTATTCTTCCTTCTCCGCTCTGACGCACGGTGATGAAAATATTTAGTGTTTCGATCCCCTTCCCCTAGCCATTGAACTCTTGATCTCTGCTGCCACCACACCTCCTCATCATCCAACAAGAGATTAATCTCTTTTCTCAGCCTATTAATTTCTGCTCCATTTTGAAGTGCAGTATCATTTTTTAACAGCTCACCCAGCTTTTCCTTCTTCTCCTGAATCTTTTTCGGAGTTTGCCCAAACACATCTTTACCCCACTTAGCTAGGTTGTCCGCACACATTTTAAGCCCTGCACTAAAACCACTCGGATCATGGAGATTAGTGTTAGCATTCCAGACCTCCTCAATCAGCTCCTTGCAGTCAGCCCGTCTTGTCCAAATAGCCTCAAAGAAAAATCTGCGCTTACCACGCTTATGAAGAGCATGAGAATCAGCAAGTAACAGGGGACAATGGTCAGACGTAGTATCCTCTAAATGCTGGACTCTTACATTTGTGAAGTGCTCTATCCATTCTGGAGTTGCAAGAGCCCTATCCAATCTCAGATAAATTCTATCACTGCCTTCCTGTTGATTGCACCAGGTAAACTCAAAACCGGAGAAGCCCAAGTCTTTAAAACCACACTTATGAATAATATTTCGGAAGGCCTCCATCTGATTTTGGGGTCTCGGAGCTCCCCCTAATTTTTCTTCTACTGATGTAATTTCATTAAAGTCGCCAAAACATAACCAAGGCAAATTAAATTGAAGATTAAGAGTATCGAGATACCTCCAAGATTCTTTCCTCCTATGTGTCTCTGGATGCCCATAAAAACCGGTCAACCTCCATTTGAAACCAGACCCTTCTTCTACTACCACTGCATCAATGTGGTGTCTTGAATAGCTCTTAATCTCCAAATTAACTTCCTTCTTCCAGTACATTGCCAATCCTCCTCCTATCCCTTGCCTTTGAACATAAAGACCATTGACAAAACCCAGTTTCATCTTCAGCTTTTTCATTCCAGCAATCGTCATTTTTGTTTCCGATAAGAAAACCACTTCGGGATCCCAACGCCGCACAAGACTGCGCAGCATTCCAACTGACCGGGGGTTCCCAAGCCCCCGGCAGTTCCAGCCTAAGGCCATCATGGCTCTCGGCGGTGCTGCACAGCAGTCACCGCCGTTTCCTTGGTGTTTTTCCCTTGCTTCCTCTTCACCTTTCTATTCTCCTCTGCTTCTAATTCTTCTAATTCTCCCGTTCTCTTTATTCCACTTCTTTTTTCCTGGCCCATCACATCTTCTTCTTTAGTTAGGCCCTTCTCCCTTGCAAGCCTTTTCCAACTCCCAATAGTCTTAGGCCTCAAATCTTTAGTCGTATGGCCCAAATCTAGGAACCCATCATCCTTATATTCTGAGAAGTCCACGATGGGCTTGACTGGACTTGTTACTTCCATTTCCTCCAATATACGCCCACTTTGACAGCCCACTACTAATTGGCCCGTTCCTGGCGCGTCGCCCTCACCTCCATTATTTTCAAAATTCAAAACTTTCCTGTGAGCACGTGTGAGTTCAGACATCTCAGCATTTGGTGGACTTACCGCTGAGTTGTCCCATCCACCAGAGTGACCAGCCGCCTGACTTGCTGTCCTTCCATCATTTCCAACGTCATCCCTCCCATTTTGCTTCTCTGCAAACCGGTCTTCTGTACCACTTCTACTTCCTTCTCCACTGCCACCCATGGCTGCCTCCGCCCATGTTGGTTGTTCCACAGGCCGTCGCTCATCCTTGCTTAATGGATGGCTCATTTCCTTCCTCGTCTTCATCTTTTCCAGCCCTCCTTTAGCGCTACCGTTGGCCCTTATCCATTCTCCATACTGATGTTCCGTCGTTTGCCCCGGTTCCGTAGCATCACAGTGTCTGTCATCATGGCCCAACCTTCCACACCTGTAGCACACCGTAGGGAGCCTTTCGTATTTGAACATGACCCACACCTTCTCCCCTTCTTCATTCAACAAGTAACCTCCCCTACGTAGAGGCTTGTGCAATGGCAGCTCTACTTTGATTCTCATATACCTCGCCTGCTCAGACTGCCAAGCTCTTTTGTCAGCTTCGATAAACTTGCCCATTCTATTCCCAATATCCCTACCCGTTTCTTCCACCATAAGCTCAAATGGGACACCCCAAATTTGGACCCAAAAAGATGAGTGAGAGAAGACAATATTCGTGACTGTCAATCCCTTCTTCCACCTGCATAGCAACAGCAGATTGTTATCAAAGTTCCAGGGGCCATTCTTCTCAACCCACTCCATTTGGTATTTAGAGTTGAACTTGAATTGAAAGATATCATTCCCCACATCCACGATCCTCAAATCTGATCCCATCTTCCACACTGATCTTAGAGTGCTCTTAAACGCACGTAGATTTTGTTGACGATCAGATAGAAGTTTTCCAAACAAACTGAGATGACACTCTTCCAAACATTCGGCTCTACTAGCAGCAGTTATTTGAATACCTTCTTCCTCTTCTTTAGTAAGCTGCAGGTTCTGCAGCCCATCCAAAATGACTTGATCCATGCCTAGAGATTGCAAACTGACCACATGCAAACAAAGAAAGCTTCTAGATCTTCAACGCAAAGGCCCACAGTTACAGAAAAAACTATGGGAGACAGACACTCCTACTTGAGAAAGACCATAACTCCCTTACACGAGAGAGAGACAAAAACTCCTACTAGGGAGAGAGAAACATTTTTTGGTGACTTTAAAGATGCCGTACGATTACTTCAAGAATTTAAAGTTCTCCCCTTTTAGAGGATTAAATTGATAAGTTTTGTAATATTTTGAACTTAGTTAATATTTACCCAAATTTCAGTATATGTTAATAGAATTTACTTTTTTTTTTTTTTTTTTTTGAGAAAAATGATAAATCTTTTATTAGTATATAGAAAGATGATAAATTCAAAAGCTCAAACTGCCGACCTATTTTAAAAAATGTTATGTCAACAATATTTCACAGTAATTTTTTAATAAATTTTAAGTAGTACGTTGTTAATAGTTATTATTGTTAGTGGTTGTTACTGGATAAAAAAGTAATTTTAATAATGATTTATTGTGAAATTATTCTAGATGTAATAGATGACTTTATTGGAAAATTCAAGAGATGTCAAGTGTCAACTAGTCCAGGTATAAGACTTTTGAAAAAAATAAAATAAAATAAAATTAGTACCCATATTTACGGTTAGTTTCAATTTGATTTTTTTTTTTTCACAATTATTTGGTCCTTGTAGTTAGGGATGTGTTTGGGATAGGTTTAGAGGGTTTTTTCAACCCAACTTGATCTTGTTGGGTTAAGTAATTAAATTTTTCAACCCAACCCAACACATTACAAATGTAATAATCGATGCAACTAAACCCACATAAGTTGGGTTGGGATGAGTTGGTGAGTTGTGCATATATATGTTTTATATCTTGTAGAACAATTGGGTTTTCATAAATTATTTATACACTATTTTTAATTAAATTATTACAATTATGTGATGTGCTTAAATTATATTACAATTTTCTAAATTCATCAAGCTAATTCTCAAAATGTAAAACAAATCAAACTATAAAATTATAATAAGGATAATAAAATAAACTTAAATATATGTTGGGTTGGTGTTTAAATGGGTTAAAAAATATATCGAACCAAACCCTATTTGACCTAAGGCTTAAAACAAAACTCAAACCCAACTTAACCCATGAAAACCAACCAACGGCATTGGGTTGGATGAGATTGGGTCGCTTTCGTTGAATTGGTGGGTTTGATGCATACCCCTAACTGTTATTTTAGTAAAGTAAAATGATAATGTGTTGATTAATCATAGGATGCTCCCTTGGTATACACATGACTAATAAAATAATAAAGAAACTAATCCGCTTCAGTAAGGCAAATAAGAATTTTAAAAATAAACTCAAGGTTCCCTTTTTATTTTCTTTTACTTTCTTGGGAATCAAACACAACTCTAATTGACTATCAAGGATGGGTGCTGACGTGTAAGTATTAGACATATGCTACAGAGGGCAATTCTCTACACATGCAGGGTCTTGTGGTGGTCAAATTGCTTTGTATCATTGCATGGTCCATATGTCGATTTTCTTTTCGATGAACCATATGGCGATTTTCTATTATTCTTTCAAAAGGAGTATATATTAAGGAAGTATAGTCATGGAAAAGGTGATCTATTCTTTTATGCTGAACCGAGAGTTAGTCTTGATAATGGCATAATGCTCTGCACTTAATTACTATTAACTAGTGATGCAGTTCTTCTCAAAAAAAAAGAAAAAAAGAAAAAAAAGAAGACATTTTTTAGATAGAGTTTTAACATGTGATGTTTGCTTTTAATGATTGTTTTTTTATCATTAGACTAAAACATTAATTGATTTTTAGTGCAGATTGGAATTGAATCTGTAGGGTCAGATTCTTCCGCCCAAGCCCAAGGAGGTATGGGTTCGGAGCCCACTGAACCCAAAACAATAAATTTGTAGAGAGTGGGTGAAAGAGCTAGGCTAATAATGAAAAATAACAGTATTAAACAGCATAGAAGATGGGGAGATTTGAATAAAAAAGTGCTCGGACAGTGATGAATGTCTCGTCCGAGGAGGCGATTTTCATTGATGAACTTAAGTTACAAATGTAGGAGCTACAGTAAAATTATATGGTCTTTTCTCTCTCTTAATTTTCGATCCATCCTATCAGATATTCCCCTCTCTTATATAGTACTGCCTTTCTGCATCTCCTCCGTCCACTTGTTCATCATCTGGGAGCCCACTTGAGTGCATGTCCCATCACACTCCCCCTTTAGCCCTGTCTCAGTGGCGGTAGCTGAGGATACACTGTTCAGGAGTCTTCTCCACATAAATGCGGCCAGAAGGGTAGGTGCAGTGCATTAAATGCGGTGGTTGAAGTCTGTCTCCTTGATATCTCTCTGTTCCAGTCACCTTTTGTGTGTCCGAGGCCCCCTTTCTCCCTTGACACTTGTCAGATTGATCGCTTGACACGTGTCGGACAAAAACCTCGTCGGATCTGAGGGTATCGGCCTCCTCGGACATATGAACAACTCCTCGGACAGTGCACGTGTTCGCCAGCGGGCATCCTTTCACGGGGGCCCGTGTCCTGGTCTCCTCGGACTAACAGTGGTCCTCGGATAGGGCCTTGGGCCCAATAAGTTGGGCTGGGCTTTTCTCCCCCACAGAATCCTAGATTTTTTATTCGACAACAAAAAACTTTACTGGTTGAGTTAATTGGAACTCATCAAAAAAATATAAAAACTAGACATGCAGTTGGTAGAGAATCATTAGTTGATCATAATTCTATTTTGCTAAACATTGTGTAATATTTGTTCTTGCTCATTTTATTTTGTGGAGATCATATATAGCAACTATACTCAACGAAAAGTGATATTTTACATTGAGGTTTTTTTCTTTTCTTATTTCTTTTGACCTATAAATTAGATCAAATGTAAAATAATATATTTTGCTTGACAGGAGTGGTTTTATGTATTTTGGGGCCTAAAGCGAAAATTAAAAGAAAGAATTCCAGTGATATTAACAAAAAAATAGTTTGAGCTTTTTTTTTTGGGGATTTTTATGTTTTGTTGAGAGAGAAAGAGAAAGGGAGAAAGATTTGAGTTTCTAGGTCACAAGGAATTTATCTTTTCTATTTTTTATATTCCTTGTATAATTCATTGGCCTCCTTTTCTCACCCTTTCCTTTTCTTTTTTCTTTTTTCTTTTTTTTTCCCCTCTCTCTAACATGTTTTTTCACTTTTTTTTTAGTTATATTTTTAGCCTCCTTTTCCCAATTTTTTTTTCTACGTTTGTTTTCCTTATTTTTTGGATATAAGTTGGGGTTTAAATTTTATTCATTTTACATAATTAACAATTTTTTTTTTTTGGAAATCAAATAACTAACTTAATTGGATAAAATTTGGGAGCCTTAGGCAGTTGTCTAACTTGCCTAAGACCAGAGTCGGCATTGTTACTTGAATCATAACTTCCGCAGTTGCTATCAACGCTGAACATGTTCTTAACGTGGTGTCTCTTTTATGAAAATTGGCTGTGAAATTATCAAACAATCCATTTTTTTTTTCTTGTTTTAATAAAGGGTAGTTTCACTGGCACAATAGGATAGCCAGAACTTCAAAAGAAAAAAAATTATAAATATAATTTTTCAATAAAGGTTAGTTTAGTCTTTATGAACTTCAAAAGAATACATGGAAAATTTTGATTCTTATAGTATAAAGCAGAGCACAAAAAGTAGTACAAAAATTTGTATTCATAACAATCTATAAGGAATTCAAATTATTCTATTCTAAATTTACTTGAAAAATCAATATAATTAGATAAATTGTATGTAGTTAGTGAAATTTCTAAACAACGTGCATATTACAACCCTTATTGGCAAAATATTATCTAGGATATAACTCAGTAATTGAAACCTTGTTGTCAGTTATGTTGGAACCATTGTCTTGTTGCAATAATGTGGCTGGTATAACATTTGTCCGCATGAAACTTGCAGGTTGTGTTGGTAGAGGGAGAGCAATAGAATTGCTATTCATCATGAGATCGACCAACTGAAGCCATGTTTGGTCTGTCATCTACATTTTCTTGAACACATAGTAGCCCAATGTGTATACATCTCAATATTTCAGTTATTGGACTATCGCTCAATGTGGGATCTATGAGAATAGAAATTGTTCCCTCTCTCCAATTTTTCCATGCCTGAAGAAATACATCAATGTGAGTGTTAGACAAACTGAATAATTGTATTGTATTTCTCACTGAAAGAATATACACGAGTGCCTTTATATAGGAGGCATATGAGTGCAGTACAAGTAAGAGTGTAGTACAAGAATGTATGCTATACAAGTAATCTAGTTGGGCCTAAAGCTCACAACATTATACATGTTAACAGCTTCCCTCAAACTCAAGGTGGATGTGAGACCAACTTGAGGTTGTCAACCAAAGTACGAAAGCGCCCCTTAGGATGTGACTTGGTGAAGATATCTGCAAGTTGCTCTTTAGAGGAGATTGAGATTAGCTTGAGAGCACCATGGACAAGATGATAATGGATAAAATGACAATCGATCTAGATATGTTTAGTCCGTTCATGGAAGACATCATTGTGAGCAATATGAATAGCACTCTGGTTGTCATAATAAAGAGAAGTAGCAAAAGATGTAGACACACCTAAGTCTTTGAGAAGCTATTGTAGCCAAAGGAGCTCAAATGTGGTACCAGCAAGGGCACAATATTCTGCTTCAGTACTGGAGCGGGCCACATGAGTTTGTTTCTTGCTTCGCCAAGAAATCAGAGAAGAACCAAGAAGAAAGTAATAACCAATGGTGGACTTGCGATCAGTGGGATCTCCTGCCCAATCAGATTCAGAAAATGCACGGAGAATAAGAGGAGACTGAGCAGAGTAGAAAAGACCATGGAATAGAGTGTCCTTTAGGTATCGAAAAATGCGCAGAACAGCAGTATAGTGAGTCGATCATGGAGCAGACAGATACTGGCTCACCTGGTGAACATCATAGGAAATGTTTGGACGAGTGACAGTGAGATAAACTAGTCTGCCAACCAAGCGTCTGTAAAGAGAAGGATTAGATAATGGTTTCTCCCCTGGGGTAGTCAGATGCGCATTAAGCTTAACTGGAGTGTTAGCAGTCTTGCTATCAATGAGTCCAGCTCGAGACAAGAGTTCAGAAGCATACTTAACTTGAGTAATATAAAGTCCATCTATAAAATGAGTGATTTCAAATTTTCAAGACCAAAGAAGTAGCAGAGATGTCCAAGATCTTTCATCTCAAACTGCTGACTGAGAAAATTCTTGAGTTCTTGAATGCCACTGAGGTCATCATTAGTTATGATCATATCATCCACATACAGGAGAAGTAAAATAATGCCTTTGTCAGTGTGACGAAGAAATAAGGCAAAATCATAATGACTGGCCATGTAACCCAAGCGAGAGATGGTAGAGCTGAATTGGCAAACCAAGCTCATGGAGCTTGTTTAAGGCCATAAAGTGCACGTCGAAAGTGATAAATCTTGTTTGAGTCAACAGAGAGACCAAGAGGAGGTTGCATATAAACTTCTTCACTTAAATCCCTATTAAGGAATGCATTTTTGACATCCATCTGAAAAAATGTCTCATTTACTGGCAGCAGCAACAGCTAAGAGAGCACGAATAGATGAGATACGAGCAACCGAAGCAAAGGTCTCTTCAATCTTCATAATCAATCCCATACTCCTGTGTAAAACCTTTTGCAACAAGACGAGCTTTGTAGCGCTTAATAGACCCATCAGAGCGAGTCTTAATCTTGTAGATCCACTTATAACCAACTACAGATTTCTTGGGGGAGAGTGTCACCAAATCCGAAGTATGGTTTTTAGATAATGCATCAAGTTCCTCTTTCATTGCAATCTGCCATAAAGGCTCAATAGAAGTTTCACGATAGGTATGAGACTCGTGTAGTGTAGTAAGGGCAATGTAACAATGATAGTCAAGTAAATGTACAGGAATAGATCTTACCTGAGTTGAGTGACGAGGTGGAATGTCTTATGCAAGATCTTCAGGCAGAGCAGGAGCAAGAGCAGGGACCCAAGCTCAGGGTTGCGGTTGGGTAGCTCATCTTTGACATGTTCATCTTCCACTTGTTCATTAAAGGGTGAACTAGGAAAGGGATCAGTGATATCACAAAGAAGTCTACAGGAGAATCAGGAGCAACTACATGAGGATCAGGAGCAGCTATAGAAGGAATATGTGCTCATCTGGAAAAAGATCTAAGAAAGAGGAGGAAGACAGGCAGGTATGGAAGTGAAAGAGCTCAACAAAGAGGCGATGTTCCCAAAAGACAACATTACAAGAGATACGAAGACGATGAGAGATAGGATCATAACATCAATACCCCTTTTGAGTTTCACCATAGCCAAGAAAATAACAAAACCTTGACTGAGGCTCAAGTTTGTTATGCTCATGTAGCTGAACAAGAACGAAACAAGTAGAACCGAAGGAGAGAAGGTGGTGATAGTCTGGAGGTGACCCAAAAAGGCGCTCATATGGAGTTTGATTTTGGATAACATGACTCGGAATGCGATTAATAGCATGAATAGCATGAAGAGCAGCTTCACCTAAAAAAGGAGCAGGAACTTTGGCAGAGAGAAGGAGAGCATGAACAATGTCAAGAATATGACGAAGTTTTCGTTCGGCTCTACCATTTTGCTAAGAGGTATTTAGACAAGTTAGTTGATGAACAGTGCCATAGGAATGCAAAATAGCTTGGAAAGCATATTGAGTGTATTCAAAAGCATTATCAGATCGAAAAATTTTGATGCGTCTAGAAAACTGAGTTTCAACCATTTTTGTAAAATTAGAATATACTTCCAATAATTCAGAACGATGTTTCATATTAAAAATCTAGCTATAGCGAGAGTAATCATCAACAAAGATAACAAAATATTGAGACCCACTAACACTAGAGACAGAGGAAGGACCCAAACATCAGAATGAATAAGGTCAAAGATATCAGTGGATATTAATTCACTAGTATTGAAAGACAAAACTGCTTGTTTTCTAACTGACATGAAACACAATCAAAATTTTCTGTAGACACTGAACCTAACAAACCTCAAAAAGCCAATTGTTGTACCCAAGAGGAAGATGCGTGACCAAGTCGAGCATGCCAAAGTGCAAGGGAAGGAATTGAAGAAACTGTAGCAGTTGCAGCAACAAAAACAGGAGTAACAAGTGGAAGACAAAGGTTATCCACAGGAAACATACGCCCAACTCTGGGACCAATCCCAAGCTCCTGTCTCGTCCTCGGATCCTGCATAATACACTCAAAATAATCAAATATAATGCGATAGTCCAACTCAGCTAATTGTCCCACAAAAAATAAATTGTAAGAAAGGTCAAGAATATTAAAGACCCCAGGAACCAAGAGGTTGGAGGTTGAAACAGAACCTATATTATGGCCAGACATTGTGAAACCATTTGCTGTGCGAATATTAAGAGGGTGTGGTACAGGTATAAGTTTAGAAAATAAGGACGAGTGAGGTGTCATGTGATTGCAACAAGCGGAATCCATAAGCCAAGAGGAAGGAGACATACCAGATAAAGCTGAAAGAGAAGAGGAATAAGATGCATTACCAACCATATGAATGGCATTGGCTATGATGTTTTTTAAGGTCATTTGTGGACATGGTGAAAATGCGTCCTGAAGATTTAGACTATGCAGAGAAGGGAGCCATTGGCTGGACACTCTTAGTGTTAGCAACAGTAGCAGCAAAAATTGAATTAGCTGATTTGTTGTGACGATAGCAAGTCTCAATATTGTGGCCAAAATGTTTGCAAAAATTGCAAAAACGTTTGTTGGATTATTGGCTATGATTATTGCAACAAGAAGAAGACTTGTCCTTATTCTTCATTTAGAAGCAAAATATGCAAAAACGGACTGCAAAAATGAAATCTACGTGAAAAACTAGGTAAGGAGAACTTGGACTGTAAAAGTCAGCCCTGAGAAAAAGTCAACTCAACGGTTAATGGTCAAAGTCAACTCCCTGTGATGACATCAGCAAGACGACGTAAGATGATGACGTTAGCTAGGGTTTATGTGGATGCTGATGTGGCAGTGATGACGTTAGCATGTGACCCAACAGCTTGTGTGGCGCGTGGTTCAGTCTTCGCCGAAGCTTTGGACGGCGCGTGAGGGCACGTGAGGAGTCCGATAAGGTCGATTCTTTTCCGATAATGTAGATTGGAGAAGGACAATTCCGATGATGGCGGTGGTGAGATGATCGGAGCAATACTAAAGGCACGTGAGGCGCGTGGAAAAACTGCCGAATCTTTGACTGGCGCGTGGTGGCGTGTGGAGGGTCAGATGATGATGATTCCGGCAGCTTTGTGTAGATCAGTTGAAAATCTACACGTTGATATGTCTTATGTCTTAATCGAAGGTCTAATGTGGAAGATCCGACGGAGGCAGGGATCTTGGTGGCAGTGATTGAGCTTCTGGCGGTGAAGATTCAACCTTGGGCACCTCTGACGGCGGTGGAGCAGTCAGGAGAGGGCACAGAAAAGGTTTACTAACCGAAGTAGTCGAGGCAGCGAAAAATACCAACAAAGACAAGACTGCAAGACACAAGAAGTTAGAGCAATGGCTCTGATACCATGTTAGAAAAACTGAATAATTATATTGTATTTCTCACTGAAAAAATATACACGAGTGTCTTTATATTGGAGGCATATGAGTACAGTACAAGTAAGAGTGTAGTACAAGAATGTTTGTTATACAAGTAATCTAGTTGGGCCTAAAGTTCACAACATTATACACGTTAACAGTGAGCAAACCATGTTACCCAAAAAAAAAAAAAAAATCCAATTTATCTTTTACCCTTAATAAGCGTACTCACATAGTTAAGAAGGTACTCCACATTCTTTCCACTACGAAAAGAAGTAATCTTTTAGGGGGTGTTTAGATTTTGTGTTTCTATAACTCATAACTCTATTTCCATCACTCATAACTCAAAAATGGTGGGACCCATAGCTGAGAAGTTTGTTTGGTTTTTCATAACTCTGTTTCCAGTTTTTGTTTCCATCACTTAATTCTCTAATTTTTGAGTGATGAGTTATGGAAACTGAAAACACCTAATTTCCATAACTCTGTTTCCAATGACATTTTGGTAATTAAACACATATAGAGAGGCCCACTAGTTAGGGTCAGTTGCAACTTTTGACCCTTTTTTTTTCTTTCTTCTCCACTATTCTTCAGTTGTTCTTTCTCCTTTTCTTTTTTTTCTTCCTTGTCGCTCTTGTTAGTTCGTTCTTCCTTTTTTTTTTTTTGGTTCTTCATCACATAATATTTTTGGTTTTCACTCAGTTCTTTCTTTCTTTCTTTTTTCTTTTCTTTCGAGTGATGACAAGTGAATGATGGTGCCAAATGGGGTGGGGTGTTTTAAGTGATGAGTGATGAGTGATAAAAAAAAAAAAAAAAAAAAAAAAATCCAAACCAGGCCTTAGCCACTCACAATCTCCAAAATCAACATACCGAAACTAAAGACATTTGACTTGATTGAGAATTGTCCAAACATTGGATATTCTGGAGCCATATATCCACTGCGTATCAATATTAATAAACCAAGAATTAATTTGAATGTTAACTTAATTGTTTGTTCAAATTATTTAATTTCCATCATCTTTATGGCTTTCTTGGTGTTACTTCAACATAAATAACATATTAAAAAATGAATTTTATCAGGCATGCACAATTATATCTATTAACTAAAGCATGTTCTTGCACTTACTAAGTCCCCACAATTCTATTTGTATTGCCTTCAGTTTCGTCTGATACAAACATCCTTGCCATTTGTTGAGGTTCAAAAAATCATAACATAAGGCCCAAAGATTTGAAGCCTGAAGACCCACGAAGGGGCAGGTTTTAGAACCCATAAAGCAAAGGCCCAGCCTGTCAAGATCAGAAGGACAAAAAAGAATCCAGTAGAAAAAAAAACTGGGCTGTGATCCCAGAGACTGCCAAAGGCCAAAGATCTGTGGGACACACAACACAACCAGAGTGAGATTAAGATAGCTCAAAAAAAAAGGGGGAACTTGAAAAGTACAAGAAAAGCAAAGGACAGATACGTCCTCCTCAAGCGCTCAGTAATGCAGCAGAGAACCAGAGGATTTGGAAGGCAACAACTCATGAGGCTGGTACTTCGGGGAACCCAGAAAGATGAACCATAAGGAGAATTAGCTGGGAAAACCTTCGAACTGGCAGGGAAAGATTCGACTCACTTTGGAAAAATGACAAAGGATAGAGGCGTGGAAGCATTAAAAGAAGACAGATTGAAGGTCAGCTACACAAGGGCACCATGGGAGGGAAAGTTAGCAAAGGACTTTCAGGAAGACAGCATCAAAAGAAGAAAATTATAAGGAATGAGGAAAAAACCAACCCTCTGAATAACTGGCATAGCATGAGCCTTGATACCTAACGGGGGAAAGAGAGAGATTGATGGTACCTTGCAATCCAACCATGACATTATAAAAGGGGAAGACAGCCAACATTGAAAAGGGCATTCAGTAATAGTGAAATAATAATAGAATCATTGAGAAAACTCTGTCAAAATTCAAAGAAAGTAGGGAAATATCTCCTGGTATCCCAGAAACAGCCACTAGTACGTACTTGGATTCAAAAGGATTCAAACTTTGCAAGTCTTAGAGGCTTGGATAGCCATCTAAGTCTGTAATTTTTGAGCTTATTTGAACCTTGTATCACGTCCTAGTGAGCACTTTGTAATCTATAATTAAGAAGATAATCAAATATTTCATATTAATTTGGGGATCCTTAATAGTACTGTGTGCTTTTTTTTACATTACATTGTCTCATTTTGCTGTTTTTCTTGCTGTTCAATACATATATTCTTGCTTGCCAGTGTATACGTGTTGTAGGATCTTTGCTCTGTGCATAACTTGGTTCGTAAACAGCCCATTTAGCTGCGGTGAACCAAGCCCAGTCCCTTCAAACTACAACAAGAGGGTCCGAGGTCTTTGCTTAAGTTTGGGCCAGGATACCGTCAAAAAATCGACCCTCACACCATTCCAAAATCTGCAATTTTTGGATTCATCTCAGCGTCTAGTAGATTGTTGTCAGCTTTAAGGTCACAATGAATTATCCGAAGTAGGGAATCTTCATGAAGGTATAGAATCCCTCAGGCAATACCTCTTATAATTTTGTAACATATTTCCCAATCTAAATTTGCACGCTTCATTGGATCTATAGATCCAATAAATCAAATTAGTCACCAAAAATTTTAAAAATTACCTTCTTTAGAAAAAGAACAAGATTCACCCTAAATGAAATTAGTTTGATTATAATATAAAAAATAGCAAGGAAATGAAAAAGTACCAAATATGTAGTGATCAAGACTTGTATTAGGTACGAACTCATAGATAAGAAGTCTTTCACTTCCTTCTAAGCAAAATCCAAGAAGCCTAACTAAATTTTGGTGTTGGAGCTTGGCTACTAATAGGACGTCATTCTTAAATTCTAGATCACCTTCTTTAGAATTCCTTGAAAGTCTTTTCACAGCTATTTCTTGTCCATTAAATAGCCTACCCTGTATGCATGTCCACATACACACAGATGTATAAGAATATTGTAGAAATAAAATAATTTAACTAAACTCCAAGGAATTAAACAATTCATTTCGTATCTTAATGTTTTCCTACCCTATGAACTTCCCCAAATCCGCCTTTCCCAAGTTTATTTGCATCTGAAAAGTTGTCTGTTGCTGCTCTGATGGTGCTGAAATCGAATTGCAAGGATTCCACATTTGTTATTTGATCCACTGTTCACAAGAGAAAAATGTTTATACATATTCAATTGATCAGTTACACTCTTTAAATTAGAGCAACAGATCTACGAGAGGAACCTGTTTATGCATATCCATTGATACAGTTGCATTCTTTAAATCAGAGTAACACTGACATTCAGCAAAAAAAAAAAAAAAAAACACTCTCATAGAGGTGCTTTTTTTTTTTTTTTGGAACCATGCAGGAGCTTGTAATGGATGAATGGTTACTCTGAGGAGATTCATCACAATTTACAAAGACATTTGCAATTAATAGCCAATAGTTTTTTTTTTTTTTGAAGAGAATAGCCAATAGTTTTTTTGAGGAACAATAGCCAATAGTTAATTAATTTCAAATGCAAATTTCTAATATATATATATATATATATATATATATTTTTTTTTTTTTCCTGAAAATTTAGTTGACGTGAAAGCCAACAGTATGGGAGTTCTAACTTTTATGCCTTTTTCTAACCGAGACCATAAATATATAGCTTGGTATTTTTCTTTTTCATCATACGTGTCACAGTTAAAAAAAATATATCAATTCGTCAACCAAGTCTTCAAACTAAATTTTGTTTGAATGTTGAATATTTCGAAAAATATTTTTTGTGAAGCAAACTTTTTATGGTGAGGTAGGTAAGAGGTCTATTTCTGAGAATGAAGAGCAACATGGCCAACATGTTCCAAATTAATGGGAATGGGATCATACATAAGTATTTCTCTTTTCAAAATTACTAAATGCTGTTACCTATCAAGTTGCCAAGAACTTGAAAATTACACGAATTACTAAGATTCATATTGTTTGAGAATTGTTTTATATATGGGTTCGACCTCTCTCAAGTGGTTTGGAGCACTAGATGGAACAATGACATGACATATGTTTAAAGTGACCACGCATGTTAATTGAATCTAGTCCAGCGTTGTAGTACACTACACTGGAAAGTGGGGTTGCCTTGTTTATAATTCAAAAGAATCCATTGGCTTCCTCACTCTCAAAACGATGCAGATAGTTTCTCAAAAAAAAAAAAAAAAAAAAAAAAAAAAACGATGCAGATACTAATGACAAGTATTATAGCAATAATAGTCGGGACAACAATGATGATAGTAGTTCGAGTTGTGTTTCTTTTCTTTCCTGAGAAAATCAAAAGAAAGTCATTATTGTAAGACATAAATTTGCTAAACTTGAATTAATAATTTAGGATAAGACACCCAAAGAGTGGAAAGAATTCTTGAATTATCTTAATTGACACAAAAAGCACAATTCATCACCGCATAAACATAATCAAGAAACAAATATTTCCCAAAAAAAAAAAAATAGATTGAGTATCTGTTTGAGAACATCTTATTTAGCTGAAACTAAATTTTTTTTTGCTAAAAGTATGGTAGATAAAGGTTTTTATTTTTTATTAAATGATAGATAAAGGTAAACGTTAACTAAAATAGTATAATAAGATCCATAAATAGTACCAAAAAGTGTAGTGAGACCCATGAATGGTAGCAAAAATAAGCTGAATAGTAAAATAAGTTGGCAAAAATATTCAATGCTAAACGCACACTGAAAAAACAAAAAACAAAAAGACAAAAGAATAGAAAATTGTAAGAGAAAAAAAAATGATAATGCATAGTTTTGTAGCAGCCTAGATTCAATTGAAAACCAAGAATGAAAATTGTAATCTAGTCCAATACTCCTGCTAGGACACCGGGTACCAATTGGCCAGAGATGAAATTGGCCTGGTGTCTACTTCCAATTCCAAAAACCAGGGGACAAAAATGGCATTTGCCCTTTTCGGACAAATTATATAGCTTTATGCCCCCCTTCCCAAACTAATTAGGGAAATGCCCCTCTTTTGAAACTCGACTTACTAAAAATTAAGTTAAGCTCTATAGTGACGTTTTTAAGGACCTATAGTAACGTTTTTAAGGACCTATAGTGGCGTTTTTTAATTTGACTTCCATGAAATCGAGTTATAGGTAAAAAGTTAACGAAACCTATGGATTTTGGTCAAAAGTTAACATGCCATACAGGACAAATAAAAATGGCCAGATAGCGTATTTCATGTTTGTGAGCTTCGGTGGATATTTACTTAGCCTATTTATTTTAATTACTTCCCTGTAGTTGTGAAGACCTGAACTATTCTTAGGGCATGTTTGGTGCACTAAATGGAGATTCCCATATGAATTGTAATATTTATTACTAGGAATAAAATGTGTTGTAATGGAATAATTAATTTTTTATTTATTTATTATGAGAATAGAATAACTAAACTTATTCATAAGTTTGGTTGTGAGTTGTAGCATTAGAATAAAATTAAGATTTATTTTAGGAAACATTTTACTCATATAATTATATTTCTTTAAAAATAATATTTTTTAAATTTGAGAGAGAGAGAGAGAGAGAGAGAGAGAGAGAGAGAGATGAGTTGTTTTTTATGATTCTTTTTTAATTTTTATAATTGTTATGTGTATATGGAAAATTTGCTTATTCGGAAATATATTAACTATAAAAATTATTGTATCTATTAAGGAATAACTATTACAATCACTTTAGAAAGGAATAGTTATTCCTGATTTTGAAAAATAGTTATTCATAAAAAATGACTATTGCCTATAATAAAAACATAACCAAATTAAAGAATAGTTATATCATAGGAAAAACCATAGTTTTAAAAATTGAACCGGTCAAAGAACCGAAAAAGGAACCGGTTCCCGATTTAACCCGATTCTTGACTGGTTTTCTCGGTTTTGATCGGACCGGTTCTAGGTTCGGTTCCCGATTAAAGCTGGTCCGGCCCGATTTTTAAAACAGTGGGAATAACTATTACATTACGGTGCCTATTACAGTCTACCAAGCATGTCCTTAATGTTGCTGTTATAAGATATATTTTCTCGAATCAAGCCCATCTTAATTGATTTTGTTTTCTTAGATATCTATTATAGCTTTTATTACAACGGGATTAAAAGCAATCAACTTAAATTTTAGAGTAAAATCATTCATGGACTAAAGTTTAGGGACAATAGTATATTTAACCATAGTTTTAAAAACTAGACTAGAGAACCAGATTATAGTCCAGTCTGATAAAAAGAGGGAAAAATCGGTAAAAACCAGGAATTGGAGGCAAATCCAGTTTTGCCCCAATCCGGTTCTTAAAACCATGTATATAAGCCTAAAATTAAGTTGATCATTTAATACTAATACTTACTGTAGTTTGTATATCAATTTGGCATACGGGATAGATGTATTAGATTGGAATGAATTTGATGATTATTATTTCAATCTAAGATTGTACATGCACCAAGGTAATACAAATTTTATTTTAAAGAGAGTTTATGAAAATTCAATAACAGGTAATATAATCTCGAAGCATTTAGTATCTGTTTGGATACAATGGTCACGTCCAGCGTCTGTGTTTCACCTTTTTTTTTTAGAAGAGTGTTACATGCTTTTCCAATGGGTCCCGTGAACAGTGCCTCTTCTTCCAGCAAAACTTTCATTAAAAATATGTCTCACGGCATTATTCACACATTTAAAAATTATTTTGCTTCAGTGTTTTCAATTTTCAACAAAATAAGCGGTATCCAAACACACCTTTAGTGATTTCATGATAGTGGGATTATTCCAGCAAAAAAAAAAAAAAAAATGATAGTGGGATTATCTCTATTTGTCAAATCAAGTAAAAAAAAAAAAAAAAAACCCCACTAGAAAGCTAAAAAAAATTAAACCCAAAAATAAGAAAAAATATCTTATGAAATAATCTAATAAGATCACCCTCTCGAGTGAGGGTATCATTTGCAGCAATTGCATGTGTCCCACTCATATAGTGCGTGCAAATCCTATGCATGCGACACCCAGAATATGTGTGTGAGGAACACTTCTACAAGTGTTGCATGAGATAATACTTCCCAAAATTAATTAGTTCCAATCCCAATTCGAATTCTATGTAGAAATGGGATAATTGATATACAAAGTGAAATAATTGAACCATTGTTACGGGTTGGCAAACAAGTAATTTAAACTGTGGATTCAATTTAGAACCAATAACAACTTAACACTTATGATTCGTTCTGAAAGTATTGTGAAAATATTGTGAGCGTAGCACTTCCTTTTAATAAAGCCAAAATATGGGAGGAAATTTCAATGTGAAATAAAAATCTAAATGTCTCTTAGAACAAAATAAATAAAGAAAGAAATTTACATATCTTACCATTATCAGATGGTAGCGAATCAGCGATGGCAATGGCAATGATGGGGACGCTTGTGCTCGTTGGATGAAAGGGTAGATCTCAAACCTTAGATTACAACTTGGGGCAAAGCCGTTAAACCCTACATGTTAGGCAACAGGATCTGAATGTGTCCATCAAGTTATACAAGCACTTTCCGCAATTAGTACGATTGATATCTCTTGTACACTGCACCAATAACCCATATCCGGAATCATCTGTCCCATTAAGCACTGACCGATTTCCTGCCTTGTACAACATGCAAGGGCGGAGCTGTGTTGAAGGTTGGGGGGCCATGGCTCCCCCAAAATTTTAAAATTTTTAAAAATATATATTGTGGGGGGTAAAAGCCCAGATCTGGTAATTGGGCCTGGGGCCCTGTTCTTTATGGCATCCTACATCCGAAGAGCAAAAGCGGGCTGGGACACTGTTCCTGCAGGCCTCGGGCCCGAAGATGGCCGAAAAGTGCAATCCGAGGAGGTGATTCGTCGTCCGAGGAGGTTTTACTCCTCGGATACGGGTAGTACTGGTTAAATGCATGTACAGGAGGCCCGAGTGCCCTTCCTGGCAACATGGGTAACAAAAATAAGCTCTGGGCACTCCGAATGATGATAAGAAGGAAGAAATATCTAAAGGAAAGGCTGCTACCACCGTATTTAATGCACTGCAACAGCTTTTCTGGCCGCATTTATGTGGAGAAGACCCCTGAACAGTGAAAGCCCAGCTACCGCCACTCAAAAAGAGCTAAAGTGGGTACATAATGTGACATGCGCTCAAGAGGTTACCTAGATGAGGAACAAGTGGACGATGGAGATGGAGGAAAAAGGTGCTATATAAGAAGGTCGATCCCTGAGAAGGAGGAGGAGGAAAAACTTGACTATAGTTCTGCATGTTGCAATTACTGTTCATTCAATAAAATGCCTTTTCGGACTTTCATCTAAGAAGCCTTTGTCCTTGTATTATTTCTGCCTAACGTAACCTAGCCATCCTTTGTTTAATTCAGATCCAGCCCAGCTCTTTCACCCACTCTCTACAAATTCATTGTGTTGGGTTCGTTGGGCCTCTAACCCATCTCTTTAGGGCTTGGGCTGCAAAAACTGACCCTACATATATATAATTATTTTAATGTTTGCAAAATTTAGTTTATAAAAATAAGAGTTGGCCCCTCCCAATATTTGAATTAGTCCAATGATGCTCTTAAAAAAAAATTGTTCTAATAGTTATAAAGATATAACTTTATTTTTTGCAATTCTATTTTTTATTGTAAAATGTACTCTTATATCTGTTAAATATTTGATAAAGTTTGGCATCAAACATGTTTGAATCTATCTTTTTTAACTCGTTATGTGGCAATTAACAAGTCATTGACTCATTAAAAAAATCTTGTTATTAAAACTATACATGAAATGTGTTTTTAGTTGCCACATAATAGGTTAGAGCAAGATAGCTTCAAATATGTTTGGAGACTAATTTATTCCTCCAAGTTTTGGATCATTCATATTTTTAAAACTTTCATTAGTTCAATTGAAATATTTTTTACTTACTTTAGTATAAAATTTGATCATTTGTATTTAAAATGAAATTTTCTAAGAATTTCACTATGAAAATGGAAAAAAATGAATTTTATTTTATGAAAGATCACTATCAAACATAATTTTGATTGAAAATACTAAGCTCTATTTTTTTTTTTTTTGCTGGGTGTGTGTATATATAACTTATTAAATAAAAAAGTGTGTATATATATGTGTGTGTATATATATAATAAAAAAAACGTGTGTGTGTATATATATGCATGTGAGGGTTGTTTTGATAAATATATTAGTGCCGCAACTTAGCCTCCTTAAACAAAAATTCCTGGCTCCGCCCCTGACAACATGTTTGTTCGTAAAGCTTCATCAAGTAGTTCGAACATTAGATTTGCTACTCCAAACCTAGTGTTTTTAGGTGAAGCAAATTTCTTGGTATTGGCACGGCTTTGCTGTGGCTGTGTCTGTGCAACCCCAAAGAAATTAGGGGGTGTTTGTTACTGTTATTTAAACCACAATTTTCAGTGTTTAAATAATATTACATGTATTTCCACACACTTTTTCACCCACGCATATTTTCACAAAACAACAACAATATTACTAGAAATCTTTTACCAAATGGGCCCTAATTGTTCGAGTACCTTAACATGCATTTGGAGTTCCATATGATGGCACTCCTATTTAATGGACACTTACTTGTAATATAATAGTCTGCAACTTTGATACAGTTTTGGCAGATAATATTAGAAACATCACCTCGGCAGAGAAAGAAGCCATAGATGCCACCATAGCTACTATTGTCGAAGCTGTAGTTTTCGTAAGGTTTGGACAAGAAAGAATCTAACAAGGTAGCGAGGTTGGATCTGTAGTCTTCGTCAGAAGGTTCACTAGATCCAACTCCATCTGTACATTTGAAAAATATTTCGGCTGGCAGCTGGGAATTAATGGAGCTGGTAAGCACAAAAATACAAATGATAGTAAAAGAAAGGCTCGGGAGTCGTGAAGAGAGAACATTATGCTTCAACAGATAAATTTGTTCATCAACATATGTTTATGGCAGATTATCCATAAGAAATTACTTAACCTTTGATGAATCTTTTTTTGAAAAAAATAAAATCCTTTGACTACTTCTTTCCTTCTACAACTAATATATATTCAATTTTTTTCTCGGACCCATTCAGACAAAGTTTGGCTACAATTTAATTCAATATCTTTTTATTAGATTTAAATTTTGATAAATTGATTATTATATTACATTTTCTATTTATATCCTTAATACTTGTAAAATTTTCAAAATATCAAGAATTAATAGCTATGTCATCAATCAAATGTTTAAATTTTAAGTTTTTGTAGTTTAAAATTATGTACAAAAAATAAGTTTATAGCTTGAATATTGAATAATATCCAATTAGTATGAAATTTGACATGCATGTTATGAACATAAAAAATATAAAATCCAACAATAATTAGATTTTTAAAATATGTAACCATGTTAATTTTTTAGTGAGAATAGTAGTCATTGACTAGCTACAACTATGTTAGTAACCAAACTTTTTCCGACTAACAATTTGTTACGTTGTTTTATCTAAAGTTGGAATTTTTATTTTTATTTTTTTTATAAACAATTGGCAATATTAAAAATTGAACAATGTGGAAGATACTTGTGGGGGTTGACTTTATCAATATAATTTTCCAAGCTTTGCATACTCTAGAACTATATATCCACTACATATCAATATTAATAAACAGAGTTCTGAGTCTTAATTGAACCGTAATTTTAATTGTTGTGTTCAAATTATTTAATTTTGAACCTTTATATGGTTTCTTTGGGGGTACTTCAACATAAGTAACAAATTAAAATGAATTTTAATAGGCATGCACAATTATTCATTAGCTAGAGAATGTTTTTCTACTTACTAAGTGGCCACAATTCTATTTGTATTGCCTTTGGTTCCATTTTGAAAGTTCAATTAGTGTGTAAAATACTAATGAATGTTTAAACCCCCAATTTTAAATATAACCAACACAAGCTTATACTCAAACAATAAATGTGCGGAATAATAAGTACAAGCAAAAACCAAAACAAATAAACAACTTTACACCATAATTAATCACAACACAGCAACAATTAAAGGTAGAGAGTAAGGGTTAGAGAGATGCAAATACAAAGATAACACCGGCACGTGTTATCAAAGAGGAAACTGAAGAACTCGGCGAAAAACCTCTCCGCTGCCCTCCAAATGGTAAAATGATCCACTAAAGAATAAAGTTAGGATATATGAATAGCAATAGACCCTCCAAGCCTAATCTACCCAATGCACCTAAGCTTCTTGCTCCAATAGGGTTAAGCCTAACCGTGTCTTCTTTAGCTTTCCGAATCCTGCAATAAGCCCATTGCATTAACCAAATGAATTGGTAATCTCCGAACTGCTTCCTAAGCACCAAAATACCTTTTCACTGATATGGGTATGGTGAGATAAGAATTTGGCAAATGAACATCTCAAAGGTATGTTAATGGAGAGGGTGAAAGTAGAGGAATTTGGAGAATCAAATGTCTAAGATTGTGGATGAGTCAATCTTGGTTTTCTTTAGGGTTTCTCTCTCAAAATTCTCTCTGGAGGCTCTCTACATTTCGTGGGTATAAGGGTATTTATAATAGGGTACGTGAGAAATGTGAAAAGTCACTTTTTTGCAAAACATGGCATTCTCGCGACTCAGTCTTGTGAGTGGGATGAGTAGCGAGTTTGAGTCGTGAGCTAATTGCTAAGCCAGACTGTACTTTTTATCCTGTAGTGCTCCAGCTGTCATGACCCTTCAGCTTCCTGCATGCTTCACAGGTGGTCATTTTGGTGAGTTACTAGTCGCGAGTCACTCACGAGATCCAGTTGCGAGAAACCTCTTAAATGCTCACACACTTGAATTCTTCACACTCTTCTCACACACAACCCTTACATTATTTCCACCTAAATACAGGATATCTAATTGCTGAATTACAAGCAAATTTGGCATGGAATAAAGCCAACACATGGTTGAATAAATTCAACCTTACACATTTGATACAAACATTTTTGCATATTCCAAAATCTACAATTTTAAGATTTGTGTATGCATCTAATAGAAAGTTGTTAGCTTTAAGGCCACAATGAATTATTTATGCTCTATTTGGATGTAAGGGGAAGGAGAGGGAGTAGAGTAGAGGGAGGGAGAATAATTAAATTACCTTATTTGGATGTTTTTTAAGGAAGGAGGGGGAGAGATTTGGAGGGATTTGAAGGGGTTTTAACTATTTCTAACCCCTCAATTTTAATTCCTCCGAATTGGAAAGATTTGGAGGGAGAGTGACCAAACGAATTAGCCAATTTACCCTTACTCCATTAACCAAATTACAAACTGTTCAAATAAATAAATTCACGTTATTTCTCTCTCAATCTCAAATTTCTCTCAACTCTCTCAGCTTTGAAGGCTCCACTACCTCTCTCTCTCTCATACAACTTCTTCACTCTCAATTGTCTCTCACACTTGGGTTTTTCTTTCAGTGGTAAACTCTATTTTTCTTTTTGTTTCATGGGTTTCTTTTGAGTTGGATCAAATAACTATGTTCTTAAAATTGTGATTTTATTGGGTAATTTCTTATTAATTGTGATTTTATGGGGTAATAACATGTTATTTGTGGGTGGCTTTCGGATTTGAGGGCTTTTTTTACTTAAATTTTAAAGTTTCAAAGTATTGATCATAATAATGTGTTTGATAAAGTGCTTGAGTGAGTCTAGATTGTGAACTTGCATAAATTTGTATATTGTAGCTATATATGGATCTGTGTTTCTTATTTATTTTTATCTAAACACTTGCAATCCTTTTAATTCGTGATATATGGATGAACAATGGTTAAACCTAGGCTTTGTGATTGTTTATTCTGTTTAAGTTTGATTTTATGGTCAGGTTTTTGATTATTGGTTTGTGTTTGTGATTTTTATTGGGTAATTTCTTCTTTTTTGTGAATGGTTTTTTTTTTTTTTTTTTTTTTAACTAGAATTTTAAAGTTTCAAAGAGTTGCTCACAATGTGTTTGATAAAACGCTTGTGTATAATCAAATTCACATGGGTTTGTGCAGCGATTGGTTTCTGAAAGTGTGTTTATGCATATTTGGGACCGTGTATAGATTATCACGTTACTTAAAACTTTAAGGCACTAAACACACCTTAAGATTTGACAGTAAACACATTTATTTCAAATGGCATATAAAGTTGTAGTGTAATAACTTTACATATCACACTCCAAATGAGAGAAAAAAGAATCTTAAATGGTTCATTTTCAAGAAAAAATGCATGTAAAGAAAGAAATTTTTCTGGATTTATGAATATAATGATAAATTCTACCATTGAATTGTAAGATAGCTAAAAAAAAACCCAAATTTTTGTATCATCAAGAAATAAGTGATGAGTGAATGTAAGGGAAGAAAAAAAAATGTAGGTTTACTAATTGGTTTTGGTGCTGGAAATAATTATGTTCATACCTAGAGTGCCTTGAACACAGAGGGCAATTCCAAGAACCAAGACTGCCAGGGTCTTCAAGCTAATATGAGAGGCCATTGCACTGTTCTAAATGTAAAAAAGAAGAGCTGGTGCTGAGGCCAAATTAGCTATAGGGCTTTCGTAAAGCTAGTAAAATTTTGTGTTTCTACTTGGAGGAATGCTGTGAAGTTTCATGGGTCGTTAGGACCATTTATAGCAGCAATCTCGTTATAATTCTTGTTTTCTTTGTTATTTATGAGATTATTTATTTATTTATTTATGTTTTTCCTATTTGACATTCAAGTCAATTAGAGCTATTTTAAAGTTAGAAAAGATACGAGGTTTAATTGTTGCCTGAGTGCTAGGATGACAAAAATTATGCCTTTTCTTTTTGAAATTATTTTAATAATCATAAATATGAAACATACAAATTTTTTCGTAGTTTATATTGTGATTTTGATGTTAAATATATTGTGATTTTAATGTTAAATATTCTTTTTGATTTTAATTTTTTCATAGTTTATATTGTAATTCATAGGGAACATGGTTTGTCAATTAGTAATGGTGATACTTTTATTTGTCTTGTAAAGTTGTTGATGCTGGATATAGTACAACTGCACAGTTGGGTTTCTTGTGGTACATTTTACAGGCTGCTGCATAGATGAGGTCCTTTCTGTTCTAATCTTATGTTAAGCTTCCTCTTTTCCTATTATAAAAGACTTGTGAAGGAGTTTTTGTTAGTGACTGTCCTCTATCCAATGCTAGACTTTGTTCTTCATACTGAGTGTGGACTAGCATTACAATATTGTGAGTTTGTCACTTCCCCCTTTTTTTTTTCTAATAAATATTTAAGTTATTGGAAAAATAAGGTGCCGGTTTCAGGGTTTGGTCATTCTAGTATAGCCTGTTACTGTTAAAATAAATGGGAAGGGGGTGGGGGAGGTTAGTTCAGTATTTTGTCAATCTTATATTTGATTTTTGATTTTGGGTGCTATGGAGTTGCAGTGATTCCATTGTGATTTAATGACATGTAATCCATTTTGGGGTCATTTTTTGGCACTCCTGTTTGTATCTTAAGCTTCCCTGTTCAGTAATGTGGGGCATGTACCTTCATGACCAAGTTTTTATGGATTCTGCTATTTCAAAATCAATTGGAGATCTTTGCAAAGATGTGGTGACACTTGGTAACAAAGTTTTCTTGTAGTTATGGTATTGGTTTAATGATGGTGATGCATCTGGTTTGGATATAGTAATGTCTGAAATTTTCAGTGCCTTGTAAGTTTATAAGACGTTTGAATCTTAAGTACTCGATTACATACTCAATGGCACTGAGCATCGGTCTCCAGTCTTATGTGCTAATTGTTTGAATCTTAAGTACTCAATTACATTTGGAAGCTATAATTTCTTATGTGCTAATTGTTTGATTACAATCAAACTTGTCAAGGTCATTTCATTATACTAATGCAAGTCTTATTTTGTTGTCATTTTTTAACAGGCTAAACCTAAAGCAAAAGAGCTTAAGAACAAACCAATTCCAAACCACGACAAATTGGTTGAGCTTTACGTAAAAGATAGAGCAACTGGGGAACAATCTGAAACTGCGTCGGAGATGAGGCAACGGTGGGCTACTTCAACCAGAGAGGGCTCTATGGAGAATATTGAAAATATTGATCATTTAGTTGCTCAAAATGAAGTTACTTTGGAGAGCTGTGATGATGTTCCATCTCTTGGATGAGATAGGAATTAATTCTAGATTACGAATGAGAGCTTATCTCTATCTTATTAAGAATCTAGATATGTTAAGAGATTTTATAGGCTATCCAGTGGAGGAGTGCAAGGAGCTATTGTTTACAACGATGTCTGATCCTTAAATTTCTCTCTAACAATTAGACAAGTAAAAGTTGCAAAACAAGATCAACTTCTAAAATGCTTTTCAATTGATGATTGTACTGTAAACTCTTGGGATTAATTTTGCTTTGGCCCTTAGTTTCTCTTTTGACACCAGCTTGTGTTTATTTTTAGTTTTGCGTTCTGAAACGTTTGTTAGCAATTATAGATATGGTCATAGCTCATTGTAACACTACTCTTTTTTTAGTGGCTTGAAGACTTTGTCTGCTTACGTTCATCTTTTATGCTTTTCACATCTGAGTGAAGCTATGTTGACCTCATTATTTTTTATTTTTTTGTTTTTTTTTTTTTTTTTTTTTTTTTTTTCTGGTTTTGTCTTAACCTGCCTTGGTTCAAGTGAGATTCTGCTCTATTAATTAAATGGACAAGGCATTCTCAATTTCTCATACATAATATATGTTAGAAATTAAATTTTTTACATTGAGTAAGATATAGCAGGCTTCACTTGTTGAAGATTTATCTAGGAAATTAAATTATTTATTTATTTTCCCCATTAATCTTTCGTCGTCTTGATTCATTTTCAGTGTCAGGTGAAGGTTATATGAGAGAGAAATGTGTTTGGGGGCTTTGGCAGAGTAGAATTTAGGCAAATGGGAAAAAAATAAAACACAAATGTGGCATTAATTACTACACATTGTTAATGTTACAAATGAGGCATTGATTCCTAAACGGATAAGTGTGGTCATGAAAAATAATGTTTCAAGGTGTGAAATTTTGAATTTTTTTGAGAAATTATTGTCATTTGTTTTGGTTGAAATTTGTGTGCTATTACTTAATAGTTAGCAGGGATATTCTCTGAAGAATTTTGGATTACTTTCTTTTTTGAATAGTAAGTGGGCAAACACTTGAATTTAAATTGCATAGTAGGATCCTATTTTTTGAGTTAATTCATAGTCACTCTCCCTAACTTTTTTTTTTTGGGTCTCAATTCTTCTATGAATCCTCAAAAAATTAAATTCACGAATTAAGCAAAATTAAAAATATTAATAATAAAAATAATAAATGAAAAAAACACTCAAAATTCTATATTTTATTTATTTTTTCAGTAAATAAACAAACCAAACATTTTTTCTTATTTTAATTATTATTAATTAAGGAAGTTTTTTTTTTGTATAATAAAAAAATAAAATAAATATTTAATCATATACCAATGTTGATTATTTAATTCAAATAAAAAAAATTAATAAAAAAAAATTGCACATTATTGTCATAATTATTTAATCTAACAAATTAATTATAGACCAATGTTGCAAGATTATTTTCAAATGGAGGTAAATTTGTCTATTTAAAAATATTAAATCATTTCCTCTCTTTTCCATCCTAATTTTTAAAACATCCAAACAAGAGAAATGGCTAATTATTCTCCTTCCCCTTACTTAATTTTAAAAATATCCAAACAAGGTGGAGGATAATCATTCCCCTCTACTCTCCTCCCCACTACTTCCCTCTACTCTCTTTCCTCTCCAAACTTCCAAACAGGAATTAAAGTTGAGAATCCTCATGAAAGTATAGAATCCATTGAGCAATGTCTCTTACAATTTGGTAATGTCTTTCACATTCTATTTGCATGCTTCATTGAACCTATAGAGCCAATAGATCAAATTATTCACCAAATATTTTTAAAATGATTGTTACAGCAAAACAACAAGATTTCATATTGAATGAAATAGAATATAGAAAATAACAATGAAATGAAAAAGTACCAAATATGCAGTGATCAAAGGCTTGTATTAGAAACAAACTGGTGCAACTATTTACTAAATTGCAAAAATGGAGAAGTCCAATTTATTTTTCTTAATTTTTTGTGCTAAATGAATTAAATTAAATGAGAAAACCATAGAATCAAAATTAATAAACCTTAAAAAAATAATCATCATTAATTCATTTTTCTTATTATTATTATTATTATACAAATAGTGGTTGGATAAATTAAAATTGAGAATTTTATAAATAATAATTTAAATAATTTTTTTTTTCATTTTTTTAAATAAACTTATATACTTATTTTATTGGTAGTTATTTTATATATTTAAACATACATTATATATAAACTCACTAAAATTTTAATATGCATTTATTTATGCTTATTTGTAAATGTATCTTATGTATATGCATGAAGTTACAAGCTAAGTGACATCCAATGGCGAAACTAGAAATTTGTAATTAAGGGGGACAATTAAAAATATTAGGAATGAATCATTCTTTTATATATACCATGATGCTACTATGTATAGTAATATAAAAGAGTATTATAAAACAATTTAAAAGGTAAAATTTAAGTACTTTATAACCTCCGCCACTGAAAGACTTTGTATTAGTCTAACAAGTCTGAGTCTTTGACAGTGAATAGTTTCGTTTGTTTGTTTTTTTTTTTTTTTTTTTTTTTTTAGTTTTAGTTTTTGTTTTGTTTTTTTTTTTTTTTTTTTTTTTTTTTTTAAAGAAGAAGTTTTCTTAGTTACTAACATAATAAATTATGATTAGAGTAATGCCATTTTCATGTGGATTTATCACTAAGAATCACTTTTACTACCATTAATCACAAATATTACTTTTATTAGCATTACTCATTTTTTTCATATCAATAAAATTTTCTATCTTCATTTATGAAAAAAAAAAAAAAAAAATTGTAAAACAAATTTTACTATTCCTAGACTTGGACGACACGACTTAAAAAAAAAAAAGATTCAAAATGATAAGAACTTTCTTTGCTATGATCAATATCAATATGAGCAGATTCAAAGTAGCTAGATTGTGTAGCGACTTAAAGATCGGTTATGTGTTTAATGACTCTCACAGATCAACTAGCTATAAGTTATACTTTGCCTCCGTTCAAATGAAGTTTCGAATCAAACTCATAATTAATGTATTTTTGTGTATTTGAGGAAGAAAAAATGGTAATAAACTAAAAATCACACAAATAAAACTGAACCGAACAACATGATTGACTCACTTTTAAAGTAGCTTCCAACGAGAACCAAAGTCTTCTAAGCATGCCAAACATTTAAAAAAGAAAAAGAAAAAAGAGAGTCATAGATGCTATGAATACTAAAAGTTTTATTACATTAAGCTTATAATTAATGTGTCACTAATCATAAAGAAATAATTTATATATTTATTTAATTATGAGTTGATTGAATCTCATCAATCACACTCATTTCCACATTAATTAATTTATTTATTTTTTTAAAGAGTTTCAACTTATAACGTCCACTTTTGATAATACTACAAGTTTTATTATATTAGACTTATAATTAATGTGTCACTAATCATAAAGAAATAATTTATATATTTTGTTAGGTTCTAAGATTTTAGGAACTAATGTATTAGAACTTCAATATGTATTATGTTGGCAAACCATGATCAAAACATAGAGTTTAGGTTTAGGCTTGCTCAAAGTGTGATTTAATGTAAAATTGGAATCGAGTGATTGTAGGATTTATTGGACAAAATCTACAAGGCTCGATCGATCGAAAATTATACTCGATCGATCGAAACTCGTGTAGATTTAATTTTTTACAGAAATTCCAATTCAGCCCAAGCCCATATGACGTGTAGGGTTAAGTGTTTTACTTCAAGTATAAAAGGAAAAACCCTAACTACATTTTAGAAGTCTTTTTTGGAGAGTTGTGTGTTGAATCATCTGTGAGATCTAGAGGTGTTTACCTTCATACACATACATAGAGTTGTCAAGATCAAGATTCGCGTCAATAACTTGATGATCTCTTTAGTTGCTGCATAAAGAACTTTAAAGAAGATCTGAAACCATTGAGTGGAGTCTCAAAGTAACAAGTAGGAAGAACTTGTGGTTGCTGCAGATCAAAGAAAGAATTAGTCCGTGGACTCAGAGCTGTCACGTGGTCGTGATAGTAAGTTTTCTACTCGAGGTAGCAAGTTTTCTACTCGAGGTAGCACTATGATGTTTAATGGTCTAAGTTCTATTGTAAAAACTTCAATTCTTTCATAGTGGATCTGTTTTTACCTTGAGGATAGTTAGGTTAAATTCTTCCCAGGTTTTTTACTGGTTAGGTTTTCCTGGGTCATAATATTGTGGTGTTCTTTATATTTCTGCATTTTTTGCATGATATGATATTATTGTGTTTACCTAGAACTGAATAATTTATCTAAGTAATCACTTGGCTAAATAACTAGGTTAAACAACTTGTGTTAAGGGGTCTAAAAACATACATATTTATTTAATTATAAGCTAATTGAATCTCATCAATCTCACTCATTTCCATATCAATTTATCATTATTTTTTTTGAGAGAGTTTCAACCTATGATGTCTGCTCTTGATAACAACTTTTTATTATCAGACTAAAACACCAATTAGTTTTTGGTATAGGCGGAGATTGAATCTCAAATATCTTATTTAATCAATTGGTAATGAACTAAATATCATATAAATAAAATTGAGCTGGATAACACGATTGACTCACTTTTAGAGTAGCTTCCAATGAGGACCAAAGTCTTCTAATCATGCCAAACATTAAAGGTAAAATTAAAAAAAAAAAAACTAAACTAAACTAAACATGAGTAGTGCTGCCTGTCATGTAACTAAGTTTTATTACATTGAGCATGTAAATTGATGTGTCACTAATCATCATAAAGAGACAATCAAATATTCATTATGAGGTGATTGAAACCTATCAGTTACATTTATTATCACATCAATTTGTAAGTTTTATGTGATAAAACTAGTAGTACCTTTAGCATTTTTCCCAAAACATTATTAAAGCACCTTTTAAAGTATTTTGGCCGGCAATCAAGGTCATGGCCTCCGGCATAATGACATATAATAAATAATACTCCCTCCCTCCCAGTTTGTTTGTCCTCTATTCCATTTTAGAATGTCCCAAAATATTGTTTTGTCTCTAAAAATAAAAATTATTAATTTACTAATGTTCCTATTATACCCCTACTTTACTTTCAAAACTCTTTGAAAAGAAAACTAACAAATATATTTAAGGGTAGTTTTGTAAACTTATATATTTTTATAAGGCAGACAAGACAATAAATGATGTTCCCTTAAAAAGTTTGACTTTTCAAACAGGACAAACAAATTAGGATGAAGGGAGTAATAAATATGTATGTATTCTTTATCCCTATCTAACACCGATTCATTAAAAAAAAATTAAACAAACAAACACATACCACCGAAAATATCTCCTCAATGTCTCTTATTGAAAGAAATATGGGACGCTTTTCTTTTCTAACTCTTGCTTTCTCAATTCTCAGGTTAGTTGCTACTCATCTTTGTCTTTATTTATCTTCTCCTTCATCAATGCCATTATGCCATCCAGACAAGAGTTCTGCTTTGCTCCAATTCAAGAACTCATTTTCACTTCCCCATGACAATTCAAATATTCCATTTCATTGTGATTTACTTCATGGAATTCAATCATTTGCCACGGCAGGTTCCTGAATAAATGGTACAAATTGTTGCGCATGGAATAAGGGTTTTGGTGTTAATGAGATACCTATTGAGAATGAGGTTGATTAAATTGGATCAGTGGCGAGGATGACAATAATTGACTATAGCTCTCTATTTATTTAGCTAATCGTTGTACAATATCCAAGTCTCCAGCTCATTTTTTATTTTCATATTACATGAGTTCTTGGAGATGTGTAGCAACATATGATACGTTCATCATATATTTAGCCTAAATAAACATTCTATATCTCAGGATTTGGAAAGTTTTAGGATTTTTGGTCTTGAACATGACAATTATAAGGAATTGAATAGTTTCCTCGATTTACCTCGAAAATTCAATATAGTTAGATGAATTTGTAGGCAGCTGGTGAAATCTCTAGAAAGTACATATTACAATGGCAAAACATTATCTAGGATAAAACTATGTAATTGAAGCCTCGTTGTTTATTATGTAAGCACCAATCTCTTGTAGCAATGATGTGGCTAATATAACATTGCTCGGCGTGAAACTTGTAGGTTGTGTATAGGTACAGGGAGAGCAACAGTCATCATGAGACCAATTAAAGCCATATTTGGTCTGTCATCTACAATATTTTCTTGAACACATAGCAGTCCAATGTGAATACATCTCAATATATTTCACTTATTGGACTGTTGCTTGACGTGGGATCGATCTATTAGATTAGAAATTGTTCTCTCTCTCCAATTTTTCCATGCCTGTAGACATCAATGTGAACACGTCATTTTAAAGAAAAAAAATTATTTAGATTACCATATATTATATCTTTTTTTTTTTTTTTTTTTTGGCACTTTATAATCAAACTCACATAGTTAAGAAGGTACTCCATATTCTCTCCATTACAAAAAGAAGTAATCTTTTGGCCACGTACAATCTCCAAAATCAACTCACCAAGACAAAAGACATTCAATTTTATTGAGAATTGTCCAAATATTGCGTATTTAGAGCCATATCCACTGCATATCAATATTAATAATGCAACATTTAATTTAAATGTTCATCTTAATTGTTTTGTTCAAATTTTTAATTTGCATAATCCTTATGGCTTTCTTGGTGTTACTTCAAAATAAATAACATATTAAAATGAATACAGTCAAGCATGCACAATTATATTCATTAGCTAGATAACATGTTCTTGTACTTACTAGGTCTCCACAATTCTATTTGTATTGCCTTCGGTTTCGTCTGATACAAACATCTTTACCATTCCAAAATCTGCAATTTTAGGATTCATCTTGGCATCTAATAGAATGTTGCTAGCTTTAAGGTCATGATGAATTATCCGAAGTCAAGAATCCTCATGAAGGTATAGAATCCCTCGAGCAATGCCTCTCTCAATCTAAATTTGCATGCTTTATTGGGTCTATAGATTCAATAAATCAAATTAGTCACCAAATATTTTAAAAACTACTTTCTCAACAAAAAAAAAAACGAGATTCTTACCAAATGAAATTATTTTGATTAGAATATAGAAAATATCAATGAAATGAAAAAAGTACTAAATTTGTAGTGATCAAGGCTTGAATTAGGTATGAACTCATAGTCAAGAAGTCTTTCACTCCATTCTAAGCAAAATCCAATGAGCCTAACTAAATTTCGGTGTTGGAGCTTGGCTACTAACAAGACTTCATTCTTAAATTCTAGATTGCCTTGTCCAAATTTCCTCAAAAGTCTTTTCACAACTATCTCTTGTCAATTAAATGGCCTATCCTGTGTGCATGTCCACACACACATATATAAAAGAGAATAATGCAGAAATAAAATAATTTTACTCAACTCCAAGGAATTAAATAATTCATTTCATATCAAAATGTTTTTCTACCTTGTAGACTTCCCCAAATCCACCTCTCCCAAGTTGATTTGCATTTGAAAAGTTGAATCATAATATGGCTCAAAACTTGAATATGGCTGAAAACTTGAATCATAATATTTGATTGTCTGCAAAATATAGTTCATTGAGTTGTGTTGACAAGTTGCCTATAGAGTTGGGCAAAACACCTTCAAATTGGTTTTTATTAAAATCCAACATTTTCAATTTGATACCGTTTCTTAAAGATGTAAGGAAGTCTAGGCCCAAGCCAAATCCTAGGCTATTCCTCTCTAGATTTAGCCATTCAAGATCTGGTAGATTTCCCAAATTAGTTGGAACTGATCCAGTAAAGTTTTTTCCGCTTAGATCAAGTGTTTGAAGTTGAGATGCATTGCATAACCCAAGGATTTCATTATCACTAACCTCAAGTATTGGGAGGTTAGGGAGGGTGAGGCTCATGTCTGATGGAAAGATGCTTTGGAGTTGGTTACCTGGTAATGCAAAGACATTGACAGATGATATATTGCAGTGGGAGAAAGGGATCATACCTCTTAGTTCATTGAGTCCAACTATGAAAATTGATAAGCTTTTCAAATGACCAAACTTCTATTGGAATTTCACCATTGAAGTTATTGTTTCGGATGTTTATGGTTTTAAGAAAGGTGAGGTTGCCAATGTAAGGTGTAATGGTTCCATGCAATTAATGCCCTTCTAGTTCCAAGGCCGTGACCCTTTGACGTCGGCGCGCAGTTGCATGTAATTCCACGCCAGTTGCAAAAATGGGTAGAATCATTCCGTGAACTGAAGATTCCATTTGGGTCATGTAAAGTTGTGATTTACAACTATTTTGTGTTGGCTTTAATTCCGTGTCAAATTTGATTGTAATTTTGTTCAATCTTATGTACCCTGTATTTTATGTGGGATTTCTTTGTAAGGGTTGTGTGTAAGAGAGAGTGTGAAGACTCAAGGCAATTGAAGACCAAAGCTATTTTCGCGGGTAGCTCGCGAGTAGACATCCCGCAAAGTGAAGCATGTGCTCAGCATATGACTAGAATGTGAAGAGTCATGGCAGAAGGTGACAATTGGTTTTCGCGAGTGTCTCGCGAGTAAGGCCTTCCTGCGAGATATCCACGAAACATTCTGTTTTGCTATTTTGTCATATATGATGCACCCTTTCTCTACCCACACTATATATACCCACATTACTCACATATGTTGAAGAGTGTTTTTCAGAGAGAAAACCCTAACCATAAACCCTTAAGAGTGAGAGATTGTTATACCCACAATTCTCTATACAATCCATTGCGGTTTTCCTCAACTCTTACCTCTCAATTTCCAAATTCTTGAGAGAGGTTGATAGCCCAAACACTTACTACACACATTTTGAGTGTAAAGTGAGGTTTTGGTGCTATTGGGAAGTATTGGAAGAAGTCATTTGTTTGGTGGATGCAATCGGGCTGAATTGCGTGATCCGGAGAGCTAGAGAAGACAAGGCTTGGTGAAGTTAGTTGGTAGCAGGAGCTTGGAAGGCTCGAGCACATGAGGTAGACTAAGCTTGAAGGGTCTTTTGTTATTTGTCTACTCCAACTTATACTCTAGTGGATTGATTTACCGCTTGGAGGGTGGCGGAGAGGTTTTTCGCCGAGTACTTCGGTTTCCTCTTCGATAACACATCGGCGTGTTATCTTGTGTTTGCATTCTTCTTCCCTACTCTTTTAGTTTTCATTTTACTGCTGTGGTTTATTGAATATGGCTTAGAGTAGTTGTTTTGTTTATCTGCTCGCATTTACTTTATTCCATACTTAGTTTAAGTTAGAGTAAAATCAACCGAGTCGTAATTTTAATTTGGGGGTCTAAACAGCTCGTGTATTCACACATAATCGAGCTTTCAGGTCATAAGTAACGAATGCTTTAAATGTGAGCTGAGACAAATGATCAGTCTCATTTGCTGGGGTGGCAGGTTGCAAGCATAGCAGGGTTATAGTAAAAAGTAGAATCATATGAATGCGTAAAGACCATAATGCAAGAAAGTTGGGGTTGTGAAGCTTCATTGGTTTGGACAAGCAGAAAACATGTGAAATTTTACTGCGAGGCATAGAGATTCTAACCACAACTCTTGTAGTACATAATTTTATTAGTCAATGTCTCCAAAAAAGTAAAATATGTGGCATCGGCATCTTCAATTGATATATTTTTCTAGGATCTAGTATTAATAAATTGATAATGTGCTTCCAAGAAAGTGAAAGCAGTGATGAAGCCGAAAATGTGCCTCGTCAGTATGTTCCTCGTCAGAATGATGGATGACTTTCGGACCTGTAGTCAATACAAGAAGAAAGCAAAGAGGGTACCTTCGCCGGCATGAGGCCAGTTGGGAATACTCTGATGCTTAAATCAAATTACACAATCCAAACTCAGTTAATTCACAGTTTGCTATTTTCTAGCATTTTGTTCTCTTACCTTCTTCTTCACACCGGGCTCACTTTTTATACCCTTCCTGGGTCGGTGCAGTTATGTTCGTTAAATGCTAGGTCGAGCGTTTCTCTCCTGACCGTTACATTTATTGAACAATGATTGCCTCAGTTATGGTGTAACGGACGACCGTTACGCCGCTCTTGTTTTCGTAACGGCTCCTGGTGTAATTAGGGAAGGACAGCTATCCGAAGGGTGTTCAGATGTGCTATTAATGCACATATTTCGCACTAACTGCGATGATGGGGTCTTGCCCCTATGTTTGTCTTCTACAAGGACGTAGGATAGGTCGTCTTCCTCACCGAAAATCAATCGCAGGTCTTGTCGATGATCAATTTCTGGTCTCCGTCAGTTGCCCCCCCATTCTGTGATCATCATGAGTTTAGACGATATTCGGAATGTGATTGGACACGAGGATTCAGTTTTCTACAATTTCCAACGCCAGTTGTCCCGATTTAAATGCGACGTCATTGCCTCACTAGGAAATGAGCATGTGTTGACTCTCGGTGGGAGGTGTGTGCGATTTTTCCTCGTTTTTGTCGCACTTTAATTTTGGGTTTTCCTTTTAGAGAAAATCGTTCCCCTTCCATCCTCCTATTTTGCCTATCTCCTGAAGCGCCAAGCGGTTCATCTTCAGAAACATTCTGGTAAGGTTTCTTTGCTTTTTGCTTTAATGGTTGGCTTTGAGCATCTTAGTCAAGAGTGCCCTTCGGTCTCTTTTTTCTTTCCCAGGTTGGGAGTTTTTCTTAAGCATTCTTTCGGTCGACGCCCTCCCCTGGGTCTGTTTGTGTCTCGTGATTCTGCTATTAGGCCTGTTTTATTTACTTTTTATCCTATACTCCACCAGTCTTTAGTTAGGTATCACTTAGGAATGGGTCCAATTGAGTATAGGGCAGATGATGTTAGGTAGAGTGAGTTGGAGTCTGGGTTGTCTTCCAACGCTGAGTCTTTAAATCAAGTGATTGATACAGCAATTTCTAGGCTACCCTCCTCTTCTTCTTCTCATCCCTTACATGCTCATTCTAAGTCTTATTGTTTGAAGGTGAGTCATTTGAAGGGTTTTAGGAAGAGGTTTCAATTTCCCAAAAGCACTTCTGTCAGGTTGCCTCGTTTAGGTGAGAAAGCTTGTGACTTTTTTCATGGGGAGGTGTGTTTTTATGAGGCACAATTTTTGTGTGGCCTTCGATTCCCAGTTCACCCTTTCATTTTGCACCTTTTGAACGCCCTTCAAATTGCTCCTGGTCAACTCGTCCCCAATGCTTGGAGGACGGTAATAAGTTGTATGGCCATCTGGGTATCTGCTTGTGATGGAGAGATGATTACAGTAAACGAATTTTTGTTTTTGTATCATTTGAAGCCGTCTACCCATTATGGGTATTTTGAATTTTTACCCTGAGATAGGAAATTCAAAGTAGTATGGGATTTCCCTTCGTCCTTCCGTGATTGGAAATCACGGTACTTTTTTGTCTCTGGATCAGGTTAGGAAACCTTATCTGATGATTTGTGGGGGGAAGTCCCAAGATTGCTCCAAAAATGGGAGGTTCCAGCACTTGGTGCATATTCTTGTGAACTCTTTCTGCTCCTTTCCATGCCTTGAATGTTTATCTGATGTTGTTACTGTTCTGGTTTGCAGATCTTGATCGTCCAAATCTCGAAGATCGATATCGCCATCGAGTCCAAGCTGCACTTGATTATGCCCGTGGAATAAAGGACTTTAACGATCTACTTGATCCTCATCACTTATATGACTGCTGCTTAGCCCCTAAGCCGTCAAAATACGTTTTAGAAAAAATTTGTCGAGAAGAGAAGCGTAAGTTCGTCTGTCAACTATTTTACTTCCTTTGACTTCGCCTGTTATCTGATCATCTTTCTCTCTTTTTGCAGAAATGGCGACCCGATACAGTAGAGATAAATATGCTTGGATTAAGAACCTGAAGAGCGAACCTTTAGCCAACTTGACTTCAGGCTCAAAGAAGAGGAAATTAGCTGACGAGAAGGCTAAAGTTTCCCTTTTGAACCCTTCCGTTCACATTGCTCCTCCCTCTCCAACTCCATCTTTAGAAGTGACTGCTATCTCTCCCCTGGTGACTCATGCCAAGGGTAAGAGCAAGATTGGGATGAATGTTTGGGACGATCCTGCCACAGCTCTAGGCCGGGCACACAACATCATTACAAGTGACGAACTGAAGAGTTTGTCGTCCGTTCCTTCACACGAGCTCGTCAGTCGTCATATCCACAAGCTGGTGCAGGTATGTTGTCCTGATTTCCTTGCTTTACTTATTTGATATGGAGTGTGTACAATCTTCTTTTCCCTCTTTTTAGGTACTTGGAGAGTCTTTGCATATTACGATAGACTATTTGAGTGCAAAGGAGAAGATTGTGATGGCTTCATCAAAGGCAGAATTTGTTGAGGCTGAATGTTCTCAACTGAAGAAGGATCTGATCGCTACAATGAATGAACGGAACGAAGTCAATCAGAGAGTAAAGGAGCTCACTGAATTCTTGTGTATGGAGAAAGCTCTTGTCATTCAGAAAGATGAAGAGATCCAAGCTGCCTTGATGAAGACTGACGAGGAGAGGGAGAATGTCATTCAAAAATTCAAGCAATTAGAAGAATTCTCAGACCTCCAATTTTTGCAATATTTCAAAGGGTTTGAACTTTTGCGTCGCTGGACCATGAAGCATCATAGCTCGGCTGTGGACTTCTCTAGCCTGGACTTTGAGAAGATTGACACTGAAGTCCTGGAAGACGAAGCGAAGGAATTGGAGGAAGCTGAGTCTGGGGTGCCGAAGAAGGATATAGCAGCCGAAGACAGGGAGGATGATGGAACGAAGAAGGTTGCTGATGAACCTCCAACCCTTCCTTCATAAATATTTATTTTGAAAACAAAATATTTTCCCCTTCTATGTTTGGGGGTTTCTTTTGTTAACAAACATTGGTTACCTCTCGTTTTGAGGTGAATATTTCTCTTTTGTAGAGACGAGTTTCCCCTTGGTTTTGGGGCTGTCTATTAAACTGCTTATTACCTTGTTTATGCCGTCATATGTTATTGCTTCACTTCACTGAACTTTTTAATTCTTGTGATCTTTTTAATGCCAGTTGAAGTTTGTGCTTAATTTGGGCATAGAATTAGTAATTGCTTCTCAGGATGATTTTGACTCGGCAGGGTTTTCTACCCCACGACTTTAAGTTTTCACATATTGGGGTTGGAATTTAATCTTGTCATTCATACTGGCGAGATTTTTATCCTTGTGATTCAAACTTATAGTTTAATCTCGTCATTCGTATTGATGGGATCTTTATCCTTTGTGATTTAAACTTATAGTTTTTATCACTTAAGTTTTGACTTTAATCTCGTCATTCGTATTGACGGGATCTTTATCCTTTGTGATTCAAACTTATAGTTTTTACTTAAGTTCGGACTTTAATCTCGTCATTCGTGTTGACGGGATCTTTATCCTTTGTGATTTAAACTTATAGTTTTTATAACTTAAGTTTGGACTTTAATCTCGTCATTTGTATTGACGGGATCTTTATCCTTTGTGATTTAAACTTATAGTTTTTATAACTTAAGTTTGGACTTTAATCTCATCATTTGTATTGACGGGATCTTTATCCTCTATGATTTAAACTTATAGTTTTTATCACTTAAGTTCGGACTTTAATCTCGTCATTTGTATTGACGGGATCTTTATCCTTGCCTCATCTTTTTGCTTCGGCGAAGGTCCTTGGGGCATTTGTCATGAGATACAATGAGAGTAAATGTGAACACATCTGGAATGCTTTATTCGTCCTTGTTCATGGGGATGAGTTACAAGGACAAAAATTTATGGAGACACAAAAGTGCTACACGTAAAGTACTGAATAATAAATCAATACTGAACAAAATAAGTGCATAACGAAAAAATAGGTTTCTTCGCTTATCTACATATAAATAAACGAGATGTCCCAAATCCCGAAACTTATTAAGGTTGAATCTTCGTTCTCCTTACTGATGATATTTCTTGAGATGCTCTGCATTCCATGGATGAGGTAAAGACTTCCCCTTCTCGTCTTCTAGGTAGTAACTGCCCCTTCTTGAATAACGGATACCTCTGTCTGTCTATTGGCCTGTGGATGACCAGGTGAGGAATAATGATTCTTTATTCCTAACTCTCTGCAGAAGTCTCTGAACTTTTGGTTGTCAAATTGTCGTCCGTTGTCAGAGATGATGATGTGGGGGATTCCAAATCGGCATACAATATTCTTCCATACGAAGTGCCGTATCTTTGCCTCTGTTATAACTGCGAGAGTTTCTGCTTCCACCCACTTTGTAAAATCATCAATGGCAACAACGAGAAATTTTACCTGTCTCTTACCACGAGGTAAGGGGCCCATTATGTCGATTCCCCACGTGGAGAATGGCCAAGGCGAGGTTATGCTGGTCAAATGTTCGGCTGGGACATGCTGCACATTCCCAAACCGCTAGCATTTGTCGCATGTCTGGACAATTTGAGCTGCATCCTTCTGCATTGTTGGCTAGAAATATCCTGCACGGACAACTTGACTGACGAGTGACCGTGGCCCCGAATGATTCCCACACACTCCTTCGTGTATTTCCCTTAGGACATATTCAGCATCCTTTGGGCCCAGGCACTTCAAGTAGGGTTGGGAAAAACCCCTTTTGTACAGTTCATCGTTTAAGATTGTGAACCTGGACGACCTGATCTTGACTTTACGGGCTTCAACTGGATCTGACGGAAGGCTACCAGTCTTGATGTAAATGATTATGGGATCCATCCAGCTCTCTTTTGAGTGTACATAGCTTATTTCTGGGCCTTCAATACTTGGAAGGTATTGTACTTCCAGTAGTAGATCTGGTCGTTTCTTGCTGGTGTCTGACGACGCTAGCCTAGCAACCTCGTCTGCTTCAGAATTCTCTTCTCGAGGCACCTGGATAATCTTGACATCATCAAAATCAGAAATTAATTGGTTAGCCAAAGCCATGTACCTCTTCATTCTATCCTCCTTAGCCTCGTATTCATTGTTCAGCTGTCCGGTCACCAATTTTGAATCAGAGTTCAATGTCAGGCTTCTTACTCCAATAGCTTTTGCCACTCGCAGGCCCGTCAGAACAGCTTCGTACTCTGCTTCATTATTTGTCGCAGGGAATTGGAGTCTTACCCCATACTTGATGACATCATTTTCTGGAGAAGAGAGAATCACGCCTACTCCGCCTATGCCCAATGCTGCTGACCCGTCTGTATGTATGGTCCAGTGTTCTGACCCTGGACCTTGCTCAGCTGTAGTAAATTCAGCAACGAAATCTGCTAGTGTTTGGGCTTTGATTACTGTCCTGGGCCTGTAGTCAACATCGAACTGGCTCAGTTCTACCGCCCATTGAACCATTCTTCCTACTGCATCTGGTCTACCTATGGCCTTCCGCAGTGGCTGGTCCGTCATAACCAGTATTGTGTGTGCTTGGAAGTAAGGACGAAGCTTCCTCGACGCAACGATCAGAGCAAAGGCTAGCTTCTCTATTCTGGGGTATCTTGCTTCTGCCCCTTGGAAAGCCTGGCTGGTGTAGTATACTGGTCTTTGAATTTGGACTTCTTCTCTAATAAGAGCCGAGCTTACTGCTGTTTCAGAGACAGCTAAGTACAAGAATAAATCTTCCCCCTTAACGGACGGGCTTAACAACGGTGGCTTTGACAAGTAGCTTTTGAGAGCTTGGAAAGCTGCTTCGCACTCGTTTGTCCAATGGAAGGCCTGCTTTAGAGTCTTGAAAAATGGGAGACATTTGTCCGTCGCTCTAGACACAAACCTGTTCAAGGCTGCTATGCGTCCTGTCAGCCTCTGGACTTCTTTCACACTCTTCGGTGACGTCATATCTAATATGGCCTTGACCTTTTTAGGGTTGGCCTCTATACCCCTCTGTGAGACCATGAAGCCTAAGAACTTGCCAGATGACACCCCAAATACACACTTGGCTGGATTCAACCTCATTTGGTACTTCCTTAATACATCGAAAGCCTCCTTGAGGTCGTCTAGGTGTTGCTCGGCTTTTCTACTCTTCACTAGCATGTCGTTGACATAAACTTCCATATTTCGTCCGATCTGCCTCGAGAACATCTGGTTTACCAACCTTTGGTACGTAGCTCCTGCATTATTCAGACCGAAAGGCATGACCCTGTAACAATATAATCCTTGGCTGGTAACAAATGCAGTCTCCTCCTGGTCTTCTTCACTCATGCAGATTTGGTTATAGCCTGAGAACGCATCCATGAAAGTTAGTAACTCATGGCTTGCTGTTGAGTCCACTAGTTGATCAATCCTAGGGAGGGGAAAGTTGTCCTTAGGGCAGGCTTGGTTAAGATCTGTAAAATCTACACACATGCGCCATTTTCCGTTGGACTTCTTCACCATGACGACGTTGGCCAGCCATTCTGGATAATATACCTCCCTAATGAATTCAGCTGTCAAAAGCTTCTCTACTTCCTCCATAATTGCTTTGTTTCGCTCTGGGGCGAAAGTTCGTCGTCTCTGTTGGATGGGCTTTTTGGCAGGATCGACATTCAGCTTGTGTTCTATGACCTCGTTTTCTATCCCTGGCATATCTTCGTGGGTCCAAGCGAAGACATCTAGATTCTGCTTGAGGAACTCCACAATTTTGCTCTTCAAAGCGGTGCTTAGCCCTGTCCCTATCTTTGTCACCTTCGTCATCTCCCCATCTACCAGGTGTACTTCTTCTAGCTTTTGGGACGATTCTTTTGATTCTTCTTCCACTACCCACGCGTGGCTTTCTTTTGAGGCTAGGACTGCTTGGTAGCATTCCCTTGCCAACAGTTGATCTCCACATATCTGACCTACCCCATTTGGAGTCGGAAACTTCACCTTCAGGCAATAGGTCGACGTTACTGCTTTGAGCTTGTTCAGTGTGGGCCGTCCCAGGATGACATTGTAGGACGATGGGCAATTGACGACCAAGAAGTCTGCTTGAATTGTCACCTGTGCTGGGTATGTTCCGGCTATAACGGATAGCATGACGATTCCCCTTGGGTAAATTTTATCTCCACTAAAACTGACCAAGGGAGAATTAAAGGATCTGAGCCTCTTGGGATCCAATCTCAGCTGTTGGTAGGCCGTCATATACATTATATCTGCTGAGCTTCCATTGTCCACTAGCACCCTCCTCGTGTCGTCATCATACGACCGTCGATACTTCTAGGACGGGTGCTTCATATGGACACTATTGACCTGTCTGTAGTACGTCTTCTTCAAAGACTTGTATGAGCCTCCTGATACCGGCCCCCCAGCTATTGTTCGTATTTCTTCCACGACTTGCTTTGGATGATCTCGTTTGTCGCCCTTTGCGTCGTCATGATTTTTATCTTCAGTCTTGAGTTGAGGCTGATGGTCCCTTTTCACGAACTTTTGAAGCTTTCCACGCTGAATCAACTCTTCTATTTGTTCTTTCAGATCACGACATTCATCAGTGTAATGACCATGATCCTTGTGAAAACGACAATACTTCTTTAAGTCATGTTTCCTCGAGGACGTGCTTAGTGGCTTAGGCCACTTTAACCCTGGCTTGTCCTTTATCTGCATCAATATTTTGTCAGTGGGCATAACCAACGGCGTGAAATTCGTTCTTTTCCTCGGGGCGTCAAGACTGCTCTTGCTAGCTTTTGTGTTCGAGTACGAGTCCTTGCAATCCCTTTTCTTTCCATGAGACTCACTGGTCTCGTCCTTCTTTCGTTTTCCCATCAAGCCTTTGGCAGTGAGGGCGTCCTCCCCGTTCATATACTTCTGAGCTTTAAACAGCAGATCGGTCATGGAGGTTGGTGGTGTCTTGCCCAACGAAAAGATAAAGTCGGGATTGTTGAGCCCTGCCTGGAAAGTCGTCATAATGACCTGGTCGTCAGCTTCATCGATCTCCAATACGGCCTTATTGAATCGCTTTACATAATCCATCAGGCTCTCTCCTTCTTGTTGTCTTACCGTCAGCAAGTAAGAGGTTGGCCTTTTGTGCCGCTGTCCGCCGATAAAATGGCGAAAAAAAGAGTCACTAAGTTGCTCGAAATTCTCAATGGAAGACGCTGGCAATTTGCAAAACCAAACTTTTGCGGCTCCTCTAAGTGTGGCCGGGAACGACCTACAGATAACCTCATCCGGGGTTTGTTACAGATTTAGGATGGTTTTGAAGGCTCCTATGTGATCAAGAGGGTCCTTTGTACCATCATAGAATTCTAGCTGTGGTAGACGGAATTTTGGAGGCAAGGGGCACTCCAAGACATTGGATGTGAAGGGCAAGTCAATCCGTTTCAGCATACCATCCAAATCCATTGCCGTTTTTCCCTTCATAGCGTTTTTTACTTCATCGAGCTCTTTCCTTAGATTCTGCATCAAACTACCATTGCCAAGTATGGACTGTCCAGTATACTTCGTCACACTCTTTCCCTTGCTATTCGCAGGGCTGCTAGCTTCTTCGTCGTGCTTGCTTCGACTTCGCCGATGAGCGAAGTGTTACTCCCCTCCAGATGGGCTCGTCGCTTCAGTTCGTCGTTGTGCTTCATTAACTCCTGTACATTTGCAGTCAAAGCCTGGATTTGTTGGGCCATCACCACAGGATCAGGAGGTGTTACTACTTCGCTGTCCATCTCTAGACCGGAACTTTATCGGTAGGAGCACGATGGTCGATCCCCACGGACGACGCCAAACTGATGAAGCCGAAAATGTGCCTCGTCAGTATGTTCCTCGTCAAAGTGATGGACGACCTCCGGACCTGTGGTCAATACAAGAAAGAAGCAAAGAAAGTACCTTCGCCGGCGTGAGGCCAGCTGGGAATACTCCGATGCTTAAGTCAGATTACACAATCCAAACTCAATTTGTTCACAGATTGCTATTTCTTAGCTATTGTTCTCTTACCTTCTTCTTCGCACTGGGCTATCTTTTTATACCCTTCCCTGGGTTGGCGTAGTTATGTTTGTTAAATGCTGGGTTGAGCGTTTCTCTCCTAACCGTTGCATTTATTGAACAATGATTGCCTCAGTTATGGTGTAACGGATGACCGTTGCGCCGCTCTTGCTTTCGTAATGGCTCCTGGTGTAATTAGAGAAGGACAGCTATCCGGCGGGTGTTCAGGTGTGCTATTAATGCACGAATCCCGCGCTGACTGTGATGACGGGTCTTGCCCCTATGTTCGTCTACTACAAGGACGCAGGATATGTCATCTTCCTCACCGACGAACAATCGCAGGTCTTGTCAATGATCGATTTCTGGTCTCCGTCAAGCAGAATGAATTTTTAATAGAAATTTAGAAAACAAACCTCGGGGTCAGTTGACGTGGGTGGAGCAGCCACTACCGTCAAGTCGGCAAACAAGCAAATTTTACCGTTAATTTGTGTCATTTCCTTTCATTGTCAGTGATTAGAGCTGCCTCCACTAACAAAGTGTTTTTATAACGTGAAAAGTTTGGATGAGAAAATAAAAAAATAATTGACAATTATTTATGTTTCCTATAAAGAGAATATCAAAATTTTCTTTGAATAATCAATTAATAAATACTCAAAGCCACCCGTTAATTAGACCCTTAATTAATTATGAGTGCGTGCCAACGGAGGAATCACAAAGGACAGCCAATATGTGGGAGCCAGTAATTTGTGGGCAAAATAAAAATATTAGGAATGATAGTCACAATGATTTAAGAAATTTCTCACACCTCATAAGCATTTATACTTATGGAATGACTATTGCATTAAGGGTGCACAGTACTGGTGAAGTTTTCTAGAGACCGTTTGGTTATGGAGTTCAAAAATTGTTGTTTAAAAAAATGTGAGTTTAGCGTTTATAAAACAAAAAAATATGTTTGGTATCATGGTTTAAATAACATGTTTCAGTATTCAAAAAACATAAAAATGTGTTTGGTATGTGTGTGTTTGATTTTAAAAAAAAGCTGACACCTGAACGAAATATCAATTTTTTAATTCAGGAGAGAGAATACATCTTATATTCCCGTTGCTCCTCTGTGTTTGTTCCTTCTTGTTCCTTTTTTTTCCCTTCTCTTCTCTGAGAGCAGAAAACGAAACCCATCACTCCAAGATCCAGGTTCGAATCAAGCTTTTGTCTATGAGGATTAGGGGCAGTTAGGCATGAAATTATGATTCTGAGCAAGGGGTTAATGTGATTGACTGAGGTTGATGATGCGGTGTAAGCTGAGTGTGTAGAAGACACTTTTGGATGGGTCGGTGAGGTTTTTTAATGGCGCTGGGTTGAGTAATCAATGGCGTGGTGATCTGTTGTGAGGGAGAGACCTTTGACTACGATTAGATGGGTCAGTGAGGGGAGTTATGGCGGTGGGTGAGATTAATGCCACTGGGTTAAGCTTTGACTGTGTGGGTGAGATGAGATCTTGGTAGGTGCAAATGGATTTGGCGTGAAGAGATGAGAGGAAGAGAGGAGACAATACACAAAGATGTTTGACCAGGTGGGCCCATACAGTGTTCAAAATAATTACCCAATTGCCACTGAACACTAGTGTTTGTTGTTTAAAAACAGGCCGGATGTGATTTCAAAACCATCATTTTGAAAATGGGTTTTTGAACAATGTTTTCCAAACAATCCTGAACAAGAATGGATGACCAAATACGTTTTTTGCTTTTTGGACACTAGTGTTCAGTGTTAAACACTGAACACTAATGTTTAAAATGAATGACCAAACACGCTCCTAATTACTAACATAATAAGTTGTGATTAAAATAATGTCATTTTCATGTGGATTTATCACTAATAATTACTTTTATTAATGTTGTAAACGTATACTTTTCTTAGAATTAATCATAAACATTTTATCTCACATTTACTACCATTGATGACAAATATCACTTCATTAGCATTAATCATTTTTTTTCTTATCAATAAAAATTGAGAAGTGCTATGTCCATAACACCTTCACAATATTTTTACAACATTTTCCTAAGTGGTAAGTTGTTGCTAGTTCTAATTTAAATCTACTTTCGAAATTACTTTTTTACCCACTAGTAAAAGCCAGTAAAAACCTGTCATTTAGGATTTATTATAAAAATATTGTGGACATAGTATTTCTTATAAAAATTTTGCTATTCACTTTTAAAAAAATTGTAAAACAAATGATAAGAGCTTTCTTTATTATGATTATGATCAATATCAATATCAAGCCTAAAGGCGAAAAATTTTAGTGAATCATTTTAATACTAAATATCAATTAAATACTATTTACAGCATTTGACTTTCTATTTTATATCCATTTTTACTATTAAAACAGTTCTATTTTTTAAGATGTAAAATTGCTAATTAATTTTTTTGCATTTAGATTTTATTTACATCTCTTTCATAAGTTGTTGGAAAAATTTTGTCAATGATTATTCAGTTTTATAGTTTCAATTGGGTTGGATTTCTTTTGGCTCAATATTTCAGGGGCCTTCTTTGAGGCGGGGAGGAAAAATGCACAACCAACCTATATTGTTTTCTTTAACAAAATTATTATTTTACAATTTTAAGACATTTTAATACAATTTTGGAAGCATTTTACTTATACAAATTGTGGGCCTTAAGACCCTTTAGAATATTTTTGTACAAGTGGGGCCTAAAGTCTAGGCCTAAGTGGCCTAGGCCTTAAGCCGACCCTGATTAATATGAGCAAATCCAAAATAGATTGGTTAGAGCATCTCCAGCAATGTATGCATCCGGGAATATTAGCTAAAATTTGGAGAATCTATGCATTGTTCATGCTCCAGCAGATTCGGCAAACATGGATTTTTTTTTGGCTCATGAACAGTAGCCCATCAGGTCTAATGGGCTACTGTACATTAGCAATAGAATTTCTTGGATTAAAAAATTATCCCAGCTTCTTATTATATCAATTCTTTCTCTCTCCTCCGGATTTCTTTTTTTTTTTTTCTCTCTTTCTCTCAGTTTCTCACATAATCCAAACACAAAACAAAAAACACAAAACAAAATCCAATTCTTAAAATAAAATTGAATCAGAACAAGCAAATATGAGAAAAAAAGAAAAGAAAAAAGAACAAGCCGATCTGACCCCGTTTCTCACATAATCCAAACATAGAACACAAAACAAATTCCAATTCTTATAAAATAAAGTTGAATCAGAACAAGCAAATATGAAAAAAAAAAAAAAAAAAGAAGAAGAAGAAGAAGAAGAAAGAACAAGTCGATCTGACCCAACCTGGTGGTGGGGAGGACGACGAGCGGCGGTGGAGATGCTGGAGTGGCGCTAGAGCAGCGGCTAGAGTGGAGCAATGGCTAGAGTTGAGCGGCGGCTGGAGTTGAGCAGCGGCTGGAGCGGCTGGAGGACGATCTCTCTCTCTCTCTCTCTCTCTCTCTCTTTTCTCTGATGTGAAGCAAAGAGACGCTGGAATGTTCTTGAGATGAGGTGAAAAAGAAAATAAAAGAGGGGCTTGGACACTTGTATGGTGGAGAAAAACAAGGAAAAGAAAAAAGAAAAAAAGAAATGAAACGTGGATGATGGAAATGAAATGGTAGGAAAAAAAAATAATATAAAAATAAAAAATTCTAATTAAAATATATTACCACAATATTTTTACAATAAATTTTAAGTAATAGATTGTTATTAGTTAATATTGGCGAGTAAAAAAATAATTTCAGTGGTGGGTTCAAATTAGAACTAGTAACAACTTTTCACATAAATTTTATTGTGAAAGTATTGCGTAAAATGTTGTGAACATAACACTTCTCATTACAAAATATAGTTGTTAAAAAAAGAATAAATGATGATTAAAAAAATAATAAATAATGAATGAAGAAATAATATTTAAATGAGATAGAGAATGGGATAGAGAATCTGTTGGAAGTGTATTTGAAAAAGTTGGTAGGCAAAAGCTAAATGTCACTGTTCATTAGCCAAACAGTACAAAAATTTGGCTATTCTGCTAGAGATGCTCTTATGTGTTTAAATGTCACTGTTCATTAGCCAAACAGAACAAAAATTTGGTTATTCTGCTGGAGATGCTCTTATGTGTTTAATGACTCTCATAGTTCAACGACCTATAAGTAGAAATGATCAAACTCAATAGGTAAAGGGTACCTTACCCGACCTGACCTGAAAATATTGGGTATTACCATATTACCAAGTTCGTCATGGGTAAATTGGGTTGAATTTTGTCCGAACCCAAAATTCGTGAGTTGGGTTTGGATATTACCCGAAGCCGATCCATACTATTAAAAAACAAATCCCTAGAACAACCCGTTTTTGGCTTTCTCCCTTCAAGTTCTCTCTTCAGACTCTCCACAGAACAATAAAGCAAAAAAATTCAAAGCATAAAGGAGAAGCAGGAAAAAAAAAAAAAACCAAAGAAAATTCAAGTAGAAAGGAGGAGAAGAACAAACCCAAAAATTATTTTCTCTAAAAAAAACCCAAGAAAATTCAAGAAGAACACTAATAAAAGTTAATATCTATTTCCCTTGCTCATCTCACCTGTGATGCTCCTTAGTGCATGTTGGTTTACATTGACACAGACAATCATTTTCATACTCATACACATAGTAACATGCACTTAATACTTGTTTTACATGCTTGGACACATCACACACGACCACGAAATCACATGCTCATACAATCTGATCTCTTCACATTTACGTAATCTAAAAGAGAGAGGGTGGCTAGATAGAAATGTCTAGAAGTTGATGTGAGATACGTGTGTTGCCCAACCCAATTAGGTGAGGATCTAGACCCTACCCAATTTGTTAGGTCCAACCCAAGATAGCTTTATGCTGAACCCAAAACTAAGTCCAGCCCACTCCTTTTGCATAGAAGCCCTTACACTCACAACACTCAACCCAAGTTAATTTCAAACTCCCTTAAGCCCAATCAGAATGCAATTCCTAGATGAAAGCTCAATTAGTGTGAAAACACTAAAGTTTGTTCAGACCCCAAATTTTAAAATTACGGCTAGATTGCTTTTACTCTAACTTATCTAAGTCCGGAACAAGAGTAAATGAGTGCAATATACCAGTAATACTACTCTAAGTCATATGCAACCACAATAAGTAATAAAGGTAAAGCTTAAAGAGTAGGGAAGAGAGATGCAAACACAAGATAATATCGTAACGTTTTATCGAAGAGAAAACCTAAGAACTCGGTGAAAAACCTCTCTGCGACCCTCCAAGTCAAAATCGATCCATTATGAATAAGTTGGAGTACACAAATATAAAAAAAAAAAAAACCCTCCAAGCCTAATCTATCCAATATACTTGAGCCCTCTACTCGGAGTCTTGTCTTCATTAGTTTTTTGGATCCTGCAATTCAGCCCGATTGCATCCGCCACTCAATGGCTTCTTCCAATGCTTCCCAAAGGTACCAAAACTTCTCTTAACACTCAGAATGGGTGAGGTAAGTGTTTGGGCTAAGAACCTCTCAAGGATGTATAGATGGAGAGGTAGAAGTAGAGGAAAATCAAGAGAAAATGTGTAGATGATTGTGAGTATGACAATCTCTAACTCTCAAGTGTTTTGCTAGGGGTTTTCTCTCTGAAAAGAAGTCCTTACAGTTTCATGGGTAATGAGGGTATATATGATGTGGGTAAGGAATTTGGTAAAACACTTTTTCATTTTGCCAAACAGAGAGTTTCGTGGGTACCTCACGAGATGGCATTTCTCGCAAAGTACTTGCGAATTGGACAAGCTAGCATGATTCTTCAGCTTCTAGTCATGTGCTTCACATGTGGCCTTTTGTGGGTTGCTTTACTTGTGAGTTTCTCGTGAGCTAGTTGCGAATTGCGTTGATTCTTCTTTTGAAGCTGGATTCTTTACCAATCTCTCACATTCATCCCTTACAAATAAACCCGCATAAATACAGGGAAATGATTGAATGAATTACAACTAAATTTGGCACGGAATTAAAGCCAACAAAAGCTAGTTGAAAATTACAACTTTACACTAGAAAATCATGTTGTTAACTATTTTTATTTTTATTTTTTATTCTTATAAAAAAAGCTGTTAAAATAAACTAGGTTCGAGTCGGGTTTGGGTATCCATGGATAAAATATTTTAGTTAGGTTTGAGTATAACCGAGCCAAACTTGGTCATTGGCCATCCCTACCTATAAGATATAATTTCCTCCCTTCAAACGAAGTTTCGAGTCATACTCATAATTAAAGAGTATCTTTGTCTATTTGAGGAAGAAAACTCGTAATGCACTAAATATCACATAAATAATAATGAGACGGATAACACGATTGACTCACTTTTAAAGTGGCTTCTAACGAGGACCAAAGTCTTCTAATCATGCCATATTTAAAAAAGAAAAGAAAAAGGAAAAGTAATACATGCTATGGGTACTTTAAAGTAGCTTCCAACGGGGACCAAAGTATTTTAGTCATGCCAAATATTTAAAAAAAGAAAAAAGAAAAAAGAAAAAGAAAAGGTGATACATGCTAGGGGTATTTTTAAAGTAGCTTCCAACAAGGACCAAAGTCCTTTAATCCTGCCAAATATTTAAAAAAAGAAAAAAGAAAAAGTAATACATGCTTTGGGACTTTAAAGTAGCTTCCAACAAGGACCAAAGTCTTCTTATCATGCCAAATATTTAAAAATAAAAAGAAAAAAAGAAAAAGAAAAGGTAATTCATGCTATGGGTACTTTTAAAGTAGCTTCCAACGTAGACCATAGTCGACCAAATATTAAAAAAAAAATGAAAAAAGAAAAAGAAAAAGTAATACATGCTTTGGGTACTAGTTACAAGTTTTACTATATACAACTTACAAATTATAAAAAGGCAATTTAAATATTCATTTATGAGCTGATTGAAGCCTATAATTATATTTATTGTGACATCAATTTGTATGTTTGATGTGGTACAACTTGTAATACTTTTAGAGGGTGTTTAGTTCGTTGAAATGTTACATTGCGCTATAATATTACGTTATTGTAATCTTACATTAATGTAATCTCAATACAAAAATACAATATTATATTATTTAGGAAGATGATGAGATTAAAATGATGTGAAATATTTTGTAATTTTAAATTATGAAAATGTTAGAAAAAATAAAATAAAATAATCAAAAAATCTTAATGTCACATCATCATAATGCACATCATATTAATGGCACATCACAATGAACCAAACACCCTCTTAACATTTTTTGCCAAAACATTATTAAAGCACTTTTTTGGCCGGCAATCAAGGTCATGGCCCCCGGCATAATGACATGTAAATAACAAATATATACTTATGCCATCTCCATCCTTATCTCTTTCTTGCATCGATTAAAAATAATAATAAAAAATAAAATAAAAACTCCTCAATGTCTCTTAGGATTTATTTGGATACAGCTTATTTTATTGAAAATTGAAAACTGAAAAACACTATAACAAAATAATTTTTAAATGTGTAAATAGTACCGTGGGACCCATTTTTAATGAAAAATTGCTGAAAAGTGAGGTTTGTGGGTTCCGTAAACAGTGTACAAGACCCACTGATGTTGCTAAAAAGTTGATAAAATGTCAAATATTACGGCTAAAAAAAAAAAAAAGAAACGCAGACGCTGGATGTGCAAACGCACAATCCAAAAGCTGCCTTAATGAAAGAAATACGGGGACGCTCCTAATTAATGGCTATACCAAGGCCACTTTCTTCTTTCTTACTCTTGCTTTCTAATCTTTTTCTTCCTTTTCTTATGACTTCACTTGCTCCTCTTCTTTTTCTTCTCCTTCATCGATGCCATTATCATTATGGCATCCAAAGTTCTGCTTTACTCCAATTCAAGAATTCATTTTTACTTCTCCATGACAAATCAACTTCATTTCATTGTGATTTTTTTTAGAAGAATTTCATTTGTAATTCTATTTCATGGAATTCAATCATATGCCAAGATAGATTCCTGGATAAATGGTACAAATTGTTGTCCACGGAATAGGGTCACTTGTGATAAATGTGACCATCATGTCATTGCACTACAAAAAAAAAAAAAAAAAAATACAATATGCATAAAATAAATAAATTATATATAACTAGTTATGTATAGAAAATATTAAATTATATGTATAAATAATTTAAATAATATATAGATATACACACACATTTGGGATCAGGGTGAGAAAAACTTGTCCCTGTCCTATTATCTCTTTGGGGTGGAAAAAAATTGTGCAAGACATGATAGGTTAGGCGGGTCAAGATGTTAATTCCAAGTTCCAACCCTAATCCAAGTGCACACTAAATGAAATTATTTGAAACTAAATTGGTTTTAAAAAAATACCATTGAATTTGACTGGTGGCCTTCATATTAAATTTAAATTTTAAAATGTATTTTTTTTACATTTCTGTGAAAGAAAATTAATTTTTTCTTCTTACGGTCAGATACAGAAAGAAAAAAAAAAAAAAAAAAAAAAAAATGTTGTTTCCAAGTTAATTTCTCTATGTTCCACTTACACATATATTCCCTTTTTCTTTTATTACTTACTGAAATATTTTGTTTCAGTGGCAATTTGCAACGGTCACTGTAATGACCAAAAGGCTTAGGTTTAAATTGAAATAGATTTAAAACTTTAGGGTTTAATTAGAATTTGTAAAACTATAAAGTTTAATTTGGAATATCCCTTATAAAAAGTGTAGAGTTGATTTATAATTACTTGCGAAAGTTAGGGCTGTCCACGGGTCGGGCCGGGTCGGTTTTGGACCCAACCCGGACCCGACCCGCCGGAGTCGGGTGGGAGGCGGAGGGACCCGAAACCGACCACCGGCGTCCATCGGTCGAGTCGGTTACGAGTTCGGTGATGATCGGGTCGGTTCGGTCGGTGGAGAGAATCGCCGGATTTTGCAAATGTCGCCTGGATCTTCGAAAACTTCACCGGAATCTGCAAAAATTTCGCCGGAATCTGCAATAACTCACTCCATTTGCACCGGAAATCGCCGAGATCACGAGATCACCACCACATCTGGACGGAGAGCTCGAGATCTCCACTCGATCTGGGCGGAAATCGCAAGATCTACACCGGATCTGGGCGAAGAACTCAAGATCTCCACCGGATCTGGGCATAGAAAGGGAGATCTTCACTAAAACTAGGCTGATCTGAGAGAGAAAAGGAGGAAAATCTCGCGAAATCTACCTATTCTTCGGTCGGGTCGGTTCCGGCGGGTTGAGAGGAGTGAAACCGAAACTCGAACCGACGAGGGTCGGGTTTCGTTGGACAAAACCGTCACCGACCGCGGTGGTGCTCGGGTCGGTCGGCTTTCGGTTCGGGTGGCGGCGGGTCGGGCGGTTCCGGCGGGTCGAGCGGGTCCTGGACACCCCTAGCGAAAGTACACGGTTTAATATTGAACGTCATTCTTAATGTGGCAAGGGAGAGAGAATAAAAAAACGCTGATAAAGATATTTTAAAATGTATACTTTGCTTCATAAAAAAAAAAAAAAAAAAAAAAAAAAAAAAAATAATAATAATAATAATAATAATAACGTATACTTTCTTTCATCACTTTACCCAAAAAAAAAAAAAATGTATACTTTGCTTCATCAAAAAGAAAATGTATACTTTGCTTAGAAAATTTGTAAAGCAATGTGCGCGTCAAATAATATCTTTGCCACTCCTGCCCAAAACTACTACAAAAGAAACCAGGAACATTCACAAGCGCACTCGCTAAACACTTTCTGTTTCTTTCTTGTGTTGTTCAATTCAACTTTACTTTCATTCTCCATTAGCTATGGCTGATACACTACTCATTGATCTCTTCAAGCAGTTGGGTTCAATCGCTGTTCAGCTTGCTAAACAAGAGATCAACTTGCTAGTTGGCGTTGATGAAGAAGTCCAAAAGCTTCAAGACAGGCTTGGATTCATCAAGGCAATGCTGGACGATGCTGAAGAAAGACATGCAGTGAAGCAGCGTACTGAGAAGCTTTGGTTAGAGCAGCTCCAAAATCAGTACTATGAGATGGATGACATCTTGGACACATGGAACACTGCAAGGATCAGAGCAGAGATTGAGAAAGAAGAAGGAAAACCAGCTAATGCTAACGCTCCTGTTGTTGTCAAGAAGAAGGTATGCTCCTTCGTCCCATCTCCATCATGTTGTTTTAACCTTCCTCTGCGTCATGATGTTGGTCACATGATAAGAAAACTGAATGAAAAGTTAGATGTGATTGTCAAAGACAAAGCAACCTATGGGATAGACTTTAATAGGCAACCTGAAGTGGTTGAGCGACCAACAACAACGTCCTTTGTAGATGTGTCCCATATAGTTGGCCGTGATGGACATAGGGATGATCTACTAAGAAACTTATTAGGTGTGGATAGTCAAGAAGAAAGAAATTCTTATTGTATCATCTCCTTAGTGGGTATGGGCAGTATCAGAAAAACAACTCTTGCCCAACTAGCTTACAATCATCCTGATGTGCAAGCCCATTTTCAAAAAAGAATGTGGATTTGTGTTTCTGATCCTTTTGATCAATGCAAGGTTGCCAAAGCAATCATTAATGAGGTTGACCCTAGCCATGAACATGGACCTCTCAATGATATTGAATTGCAAGCTCTCTTGTGTAAAATTCATGATTTGATTAAGGAGAAAAAGTATTTTCTTGTCTTAGATGATGTGTGGACTGAACACTCCAAAGACTGGGAGCCGTTCAAACTTGCTTTAAAAAATGGTGTCCATGGCAGTAGAATTCTGATAACTACATGTAAAGAAATAGTTACGAAGATGATAGGGGGTGCCCTCTCTATAAATTTGGAGGTATTGTTTGATGAAGATTGCTGGTTGATTTTTAGTAAAATAGCATTTTCTAATGAAGAGGAACTCTAGTATCGAGAAGATCTTGGTAGAAAACTAGCAATTAAGTGTAAAGGCTTACTGCTTGCTGCAACACTGCAAAGCTTCTAGGTAGCCTCATGCATAACCAGAGAAGTACAGAACAATGGAATAAGATTTTGTGTAGTCATATGTGGGAATTAGAAGATATTGAAAAAGGCCTTTTGGCACCATTGTTATTGAGTTATTATGAACTACCCTCAACAATGAGATGTTGTTTCTCATTTTGTGCTGTCTTTGCAAAAGATTATCTCTTTTCTAGAGATCAATTGGTCCTTCATTGGATGACACAAGGATATATTGAGTCAAAGACAAATACAGAGATGGAAGTCATAGTGGAAGAATACTTTGAAAAGTTAGCCATGTGCTCTTTCATCCAAGATTTTAAGAAAGATAAAAATAGTGATGGCAAGATAATAGGTTGCAAAATGCATGATATAGTGCATGACTTTACCCAATTTATGACCAAAAATGAATCCTTCGAAATTGATGGTGATAAGAAGTTGGAGATAGATTGTCAAAGTGCTTGTCATTTACACTTAAAAATTTCAAAAGAAATGCAACGCCTTGAATCCATCTATCATGCAAAAAGTCTATGCACTCTCGTTCTTCTTCCACATGACATGGATTATGAGTTTGAGATGCTCCTATCCAAATCATTCCATCATTTTAGATTTTTACGAACATTAATTTTGGATTGTCCAATTGAGAAACTTCCAGATTCAATGAAAAATTTGATACATTTAAGGAGTTTTCATATGTTTGAGAATGTTAAAATAGAAGAATTGCCAGAAACCATGGGAAATCTTTGTAATTTACAAACTTTGATTATTGAGAATTATTCATATTTCAAGAAATTACCACAATGTTTGAGTAAAGTAATTAACTTAAGATATCTTATATTTCATGATAATTTTTATTTGAACAAAGTGGTATTTCCAAAAGGGATTGGGAAATTAATTGGTCTTAGAACATTAAGTATATTCAACATAGGTGATAAGGATGATAGAGAAGGATGTAAACTTGGAGAATTAAAAAAATTTGAATCAGCTTTGAGGGACTCTTAAAATAAATGGGATGGAAAATGTGGTAGATGTAGGTGAGGCTCAAAATGCACAATTGAAGAAGAAAATACACATCTCCGTGGTTTGGTACTAAATTTTGGCTCTATAGATTTACATGAAGAAGGTATTAGAAGAATGGAGAATGACGTAATAGTATTGAATGCCTTAGAGGCACCTCCACAGTTGCAAGATTTAGGAATTGACTGCTACATGGGCAACACAATTTATCCTAATTGAATGATGTCATGGACCACATTGAAAAAGCTTCAACTTTTTTCTTGCCCAATGTTAGAGCATTTGCCTTCTTTGGGGCAGTTGCCATTCCTTGAAGTATTAACGAAATGGGACCTTGAAAATTCGAAAAAGGTGGGAGATGAATTTCTGGGAATAGAAGAATCCAAAAACAAGAAAGACTACAACATCATATTCCCAAACCTAAAATCTCTCAAATTTCATTTTTCTAGCAACTGGGAAGAATGGGTTGGGATGGGAGAAACGGGAGAAGAAGAAGAAGAAAAGGATAATGGTATTGTTACAAATCCGATAATAATAATAATAATGCCATGTCTTCAGTCCTTGAAAATTATTAATTGTTATGGGCTAAAGTCTCTGCCAGACTACTTGAAGAATTCTGGGATTGAGCTCCAAGAACGTTACCAAAGAGGGACCAGAGAGACTTGGCACTTCCCAAACATCATATTGATTGTTCAAAGAGTCGGTGAACCCCAGTTTGATTCAAACAGTCTTTCAGAGGTAACTCTCCTTCCTTCCTTTCTTCTTCTTCTTTTATTTTATTTTTGCATTCCAAATATATCAATTAAATATAAATATATGGATTGGATTGTGAAAACAGTCCGGAAGTTTAGTTTACTCCAACTCTTCTCCACTCAATGCCAACTTCTACGCATGCATTTATTTATTAAATATATCAATTTAATATATAAATATATGGGTTTTGATTAAATTTTATATTTCTTTTTCATTTTTTGGTTTAATATTATATGGGTTTGTTGTGGGTTTTGTTGATTTTCAGTATTTTAAAATAAATCTAACATAACTCATTACTCATATGCTTTTCTATTGGACGTGCATGTAGACTGTTGATAATCAACACTATGAATTTGGACCACAAATCAGTGACAAAGATGATGTTGGGGCTGGCTCGGCTGAGTGTGTGGTGGATGAACGAGTGGAAGTAGACAATGATGAGGGTCCGGAGATCTGTGAAGCAGACAGATAATAAGAGCAAGGTGTTGAAGTGGACAAGATTTTTGAAAACCACAAAGGAGGAGGTAAGTAATAATTATATAGTCGTTCAGCAAAAAAGAAAAAAGAAAAATAATAATGATGTAGTCGTTAAAACTATAGTGACTGTTTATTGATTGATTTTATTGAATTTTTGTGTGTGCGTGCGTGATCATGCTTTAGCCACAAGAAAAATTTGTTTAAATGATGATGGTGAGAGAGAAGAAGGATATCAAGCCTCTATTGTAAATCACATACACACTCCCACCAAACATTCTATTTCCTATGCCCACTATTTGCAAATCTAAAATACATTTTCTTCTTTCTAGGTATTCATAAACTGATTTTTTTTTTAAAAATTTTTGATCATGAGCCTCTTTGGTCTAATTGGTTATAAATAAGAGTGTTTTGAATTTTGGGCATGTAATTCCACATTAACTAGTAACCAGTAATTGTCGTGTCTATATTTGATTCTTCTTATTCATTTATGTGTTAATAAGATATATCAATATGGATCTTTCAGATTTCATTGATTTTAGGTATTTGGACTAATCTGACATAACTCATTTTATTTTGTTCTTTAGGGCATGTAGCTGGTGGATGACAGAAATTGAGGACCTGGTTTTTTTGAGTAATCATTGTGAGAGAGGAGGAATTTAAAAGCCTCTTTTGTGGATGTTTGAGGGCTTTGGCTCTCTCTCTTTTGCTTCATTTCTTCACTCTTGCCTCTGAATCAAAACAAATAAACCCTCCCTCCAACCATCCCCTTTGCGACACTCTTCAGGTATTTGATCTGATCCTAATTTCAAGTCCATGTTTTCATCACACCCAGCAAATTGCTTGATCATGGCGGAAGAGCTTGGCATAAAGACCATAAATATTACTGACAACATCAAGTCCCTAAAATACTGTTGTCAATTTAAACCCATTCAAACACCATAAATATTTTAAACTTAATAGTTGTCAATTCAATTTTTTAGCTCTGGAGGCTTTTAGCTATATGATGACATGTGAAATTACAATATCTGTTGGCATATCTGGTGCACTTTTTGTACTATTGGGAGCCATGGTTTCTAAGCTTTTCACTAATTGGACAATCTATGCAAATAAGGTAACATTTTTTTTAATTAGTAAATAAGGTAACATTTTATTTTTGCTCTTTATGTCTTTGGCTAGTAACAGTGATGACTCGAAGCTGAGGTTTTATTAGATTAACCTAAACTTATATGCTCTTAATTTGTGTGAATAGGTCTTTTCTCCAAAATATTTAGTGTGCAACACTTGTAACTCTCATGCTCATTATAGCCAAAAGTTTCCCCTTGGATTCTACCTCATGTGGACAATACAACTCATATTGAAGGATTCCTGTCAGGATTTCCCCTTGGCTTAGATATGTAATCCATAAAAAAATTCCTCCAGGATAAGAAATAAGGCAGAAATCCAGACACAAGTGTTATCAATACCTTTGATAGCATTAATGCTTTAGTACTCTTAATTCATGGGCAATTAACTTGAACTTTCTCAGCATTCAAACACCATAAATATTTAAAACTTAATAGTTATCAATTGAATTTTTTAATGAAAATGCTGTATAGGTGAAGTGAATGTTGATTCTTTTTGAATTAATCTCTTATTTTTGTGATTTTGTTGGTAAAGCTAAGCACATATTACTGAACAGAATGATTATCCCAAATATATTCAATAAAACAATTCTATCATTGTTTCTTTGTGCCCAACTGCAATGAACTTATGAGATTGTCTATAACACCTGGCTAGTACACAAATTCTATAACACTTAACACCCTGCTAGTTTATAAAATCTTTAACACTACATGGGAATGATATATTGGTGTTTTTGACTAGAGAAGATTTTGAACTTGTAGGGAAGGTTTTGATTTGCGCATTACAAGCCAGCCCTGTATTGAGCAGCAAGCAGACTGTTTGAACCTAGTCCAAAAAGGTTAAGAAAAGATGTGTTGGTCAAGGATGAATCAGAAAGTCAGAAACCTCTTTGGCTATTAATGGTACTATAAAGTTTGTTCTTTGGTATTTAAATCTTTCAGTTGTAACTTCTTCCATAGTTCTCTTTGGCCTTGTATACTTATAAGTTACTCCACAGTTTTCTTTGGCCTTGTATACTTATAAGTTATATTCAACAGATGTCAGGAATCCTTACTTGACCATCATTCGTCAGTCCAGGGTGCTACATGGGCACAACCATCTGGCAGCTAAGAACCTAATCAATTAGAATTCTCATTAATGGTCTTACATCTTTCTAACACATTTCTCTTCCATTAATATGTGAGAACTTAAATAAGCTTCACCTAAATCTTGTGGCTAAATTAAATTCATGTAGGATTTATAGCATTGTATGCTAATTTTGATTAGGACTTGTGCTTGAAGGAGCTGGTGGAGAATTTGGAAATAAGCTACCGCAGGATGTGAGTCTATATATCTTAAAAATCAAGCTATGGATGTTAGGGTGTATTCTCTTGCTTTGGTGCTAAATGTGTTGTTTGTCATGCCTAACAATTGTGAGCAGATCACCTTTGAAAGTTAGTAGAGGAAGAATTTGAAGAGGAGCATTTGTGTAGTAACTAATACAACTTTAAGGCTTGGCTTTGTAGTTGGCATTATGCATACCTGTAAGTACTTCTTTCTAATCTTTTCATGTCTGATCATCAATGACGGGTTATCAGTTTTATCATTTAGGAATAGGTTGAGGTTTCAAATGTAACAGAAAAATTTGTTTGTACAAGTGCATGCTTTTGTTAAATTTCAATTTTCTGATCATTAGTCACCTCAGTTAACATTGCAGGTGAAAGAAGTGCTAGAGTGTTAATAATTTCAATTTGCCAGTGGTATATGAATGCTTTTGTTCATCATCACTTGGTGATTCTCCAAACAGCTCTGGAGGCTTTTAGCTGTATGATGACATGTGAAATTACAATATCAGTTGGCACATCTGGTGCACTTAGTGTACTATTGGGAGCCATGGTTTCTAAGCTTTTCACTACTTGGAAAATCTAAGAAAATAAGGTAACATTTCCTTTTTTCTATTTATGTCTTTGGCTATTAATAGTGACAGACTGAAACTCAAAGCTAAGGTTTTATCTGATTACCCTAAACTTATATACTCTTAATTTGTGAGAATAGTTCTTGACTCCTAAATATTTTGCGTGCAGCACTTGTAACTCTTATGCTCATTATAGCCATAAATTTGCCCCTTGGATTTCTACCACGTGTGGACAATTCAGCTCACATTGAAGGATTCCTATCAGGATTTCCACTTGGCTTGGATGTGTAAGCCATAAATAAATTCCTTCAGTATACGAAATAAAGCAGAAATCCAGGCACAAGTGTTATCAATTCCTTTTATAGGATTACAGCTTTAGTCCTCTTAGTTCTTGGGTAATTAACTTTAACTCTCTCTGCATTCTCAACTTCTAGTTTAAGTATCTACCATGGAAATGTGATCCAGCCCTGACTAACCTTTTTCTTTTCTTTAGTTTTATCATCCCCGAAGAAATTGGCAGATATGCATATGGATGCATTGAGCTATTTAATGGTCAGAAGCCATATAGCCATATGGTCTACCTTTCTGGAGCATCAATCAGCGGAATGATTATGTCAGTCTTTGTGCCTATTCTTCAAGCTTTGCACGTATAATAGAACTATTATTGTATGTATGCTTACTGTGACAAAGGATCTTGGCAGTTTACACCTCCCATTGTCAGCTTTTGAAGTTGCCCAACTTGCAGATTTTGCTACCATTTCTTTTATGCTCATGGCCTGGGTCTTTAAAAACTAGTATTGAACAACTGCATTGTACAAACACTTAGGACTGAAATAGTAAAGCAACACATTAAAATATATAAAGGAAAATCCAATTAAGGATTGTACGTTTTATTTAAATATTTTATTCCAATCTCATAGTATTTTTCACATGCATCATTTTCATTCCTAAGATCCATTGTATTTCTAAAAAATTTAATGCAACACAAGGAGTGACATTGATCTACCGCAATATATAGGCACACCTTGAAAATTTCTTAAAACTCTTTCAAATTCCTAAAATCTATAGTTGCTTCAATTAGGCACACCTTGTACATGTGTTAATGGTCTATTTTTAGATTTCTACAGCCTATTGCTTCCATGCTCTAGATGACAGTGCAAGCTCAGAATCAAGCCCAGAATCAAATATTGAAGGAGGAGAAGCAAAGGTTCCAACGGCTAGTTCTCAACCCAAAACGGTGTCGTGTAGTAAAGTGGTTAAATATAAAACACGCCTAAAAGAGTAACGGTGTCGTTTCTCATTAAAGCCAACGGTGCCGTTTTGGATTGTATTAGTCACTGAAGGATCACGCACGTGTGGAGGTTTGTTATGACTCGTGGGAAACAGTTACAATTCTGTTGTACCAGATTCCGTTGATTCCGTTGGGCTCCTCTCTGGGCTTCTCTCTCTCTTTCCCTTCTCTGATGTATCTATATATATAAGTATCTATTCACTTGTAATGTATTGTAGATCACTCTATCATAGCAATAATATCTTGAGTTTTTCAGTCCATTATTTCAGTCTCTGTTTTTCATTTCTGTTTTGGTTTACACAGTAACAGTGAGATTGAGAGTGATTTTTCATGGTATCAGAGCATCATTGATCCATATCAATGGCTTCTGCTCAGTCTAATTCATCTTCTTCGTCGTCTTCTTCAAGTGTTGTGCCTGCTATGGCTTCTTCAGGTCTGCAAGTGAATTCTTCATTGCTGTTGCTGTTAAACATGTCATCTATGATGACTGTGAAGTTGGACTATGGAAATTATGTGGTGTGGAAACATCAAATTGAGGTAATCCTCGATACCTACTCTATGATTGTTGTTCTTGATGACTCAATCACTGTTCCAGATAGGTTTCTTAAAGATTCATCTGGCAACTTTACTACTGAAATCGATCCAGTGTTCATAGCTTGGAAGAATCGTGAACAAGCAATGTTCACATTCTTGAATTCAACTCTCTCTCTCTCTCTCTTGCAATTCTTGCTCTCACAGTTGGGCAGAAATCTGCTAGAGGAGTTTGGAGAGTGTTAGAGAAGAGATTTGCATCAATTTCAAGGTCTCATGTTATGAGTCTCCGTAATGAATTGAATGCAATTAAGAAAGGGAATGAATCTATTGATGGTTATTTTCAAAGGATTAAGCAAGCTCATGATAGATTAGCTGCTGTGTCAGTGTTTGTGGCTGATGAGGAACTTCTCCACATTGTTCTTGATGGCCTTCCTTCTGACTATGATTCTTTTAGCTCTGCTATTAGAACTAGGAGTGATGTGTTATCAGTGGAAGAATTGAATGCATTACTTAATGCTGAAGAGAGAGTTATTAGAAAAGATCTAATGGTATTGATCAAGTTTCTATGGCTATGGCTGCAAACTTTCACTCACATGGTTTTCCTCGGGGAAGAGGACGAAGAAATTACAACCAGAGAGGGAGAGGTGCTCGTGGACATGGACCTCATTCTGGTGGAATGAATTCTCAATTTGGTGGAGGAAATTACTCTAATTTTGGTGGTTCTAGTTCTCAATATCAGAGTCTTCATCCTGGAAATCAAGGTTTTCCATCTCAATTTCAATCTTTCAATCAACCTAAACCTTCTCAAAATCAAGGTCAATCAAATAGGCCTATCTGTCAGATATGTGGAAAGAATGGACATTCAGCCCTTGATTGCTATCATCGTATGGATTTTGCATATCAAGGAAGGCATGCCCCTGCTAAACTTGCTTCAACGGTGGCCAATGCAGCTCAAGTTCAGGCCTCCAACTCTTGGCTTACTGACACAGGATGCTCAGATCATGTAACTCCTAATCTGTCACAGCTGTCTCTTCATCAACAGCCAATTCAAGGCAATGAAACTGTCACTGTTGGGAATGGTTAGGAACTGCCAATCACTCACATTGGAAATGGTAAGCTTCAAACCCTGACTTATAATTTTAGGCTTGATAATATTCTAAGGGTGCCTGACCTTGCTTCTAACCTTCTGTCTGTTCATAAACTATGTCTCCAAAATAATGTTTTTTGTTACTTTGATGCCAACAAGTTCTTAATTCAGGATTTGCCCACAGGGAAGATCCTCTGCGCAGGGTTGAGTAGAGATGGGTTCTATCCTATTCCATCCATCTCTGACTTATCCTCATCAGTGAATCATTTCAAGTCTTCTGCCTTTGTGTCTGTCAAACCACACCAGATTCTGCTCTGGCATCATAGGCTTGGTCATCCTCACTCTAGAGTTTTGTATTCTGTTCTTAAGAATGTATTTTCATCTCTTTCTTTGTCCATGATTGATGAGGTTTGTTCCTCTTGTGAATCTTGTATAAGTGCTAAAATGCACAGACTTCATTTGAATAAATCTTTAATTGCTTCCACTTCAATTCTTGAAATTGTGCATAGTGATGTTTGGGGTCCCTCTCCCATTACTTCCTTGCTTGGTTTTAATTACTATGTACTTTTTGTTGATGATTACACCCGTTTTACTTGGCTGTTTCTTCTCAAGTCTAAAAGTGAAGTTTTGTCTGTGTTTAAACACTTCAAGAATCTGGTTGAGACTCAACACAACTCCAAACTTAAAGTTTTGAGAACTGATAATGGTTCTGAGTATACTAATGCTGAGTTTCAATCCTATTGTTCCGCTCAAGGTATTCTTCATCAAACTTCCTATGCTCATACTCCTGGGCAGAATGGAGTATCAGAAAGGAAGCACAGACATGTTGTTGAAACAGGTCTTGCTCTCCTTTATCAGTCACACCTTTCTCTTAATTTCTGGTCATATGCCTTCACTGCTGCCACTTACCTAATCAATAGGCTTCCTTCATCTGTGTTAAACTTTCAATCTCCTTGGGAAAAGTTATTCTCCACAACACCATCTGTCCATGCTCTTAAATCTTTTGGGTGTGCTTGCTATCCCTTCCTTAGACCTTATAACAAAAACAAGCTCCAACCCAGGTCTACACCATGTATCTTTCTTGGTTATCCTCCTATGTCTAAAGGGTATATTTGCCTTGACCCTACATCCAACAGAGTTTACATTGCTTGTCATTTTTTGTTCAATGAAACTCTCTTTCCCTTTGCTACTAATCCCAACCTTACCAATTCTCATATTCCTTTCTCAACTTCCTTATCTGGTTGGTTGTCTCCTCCTATTCATACCTCTTCCACAACCCCTACTCCTGTTGATACTTCTCATTCTTCTTCTATGTCCTCAGAATCTGACTTGATCTCTTCTCTCCTTCCCTCACTTCTTCATGCTACTTGTCCAATTCCTGTTGTTCCTACTCCCACGGATATTCCTTCCTCAGTGTCTGCTGCATCTTTACCTTCTGTGATTTCAGATTCTATCCAACCTTCTTTATCATCTTCCAATTCTGCTTCCACTGATCTGGTTCCTTCCACCACCAATACTCATCCTATGGTTACAAGGTCTAAGCATGGAATATATAAGCCTAAAGTTATGCAGATACAATGTGATTATATTGAGGCAGAACCTCCTTCCTTTGCAATTGCTTCCAAGCATCAACAGTGGGTTTCTGCTATGGATGGTGAATTTCAATCTTTACAGAAGCAATAAACCTGGTCCTTGGTTCCTCTTCCTCCTCATAAAAATGTTGTCACTTGCAAATGGGTTTATAAACTCAAAAGACATAGTGATGGGTTTGTTTCCAGGTATAAAGCGAGATTAGTGGCTAGGGGCTATCTACAACAGTATGGGTTGGATTATGATGAAACCTTCAGCCCAGTTGTTAAACCTGCCACTATTAGACTTCTCCTTGCATTGGCTGTGCAACATGGTTGGAAATTGAGGCAATTGGATGTTTCAAATGCTTTTCTACATGGTCTTCTTAAGGAGAAGATCTTTATGGCTCAACCTCAAGGGTATGTTGATCCTGCTTTTCCACAGCATGTATGCCTTCTTCACAAAGCTCTTTATGGTCTCAAACAAGCTCCTAGAGCTTGGTTTGAGAGATTTACCTCTCAGCTGCTTCATGTGGGTTTCTGTGCTTCAGCTGCTGATGGTAATTTGTTCATCCTGAGGCACCAATCTTTCATTGTGTATTTGCTGCTCTATGTAGATGATATTATCATCACTGGAAACAGCACTTCCTTTGTCTCTAAAATTCTCATCCTTTTGGGCAAGGAGTTTGACCTTAAAGATCTTGGATTGCTTCACTATTTTCTTGGTCTACAAATTGATTATACCTCCGCTGGTTTGTTTGTACATCAATCCAAATATGCCTCTGATCTTCTCAAGAAATTTGGAATGATAGATTGCAAGCCTTGTAAAACCCCATGTTCTCCTAATCACCATCTTCTTCCTAATGACAACCCTCTTTTGCCTGACCCTAAATCCTATAGGAGTCTTGTTGGGGCTTTACAATATCTCACTTTCACTAGACCAGACTTATCATTTGCTGTGCAACAGGCCTGTCAACACATGAGCACTCCTACCCAAAATTAGGAATGGCAACGGGTCGGGTTCGGGCTGGGTTTTTTCATACCCGGACCCGACCCGCGGGGCAAGACCCGTGGCCCGAACCCGGCCCGTTTAGGGTATCGGGTTTTTTCCCGGGGCCCGAACCCGCCCCAGCCGGGCCCCGCGGGCCCCACGGGCCCCGTTTAGATATTGGGCCCAATTCGTGGCCCAACCAAAAAAAAAAAAAAAAAATTTATGCCCTAACTGAGCTGTGCCTAATACGCTTTCATTATGATGAGAAAATATCAAACACAGCCACAGATTTCTACCAAAACAGAAATGACCTTATCTAATTTGATTGCATTCCATTAAATTAGATTAGGTTTTGGTAAATATGCTGATTCTCTTTATGCTGTCAATCTTGCTACAATTTTTACGACCCAATAATCGAAATTCAAAAAAGAACATCATGAGAGTCTTAGCAGTTAATTAACTCAGCTCCAATTCTAAATAGATCGAAGGTGAAATTAATCCAAAAAAATCAAATAATTAAAGAGATTAAAAATGAAAGAAACTGTTAACTGTGGATTTTGGGTGAGCATCAGTTTTAAAAAGCTCGGTTTGAAAAGCTTCACGGAGTGTCAGCATTCAAAACTAATAATTCTCATCATCTGCTCAGATCCCAATTCCATCTATACAGATTGCATCCTCAAACAAATACCCAAAAACAAAAACTATTAAGAGAGGAAATGAACCCAAAACAAAAATGAACCAAAAAAAATAAAAATGAAGAACTCAGACCACTAAACTAACTAAGCTCCATCGGCGGTGCTCCGATCTAACAACACGGCCTCATCTCTCTCCGATCTAACAATCCCAAGCTCCGATCTATGGATTTCGTGCTCCTCCGTGACAAACGGCAACCACCATGAGATCTGTGCTCCTCCACGAGGGTGAGGGTGGGTCGGTGAGTGAATGAGAGTGAGGGGGTGAGGATGAGATGTGAGTGAGGGTGAGAGTCAGTGAGGGGAAAATGAGATGTGAATGCGGGTGAGCGTGAGAGGGAGAGTCTGAGTTAGTGAGGGTGAGGTGAGAGAGGCGGCTGAACATAGAGAGAAATGAGGGAAATGAGTTTTAGGGTTAGAGTTGATATATATATATATATATATAGCTAGGTTTTTTTGTAATTTTAAATTTATCTAACCGGGTCGGGTCGGGTCGGGTACCCGCCGGATTTTTTGTAAAACCCGGACCCGACCCGGACCCGGATCGGGTTTTTTTTTTTAAACCCATACCCGACCCTATTTCTAATCGGACCGGGTAAAACCCGGCCCATTAGGGTCGGGCCGGACCGGGTACCCGCGGGTCGGGCATAAATTGCCATCCCTACCCAAAATCACCTTCAAGCTGCTAAACGCATCCTGAGATATCTTCATGGTTCTCTTCACTTTGGGATTGCATTTACTCTAGGTCCCATCTCCTTATCTGCTTATAGTGATGTGGATTGGGCAGGGGATCCTATGGATAGGCGTTCTATCACTGGTATGGTGGTATTTTTTGGCCATTCCCCTGTCACCTGGTCTGCTAAGAAGCAATGCACTGTGTCTCGTTCTTCCACAGAGGCTGAGTATCGTGCATTAGCCTCCACTACAGCTGAGTTGTATTGGCTCTGTATGCTCCTCAGAGATTTTGGCATTTTTCTTCCTCAACCTCCTCTTCTTTGGTGTGATAATGTTAGTGCCTTAGCCATTGCTTCCAACCCTGTGTTCCATGCTCGCACAAAACACATCGAGGTTGATTACCATTTTGTTCGTGAAAAGGTTCTCCGCCATGACTTGCTCATTAAATTCATTTCTACTCATGATCAGCTTGCTGATTTGTTTACAAAAGGTCTTCCCTCTCCAAGATTCAATTGGCTCACATCCAAACTCATGTGAAAGTTCCCCATTCATTTGAGGGGGGATGACGATGCAAGCTCAGAATCAAATGTTGAAGGAGGAGAAACAAAGGTTCCAACGGATAGTTCTCAACCCAAAACGGTGTCGTGTAGTAAAGTGGTTAAATATAAAACACGCCTAAAAGTGTAACGGTGTCGTTTCTCATTAAAGCCAACAGTGCCGTTTTGGATTGTATTAGTCACTGAAGCATCACGCACGTGTGGAGGTTTGTTATGACTCGTGGGAGATAGTTACAATTCTGTTGTACCAGATTCCGTTGGGCTCCTCTCTGGGCTTCTCTCTCTCTTTCCCTTCTCTGATGTATCTATATATATGAGTATCTATTCACTTGTAATGTATTGTAGATCACTCTTTCATAGCAATAATATCTTGAGTTTTTCAGTCCATTATTTCAGTCTCTGTTTTTCATTTCTGTATTGGTTTACACAGTAACAGTGAGATTGAGAGTGATTTTTCACTAGAAACCTTAGATCCTGAAGATTTTCAATCTGATTACTTAATAGGGAATAATACACATTTTATAGCCCATTCAGAATCTACACACTACAGACTTAATTAATGCAGTAGTCTTCTAATCATAAGTAAGACTTGACATCAAAACAAAACCATTAGTAGATAAAGTTAATTACAAGTGAAACCATCAGTATAGAAAAGGTAACGTATCTTTTGCCACTTTATGAAACAAAGTCTAACAAGATACATTGCTAAAATTAACATAGAACTGTCTGTTTCACATGGAACAAGAACTTGCTAGTACTCAAATTCTAGAACACTTAATGCCCTGCTAGTTTATACAATCTTCAACACTACATGGGGATGATATATTGGTGTTTTTGACTAGAGAGGATGTTGAACTTGTAGGGTAGGTAATGATGGAGTATGGGGGTGGGATTTGTCTGGGTTGGTGATTTGCCTATTACAAGCTAGCCTACTATTGAGCAGCAAGCAGACTATTTGAATTTAGTCCAAAAAGTTTGAGAAAGATGTGTTGGTCAAGGATGGAGCAGAAAATCAGAAACCTGATTGGCTATTGATGGTAGTATAAAGTTTGTTCTTTAATATTTAAATCTTTCAGTTGTAACTTCGTCCACTTTTCTCTATGGCCTTGTATACTAATAAGTTATATCTGAAAACTTTAAATTATCATCATTGGTCAATCCAAGGTGCTACGTGGGGCACAGCCATTTGGCACCTAAGAACCAAGTCAATTAGTATTCTCATTAATGGCCTTATATCTTTCTGACACATTTCTCTTCCATTAATGTTTCTTGATCAAATCAGCCAATTTATAAAGAGAAGTTAAATTAGCTTTGCCTAAATTTTGTGGCTGAATTAAATTCATGCAGGATTTATAGCATTGTATGCTAATTTTGATGAAGACTTGTGCTTGATTCATGAGTCACCATTTTACCTTAAAGGAGCTGGTGGAGAATTTGGAAATAACCTACTCCAGGATGTGAGTCTGTATATCTCAAAAATCAAGGTATGGATGTTATGGTGTATTCTTTTGCTTCGGTGCTAAATGTGTTGTTTGTCATGCCTAGCAATTGTGTGCAGATCACCTTTGAAAGTTAGTAGAAGAAGAACTTGAAGAGGAGTATTTTTGTGTAGAAACTAATTCGAACTTTTAAGGCTTGGCTTTGCAGTTGGTATTATTCATACCTGTAAGTACTTCTTTCCAATCTTTTCATCTTTGATCATCACTAATTGGTTATCCGTTTTTATCATTATAGGGATAGGCAGTGGTTTCAAATGTTACAGATTTTATTTTTTGTACAAGTGCATGCTTTTGTTATATTTTATTTTCTGATCATTAATCACATAAGATAATATTGCAGGTGAAAGAAGTGCTAGAGTGTTAATAATGTTCAATCGGCCAGTGGTATATGAATGCTTTTTGTTCATCATCCCTTGGTGATTCTCCTAACTGCTCTAGAGGCATCTGGTGCACTTTTTGGCCTATTGGGAGACATGGTTTCTGAGCTTCTCACTAATTGGACAATCTATGCAAATAAGGTAACATTTTCTTCTTGCTCTTTATGTCTTTGGCCAGTAAAAGTGATAGTCTGAGACTCAAAGCTAAATTTTATCAGATTAACCTAAACTTTTACGCTATTAATTTGTGAGAATAGGTCTTGACTCCTAAATATTCGGTGTGCAGCACTTTTAACTCTTGTGCTCATTATAGCCATAACTTTTCCCCTCGGATTTCTACCTCGTGAGGACAATTCGGCTTTGTTGAAGGATTCATGTCAGGATTTTCCCTTGGCTTCATTCTTTTAATCCGTCCCCAATTTGGATATGTAACCCACAAAAAATTCCTCCAGGATATGCAATAAAGCAGAAATCCAGGCTCAAGTGTTATCAATACCTGTTATTGGATTACAGCTTAAGTCCTCTGAATTGTTGGGTAATTAACTTGTACTTTCTCTGCATTCTCAACTTCTAGTTTATGATCCAGCCTTGACTAAATTTTTTCTTTTCTTTTGTTTTATCTACCCCGAAGAAATTGGCAGATGTGCATATGTATGTATTTAGCTATTTAATGGTCAGAAGTCGTATAGCCGTATAGTCTGCCTTTCTGGAGCATCAATCAGCTGAATGATTATGTCAGTCTATTTGCTTATTCTTTAAGCTTTGCAAGTATAACAAAACTACTCTTGTATGGATGCTTACTGCGACAAAGGATCTTGGCAGTTTACACCTCCCATTTTTGGCTTTTGAAGCTGGCTAGCTTGCAGTTTTTGTAGCCATGTCTTTTATGCTCATCGCTTGGGTCCCTAAACATGAGTATTGCACATCTGCATTGTACAAACACTTAGGACTGAAGTAGTAAAGCAACACAATTGTATATATAGAAGGAAAATCCAATTAGGGATTATACATTTTATTTAAAATTTTTAATGCTATTCTCATGGTATTTTTCCTATGCATCATATTTACTGCTAAGATCCATTGTATTTCTACAAAATTTAGTGCAACAAAAGTAGTGACAGTGATCTACAGCTGTATATCAGCACACCCTGAACATGTGTTAACCTCTTTCAAATTCCTACAATCTATAGTTGCTTCATTTAGGCACACCCTGAACATGTGGGAATGGTCTCTTACAGATTTCTACAGCCTAATGCTTCCAAGCTCTAATTACTAAAATAATACACATTTATAGCCCATTCGGAATCTACACACCAGTCTTAATTAATGCAGTGACCTTCTAATCAAAAGTAATAGTTGACATCAGAACAGAACCATTAGTAGAGAAAGTTAATTACAAGTGAAACCAACAGTATAGATAAGGTCATGTATCTTTTGCAACTTTATGAAATGAAGTCCAAACAAGATACACAGCTAAAATTAACACTGAACTGTCTGTTTCACATGGAACAAGAACTTGAAAGTAATAGCTAAAATTATTTAAGTAGACTTTTGACTAGTGACATTATAGTTAATCACTGACCAGCAAATAACAATTGTTATTTTAAACACAACGTAAAATTCAGCGCTCAACTTATTGTATAATTGATCATAAGGTCACTCCATAAGAATGGACGTCTCTGTTAAGAAGTTGTATGTGTTAATTTGATTTAAATTAAATTATTCTTTTTTCATATCTAACTTGTCAAAATATATAGTATTTTAACTAAGAAGCAGTTTATGTTTCCCTTAATATTGATATCTTTTGTACACTGCACCAACCCTTATAAAACGATTCATTTATAAGTTTGTTCATGAGATCAAGTGCTCCAAAATTAGGTTCTTCAGGTGCAGTTATAATCTGGGCATTCCACATGAACACCTGTGAATCCGTCTGTGGCACTCCAAAAAAAATTAATGTCAGAGTATGTTAACACTTAACACGTGTTAGATTTTTAGACCAGGTTGATTAATTTAATCAAATCAACCCAAATTAATTAATTGATCAACTATGACCCTGGATGCAGGTTTCATTAACTAGTGTGCATGACCAAAAAGCCACTAAATAAAGATGTCGCAATACTATTATTTTTTTAGTTGTGGTGGTTTAATATTTATTATTTTATTTTGATTTATAAGGAACTAGCACCTCAGCAGTTATGAAAATATTATGACATGAATAAGATGTCACAACATTTTGACAATACCTTTCATTTTTAGCTATGGTTGGTCCCGATCTTTTATTTTGATTTATAAGGAACTAACACCTCAGAAATTAATTTGAGGTATTAATTATAAAATCAATCCGCTTCTCAAAAAAAAAAAATTTATAAAATCAATCCAAACCACTAAAAAAAAGAAAAGAAAAACAAACAAAAACAAAAGGGTAGGAATTGAAAACCCAAGAGTATTACTGCATGCATTGCCGACTACAGCTCTTCAGCTACTGAGTTTGCCATATTGTCAATCAATTTATAAGTCAATTAATGTACCCTCCTCCCTTAAAATCACTACTCATTACACACTAACCATGTCAAGTCAGTATTAATGTTGTGACAATGAAGTCTTATCTCCTACAGGATTAGTTAGCTCAACTAACAACAATGACTTAAAGGTCAAACAAATTAAATGTTCAAAGTACGATTTTCAATTATATGATTAAAAAAATAAACACTACCTTACTCGATTTTCAATTATTCTCATCCAATAATATCATAAAACTTGCTCGATTTTTCCATTGGACTATGTGGAATTGAGTTCGCGTTTGAATTTTGAACGAGATTATAACCCAATTTGATATAAAAGTGTTACAGTTTTAATCAGAGATTTTTTAAGGCTTAGTTTATAGAATGGAGGTTTGGGCCTATTGACCCAAGCTTTTGGCCCGTTATTAGCCCATTATGGATCCCCAGTGAAAGATACAAATATCTTTGTTTCAGAATATGGTTTGTCATGTTGTTTTGATTTTTGAGAGAGAAACATTGTAATGCTACACTTGTATTTTTTTTCCCTATAAATAGTTAATCACTGCAACTCCGTGGACAAAAGCAAATTATCAACCCACATAAAATTTTATGTATCGCTTGATTACTGTTGAGGGTCATTTTTTGTAAAGCCAGCCCAACCCAGCAAAGCAGGCAATAAGAGTGGCAGGCATAGAATAAGACTGTTAGGCCCAAGCGGCAGGAAGAATAGAACACAGGCCCATAACATGAATAAATGGGTCTTGAGGAAGCAAATGGGCCCAAAGGGCCCGGAAAGAGAGAAATGACACCCATGGGCAATGTATGGTATGAAAAAGCGAGAATGGGCCGCGGCAGGCCCAAGGCAATGTAAACAAAGAAAGTAGGGGTTGATGGCAAGCCCATGAACCCCAAGGATGAGTATGAGGAGATTGGGCCGGGGAAGCCCAATCAAGTTAGTAAAAGCCCATGGGAAAGCAAAGTCAGTAAATGGGCCGAGGAAGCCCAAGGAAAGTAAAAAGGTCGCAGGCCCAAAGGGAAAAAAGAAAGGGACAATGGAGCCCATGAGTAAGAACACCAGTAGGCTCTCTTAAGTCACTGGGGGAAAGAATGGAACGGCAGGCTTGAAGGAGGCTTAGCAGGAACATATCATCATGACAGGAAATGCCAAGTAATGAAACAAGACATGAATATAAACTGAGAAATGGGCCAAGAGAGATGTGAAACCCAGTATTAAGAAAAGCCTAATTCCAAAGGGAAGCAGTGAAAGTGCAGAACAGCCCACATGAAAGAACGAAGAAGTATGGCAGACGAATGCAAGCAAAGCTCCAGAACACAACAAACACATGGGCCGCAGGCGGGCTTTTGAACGTACATAACAGGAAAGCATGCGCAAGGCCTAGGTGCCACCAACCTGTACCCAGCCAATATGGGTCATGGTGGGGCCATGGGTCAGTGGAAAGAGGTAAAAGGGGGTGCGGTTTGGTGGTGGGGAAGGGGGAAAAGATTTATTTTACGTTCCCTGTCCAAACCCTTTTGGGAGGTACGTCCTGCTGGGATGACAGACCGCCCAAAAGAGGTAAGATTGGGGAGGGAACGTTGGATGCATGCCATAGGAAGAGAGAGAGAGCATTTAAGCCACGGCAGAGGACAGTGCCACGGCGGACAGAACAACACAAACCTATTTTGTCTGGCGAGGGTAAGCAATGTACAGACGGTGGTCGGCAAGCATGCCCAGACCAGACAAAGGCCGTTAGGGGGTGAAATGGTAAAAAATCATCACGGCAGGCCCTATAAAAGGAGCCTCGCCGTGCCCTGTAAAAGGGACCGAAAAACAGAGGAAGAAAATACATAGAAAGGAAAACTAAAAGGAAAAAGGAAAAGAAAGGAAGAAAAGATAAGAAAACAAATAGTGAGGATGATGGGCATGCACCAATAGATCTTTTCCTTTCTCTCCCCCTCAAAATCTCACTCTCTAAGGAACAATCAAGTAATAAGAACGTTCTTCAGGCATTCATCACTTAGGTCCGATTCCCTCAAAGTCATTAACCCCCACGGCAGGATATTCTCCTGGGAGGTTAGTTTCATTGAGAGGAAACGTTCTTCCTCTTTGATTTTTTGCCATTGCGGACTCGGTTTTGGCTTGATGTTTATTTGATTAACTTCCATCATCGTTCAATCAATTGTTCTTTCTTATAAAAGCCACTGTTATTATTACCATTATTACTACTGAGACATTCGTTTTTTTTATTATTAACAAAAGCTACTGCACTCTGTTTTCATTTCATTGTCATTATATTTTCCTGCCGTAATCTTGTTGTAATAGCTCTGCTTGCCGTAAGGGTGTTCCTGGCAAACAAGGCAAGGTTTGTGCACAAGCCAGCCCAAAGTGAGTTACAGTTGGGCCGGTCTCAATTTCCCTACTCAGAAAAAACATTCGGGTCCATCACTGCAGGAGGCAGCCCAGCCCAAACACAAAAAAAAAGGCCCCTACAATTACCTTGTGTGTGTTATTTTTCCCTCTGTTGTTCTGCCTCTCATAGATCTAAGAATCTGTGTATGTTCCCAACATTTTCCCCTCTTGAATTCTTCTTTTTTTATTTTTCTAAAATATGAATAGGAACAACAACATAAAAAATAATAAAAATAATAAAAAATTCAGATTTTTTTTTTTTCTTGTTAAAAAGTAAGCAGATTCTAGGAGAAGATCAAAACAAAATTAATGTATAGTAGCATTATTTTCCCCCAAATTCTAAGGATTACTGTTACACAATATAACATTTTCAAAATTTCTTGCCAATTGCCAATGTAAAAAGAGTTTTACTCAACTCAAAATCTCAGCAACACTCTACCTCACGTCCACATTTTTTTGGGAGAAATCTTTCTCTTTTTTTTAATGATCAATTGAAGAAAAAAAAAAGCTAGCATTGATCTCTAGCATTAATCTCCAATAAATATATTAATCAAGGCTTTTTATATAAATATACAATTAATTAAGACATTGCTTATGCACGATGTCAAGCGTTTTTGCACATGTTTTTTGCTTAAGAAAACAAAAGATCACCCACCTCCCCTTTGAAAAAAGATCCGAAAGCGATTGCAATTATCGTAAGATTTCAAAAGCAATTCAAACAGGGTCTCTTACACTCATCGGATCGGCTATCACTAATTATAGATCAAGTCAAATGTATTTCCATAATAAAGGTCTCTTTATGTCATTGTTTAAGTCCCCTCTCCCTTGATTGATCCATAAGACAAAGTGACCCTTTTAAGTTTTAATATACACCTATCTCTTTGTCCCATGCTAGTATTCTATTACCTCATATATGTCCCATGAATCATTAATCATCAACTCTACATACAAATGAAATTTTAGATTACTGCACACCCTTGGTGTGATGATCACTCCACAAGTATAAGTGCTTGTGGAGTGTGGGGGGCAAGGGCCGAGGTTCAAGTCTCCGGGAGAGAGATTCACACACATATATACTTAAATTAGGCTAGAGTAGAATTTATATCTTGTAAAAAAAAAAAAAAAAGATTACTCATAAATTAAAAAAATATTAATAACAATTGACTAAACTTATGACTATTTAAGACGACTAGCTATGATGTGTGCAAGCCATAATATTAGTAGACCCATTGGTTATAAAACTATCCAATTTTTTATAGTAGGGAGAAGTAAAGCAATAATTCTCTCCTATATGTAGCATTTATAACATCCCTATTGACACTTGCACATGTTATATATGAGAATACTTTTATACGTATTGAATGAATAAAATATCGGACAAAGTTTGGCTACAACAGCTACTAAAAAAATTAACATTATTACATCTTTTGAAAATCTAATCGTTGGATTACATTAACACGCATGTCAAATTTCATGTTAATTGGATGTTATTTATTATTCGATTCATAAACTTTTTTTTATGCATAATCTTTTTTTATACAAAAAACTTGAAACTTAAACGTTTGTTGATAACATAGATATTGATTTTTGATTGTTTGGAAATTTTGCAAGCACAAATGATATATGAAGAAAATGTAATCTAATAGTGGATTTATCAAAATTCACATTTAATAAAAAGATATTAAATGATGTTGTAGCCAATGACTCCAAACATGATTGGAGCCAAACTTTGTCATAAAATATGTACATCTTTAAATTTGTGGAAAATACTAGGTTTCTTTATATTGAAAAAGTATTTTATGTATCAGATGCATATGTAGAATCTTTCTCATATTGCATATGAGACTAACATACTTTGGAAGAGATGCTATAAACATCTAATATGTAAGATACCACCTCCTTTTTATTGGACTAGCATGGTAAACTAGGGTCCATGATTAGGTTGTTGGATGGTCTTGTGCTACAGTGGTCTATTTGTGGGTAAGTTTAGGGTCTGTTTGGGATCCGCTTATTTTGCTGAAACTAAAAACTTTTTGCTAAAAGTACTATAAATAAAAGTAAAAGTTAGCTAAAATAGTACAGTGAGATCCATGAATAATACCAAAAAGTGCAGTGAGGTCCATAAATAGTAGCAAAAATAAAGTGAATGGTAAAATAAGCTGGTTTTTTAATTTGGAGCCAAGCGCACACTTAGGGTCTGTTTGGGATCTGCTTATTTTGCTGAAACTGAAAACTTTTTGCTAAAAGTACTGTAGATAAAGGTAAATGTTAGTTGAAATAGTACAATGAGACTCATGAATAGTACCAAAAAGTATAGTGAGACCCATGAATAGTAGCAAAAAAAAGCTGAATAGTAAAATAAGTCGGCAAAAAATAAGCTAGCCAAATAAACACTTAGACTGAGAGTTTAAAAAACAAGCTGTCAATCTTTAAGATGCAAAGCTAGCAAACAAATGTAATTTTCACAAGACAAGAATCCTTTGCTAAAAAAACAGAGGCTTTTAGGGGCAGTAAACCACCAGAACCAATTATCAACCTGTAAAGTTTGGACCACGACGAAAATAATACCTTTAGTTTTCTAAGGTAATGGGGTTTTTGAAATCAATAGGTACACAACGTTTTACAAGTTATTGAAGTGATTGATTGTAATTGATAAAAGAAAAATAGTGAGTCTATATAAAAATGATTGTCAACCACTTTAACAAGTTGTGATAAAAGTTGTATCTGTAAACTTTTTGTTTTAAAATCTCTCTAGGATATCTAGAGGGCACTTTAATATATGAAAAAGTAAGCAATTAATTTAATGAAAAAACTTTATAAATTTTCACAATTATTGAGATGATATATTCTGGATTGGGTCCTAGGTTATGCTCTAAAATAATTAATTTTATTAGGAAAAATGCAACTATGGGATGTGTAAACCCTTCACCCCTTAAGGCTCCAAAAATTGTAGGCTAATGGAAATTCAATCCAATTGAAATCCTAAGTTTCACCCAACAAAAATTGTTTTATAATAAATTTCCTCATTGATAATAAATTTCCTATAATAACTTAAGACTTTAATTTTTGTAAGTTAATCACTCACATAGTAAATTATCAACTTAAGTCACCCAATCTCTTATTCAGCTATACACCAAACAATCTCTCTCTCTCTCTCTCTCTCTCTCTCTCTCTCTCTCTCTCTCTCTCTCTCTCTCTCTCTCTCTCTCTCTCCAAAATCAAAATTTTAAATTAGATTTCAGCTTTCCTTCGCTATGACTCACCTTATCAAAAAAAATATATCTTTTTAATAAAAAATAAATTTTTAATTTTATGTTAAATTTTAAACATGAACAATGATTATTGGTTTTCTATATGAAATTAATCTTCGTTTGATTAGTATTAATTCATCAAGTTATATGTTAAATACCTATTTATTTAGGTAAATTAACATTGTTAGATAATTCTATCATTAAGTGAAGTTGCAATAGCAACAATTTGTGTTTGAGTTTGAGTTTTCAAACTTGAATATAGGGGGAAAAAAAGTGAATAAAAATTGTGCATTGTGCTCAATTTTATTACACATTTTTGCTTATAGTTAAAATAATACATTTTGATTTCCAACTCTCTCTCTGTACAAATATTCGTCCTCCTCATGTGTTTTTTTCTCTTTATTTTTTTTTTCGAACACCTTAGCTACTATTGAATTTCACCACCGATATTCAAGAGTAGTGAATTTCCGAAGTTGCCCTCCTCAATTTCCCATATTCTAGTAGTCGCTAAAGTGAAGTGAAGTGTTTTTTTTTTTTTTTTTTTGGAGAAAAAAGTGAATTGAAGTGCTAACATGGTTTTAAAAAAAAGTGTCAAAAAGTGGAAAAAGTCTAAAACTATTCAATAAGACAATAACCACATTTATTATTTGATGGCTCATTAAATGGGGTTATGATGCGCCACTAACAGAGTAAAAGCTCGTGTATTATGGACCTTGGCCACAATATGCAGAGCTCAGGGGATGATAAAGCTAGGATGATAATTAAAGTCACAACTTTTGCCTCCATAACTTGTCTTTGTGATAAATTGTGAGCGGTGGATTGACAACTTTGCTAGATATATTTACTTTACCATTAAATTATGAAATTGAGGACCCTAATTGAATATTTAATCCATTCATTTAATGGTCGATTAAAACATCATTAAGTGGTTGATTAACGTATCATTAAAGATATATGTTACATTTAATGATTAGAAAATTATTCACTACTCTTTGAAAGTAGACATGCTATTCTCTCCTTTCAATAATTGATGGATCTAACCACACATTTAATTAGTAAGACCCAAGATTTATACTAGGGAAGGAAGTACCATGTCATTGTAGTTGAAATTTATCAACCATCTTGTTGGCTTTATTCCGTGCCAATCTGCTTGTAATTTAGCACTTAGTAACCCTGTATTTAGGTGGGATTCATGTAAGGGTAGTGTGTGAAGAAAGTGTGAAGAAAAGCTCAAGTTTGGGCAAAGAAGCAGAGTTTCGCGGCTAGGACTCGCGACAGACTCGCGACTGGCAAGCTGCCAACTGCAGGCACGTGAGAAGCACACAGGGGAGCTGAAGGGTCGCGCCAGCTGTCGCACTACAGGACAAAAGTCCCAGGCTGGCCAGGCCGTTACGTCGCGACTTGAACTCGCGACTTGGACAAGCCGCGAGGCCAAGCCGCCAACCAACCCTGTTTGGCAAAAACTGTCTCTTCGTATTCCAAACACACACCACTATATATAGACCCTTATACCCACTAAATTGAGAGAGCTTCCAGAGAGAATTTTTTAGAGAAACCCTAGAGAAAAACAAGATTGATTCATCCACAATCTTTACCTTAGAGTCTCTACAAATTCCTCTACTCTCTTCCTCTCCATTGTCATACCCTTGAGAGGTTATTGACCAAATCCTTTTCTCACCACACCCACGTCTGTGAGAAGGTTCATTTGGTGCTAAGGGAAGCAGTTTGGAAGGAACCAATATACATTGGTTGATGCTATGGTCTAGTAGCGGAATCCGGGAAGCTAAAGAAGAAATAGGTTTGACGCAACCTCGTTGGAGCAAGAAGTTTGGAGGGCTTAGGTACTTGGGTAGATTAGGCTTGGAGGGTCTTCTACTGTTCATGTATCCCAACTACATTTTTTAGTGGATTATATCACCGCTTGGAGGGCGGCAGAGAGGTTTTACGCGGAGGACTTCGGTTTCCTCTTCGATAACACATCGTGTGTTGTCCGTGTGTTTGCATCTTCCTTCCCTTTATCTTTGGCTTATATTTACTGATGTTGATGTGTTTATATTTGGCTTAGATTAGATATCAATTCTGTGGTTGGCTTATGTTCATGTTCCGCATATTAATTGTTTGATTATAAGCTTGAATTGATAATTTGTAATTTGGGGTCTAAACGTTCAAGGGTGTTTCATACCCATATTGAACTTTCATTCATAATTTTTCTTCAAGGTTAGTGTTTCATGCATATATTGGGGATTTTGTACTCTAGTAACTCTCTCTCTCTCTCATTTTTTATGAGAAATCAAATCTAAGAGTTTTATACATATATTGGCAAAATAGCCTTCAAGTACATTTTGTAAGTCTGGAGTTGAACTCTGCCGCTCAAACCATTAAATTATTGAATGTTTAAGATGAAATTGATTCTCAAAAAAAAAAAAAAAAAAGTTCATAATTAGAGTTTGAACTCTCAATTTGATCATAATTTGAATGGATTAAAGGAATTCAATAAAAGGGAGAATTTTTTTTGGTCACCTTAAATTAAGAATTTTCAACCCTGTTAGGTTTCATTGTTTGGATTTGGTTTACCTCCAATACATTTTTTTGTTGGATATGTCATTTTATTTTAAATATACAATGGCAAGTGCTAGCGGGTTTTAATCTCCACTTATTATTTAGTTAGTAGGTGATGTGGGAGTCTCCTTTAAAAAAAAGGGAGATTCATTTTTATAAAGTACTAGAGGTAAACCAAACTCTTAATGGTATGTTTGGTTGGGAGATTTTGAGGATGAAAAAAAAAAAAAAAAAAAAAAAAAAGGGAGAGAAAACATTTATGGTGAGTGTTTGGTTGAAGGGAAGGGAGGAAAAAAAACTGGTGGGGTTCGGTTGTTTTCTTCTCGGGCAGCCAAAATGTTTTCATCCTCAATTGGGGAGAAAACTAGAGAGAACGAAAATGGACAAAAGCACCCTTGTGCAGCTATGTTGTTGCTCAACCTTAACTGGGTTTTGCTCTCTTTTTTTCTTTTCTTTTGATAAGTAAACTGGGTTTTGCCTTTGGTGTTTTATTTTTGGTCATTTTCTGTTCAACCGCTACTTTTTTTTTTTTTTTAATTTTTTTAATTTCCTACTTTGGTTTTTATTTTTTTTCTATACTTCATTCAGTTTTTATTTTTTTTCACATGTTTTGTATTTTTTTTTTTGGTTCATCCCTCCTTTCTTTTTCTTTTTTTTTTCTTTTTTTAACTTGTTACTTTCTTTTTTAATCTAGTAGGGACATAAAAGTAAATCTATACAAATTACATTTTCTATCCTTCCACTTTTTTCACCTTAAACCAAACTAAAATATTTTATATTCTCCCACTTTTTTATCCTCTTTCTATTTCTATCCTCCCACTTTTCCACTCCTCCATCCAAATGGACCTTTATTGTTTTAACCAAATTGGCAAAAATAGCATGAACTGGAGACATATTTTGGGGTTGACAAAGCCTTATAACCAAATTAAAAGCAAGCACATTTGGCAAAATAATCGTATTTTTACTACCCATAACAAGCTAATCAAACTCCATTGCCCGAGAAAAACATCCTTCTTGATGTAGGACATAATCTACAATTTGAGTTTTGTAATTTATTAATTTTAATATTTTTATGTATTTTTTAAAAATTTAGATTGAGGATATTTATTTCTTTGATTTTAGGTACTTTTAATGTTTTTTAGGTCAAATTAGTTGGTTTGATATTAATTACAATTTATTTTAAAGTACATTCTTTTGTTTGTCAAGTTTTACAGAGCCCTTAAATAGGCTTTCAAGTTAAATTTCAGAATTATTCTCTCAATCTTCTTGTGGATTCTTGATCCATTTCTTTTTATGGATTCAAGGACTCTCATAGATTTGAGATTATTTTTCAGAAGTAAATGTGTAAACGAGTTTTGTTTCTTTTTTTTTTTTTTTTTTGTTGAATTAGGCGTGTTCTACTTTTTGTCTATTTTGCACTTTTTTTTGGTTGAGGAAAACCCCTGCATCACTTCTTGTATAATACGTAATAACATATAAATTTGGGTTCTGGAAGCACACCACCGACCATCACTCGGCTCAATCATAAATCGTGACTGATCACCATTCATCCTAGCCACGTCAGACCAAGTTACAGGTCAGCAGACCATTGACCACCGGTGTTAATTAGGCTTGGATTAGAATTGGGTTGTGAGTTGTTTAGAGAAGCTTGTAGGTAGATAAACAACTCTGCACAGAGAACACAATCTCTGAAAATTGCAATCAAGGCTAAGTAATTTTCATCATCAAAGTCTGACACTACTAAATAAATGTTGGGTGACATTTAATTGGCTTAATTCTCATTAGTTCTCAAAGAACTAACTAACTATTTAGTTTCAAACTAATCTCATTGGCTGCTGCATTAACATATGGCTAACAACAATGTGATTGGCTGATATCTAGCTGATCAATTGCAGCCTAACTTTCTATCTTACAACAGGTGACTTTTGGTAACCACTAAATCTGATCTCTAAAGCTGCAAATCACCGTCACATCATCAATCTGCAACTTGAGTTAATTATGCCACTGCAAAATTTTGTTGCCTACAATATTACAAAGTGGGCATAATAAAATTTTGTTTTGGCACTGAAGGTGGAGATGGGGAAGATTCCTTCGTACCGTACCCTATTTTGTTTCTTCGCAATGAAGTGAAGTTTTTCAGCAATAAATTAATAAATAAATAAATAAACTAGGAGACTTCGTGACAAATGTGCTTATTGTACGCTTATTTACAAAACTTTATCTGGGATATAACTCAGTAATTGAAAGCTCATACTTAGTTACGTGAGAACCAATGTCTTGTTGCAATGGTGTGTCCAATACAACAACGCTCTGCCTCTGCGTGAAATCTGCAGGTTGTGTAGGTACAGGGAGAGTGATAGAATCGCTATTAATCATGGCAACAACTGAAATCATATTTGGTCTTGCAACTGGTTGTTTTTGAACACATAGTAGTCCAGTGTGAATACATCTCATTATTTCAGTTATTGGACTATCCCTCAATGTAGGATCTATGAGATTTGTAGCCGTCCCCTCCGTCCAATTTTTCCATGCCTGCAGAAGTATACCAATGTGCATATACCATGTTAAAGAAGAAATTTTTTGACATCTTAGTTTATCATTTATTTTTTCAAAATAATGGAAATGTAACTTTGAATATTCATACTCACATAGCTTAGAAGATACTCTCTATCCTCTCCATTATGTAAACAGGTAATTTTCCGACCGCTTACAATCTCCAAGATTAACACTCCAAAACTAAAGACATCTGACTTCACTGAAAATTGTCCTGTCATTGCATATTCGGGAGCCATATATCCACTACATATCAATATTAACAAAGCTAGTATCAATGTAAATGACAATAGAGCTCGTAATAGTTACATTCAAAATTTTCAATTTTCAATTCTTTTATGGCTTTCTTGTTAGTACTCTGACAGGTAATCTATTGAAATGAATATTACTATGCATGCAGCTAGGATTGCATTCATTAGCTCTAGCAACTAGCAAATTTTGATGCTTACTATGTTCCCACAATTCTATTTGTACTGCCTTCAGTTTGATCGGGTACAAACAATTTTGCCATACCAAAATCTGAAATCTTGGGAGTCATTTCTGCATCTAATAGAATGTTGCTAGCTTTAAGGTCACGATGAATTATCCGAAGTCGGGAATCCTCATGAAGATAAAGAATCCCTCTAGCAATACCTCTTATTATTTGATAACGCCTTTCCCAACCTAATTGTGCACGCTTCGTAGGATCTAAATATTCATGAAACCAAATTAGTAATCAAATATTCTAAATTGAATTTTTCAACAAAAAGGAATTAAAATATTTTTCACCAACTGAAATTATTCTGATCAGATTATAAACTAATATTGAAAAGAACAGATACCAAATATGAAGTGATCAAGGCTTATGTTAGGCACAAATTCATAGATGAGAAGTCTTTCATTTCCTTCTATGCAGAACCCAAGGAGCCTAATTAAATTTCGATGTTGGAGCTTGGCTACTAAGAGGACCTCATTCTTAAATTCTAAATCTCCTTGTCTGGAGTTCATTGATAATCTTTTCACAGCTATCTCTTGTCCATTTGAAAGCTTACCCTGTATATATGTAAGAATATAATTATGAATGAATAATCTCTAATTCAACTTCAAGGAATTAGAAAGATTTGTTTCACACATTATTGGCTCAACACATTAGGACATATGATTAATAGTTCAGTTCATATAATAACATTCTCATACCTTGTAAACTGCCCCAAATCCACCTTTCCCGAGCTTATTTGCTTCAGAAAAGTTATTTGTCGCAATTATAATAGTGCCAAAATCGAATTGCAAGGACTTCACATCTAGCACTTCTAAAGAAGAACAAGTTATATGCACATTTCATAGAGGCAAGTTCATCTTTAAATTAGAGTAAAACACTTGCGTAGAGGAGCATGTAATGGATGAGTATTTTATTTACTTGCAGAGGAGAACTAATCAAAGCTTTACAAAGAGATTTGAAATCGAATGTAATAAATTTCACAATATTTATTCTAAAAGCGTTATTTACTTAATGTGAAAGCCTACAATAAATTATGGCTTCGAATTGGAATTGAAATGAAAGTACAATGATAATGTAATCCTTTGTGGTGCCCATGTCCATAGGTTAAACCTCAACTCACTGTCTCTAAAATAAAAAAATAAAAATAAATAAATAAAAACAGAGACTATTGCTTCCAATTATATTTGTGGGCTATTATATTGCCGTGGGTCTTTCCAGTAATGTATAACAAAATCAAAGAAAAAATTGTGTAAATAGCTACAGCTTTGACAAAACATTTTTGGATTCTAGCTTTTCCAAATATAGCTTGGTATTTTTTTCTCAGCAAACCATGTGTCAAATTTAGGCTTCAACAGAATAAAATACTTTCTACAAAAATATTCATTGAGGGAAATGATTTATTTTCATAGTTTGGTTGTAACCTGAAAAAATAATCTTCTAAGTTCTAACTTTTGGTTGCACCGAAAATTCCTAACGAAGGAAAGTGATGGTGGTGGTAGTAGTGGATGGTGGTGATGACAGAGAGTTATTGGTAGCAACTGATGGTGGCCAGTGATTGGTTGCTACTATGGCTGAAGATTGGTGGTTGGATAGAGGGTGGGCTAAATGGCAACCGGTGGTTGTAATGACTGATGATTTGTGGCCAACGGGCAGTTGAAAGATGTGGTTGGATTGATGGTGGCACAAAAACTGGAAAACAGAGAAAGTCAAGAAGTGCTCGTTGCAGCATAGAGGATTTGAAAGGGGAGGTATGAAGCCAAAAAAAATTTCTATGTGCTTCTAGTTTTGTTGACAATGGAAAATGGAAAATGTTACCATCTGTCGCACAAAAACTGGAAAACAGAGAAATTTTTCACCGAAATAAATGAAATTTTAAAAGATGGTAACATATTGAAACAAATTTTTATAGTCAAACTGGCAATAGATCTAATTTTATAAGATTGAGGTAGTCACATACTCAAATTTGGGGGGAACGGTCATTTACAACTATTTCTTTTTTGAAAATGCTAAATGCCGTTACCACAATTTTGCCATGTACTTATAAGAAAGACATTATTTCCTATATATGCTTCACATGACACACATTGTTAAACATTGTTAATGTTATTATAATATACTAAAAGTTAACGGATACCTTAAAATCATTAATTTAAAAAATATTTTTAGAAACTTTTTATGAAAAAAAGAAAAAGAAAAACTAATTTTTTTACACCTTTTTATATTTTTCATTAAAATTGTATCAAACTTTTCTATAATGGTCTATTAAAAAAATGCCTTAAAAGCATATGTTAACAGGATCCTTAAAATATATGAGAATAGCTTTCAAATAACAAGCAACACTGAGAACTTACCTTGAAAATAATCCTTTGGCTTCCTCTTCCTCACATTTAAAAAGATGCAAAGACTAATGAAAAGTATCAAAATAATAACAGTCGTGACAATGATGGCAATTTGAGTAATGTTTCTTCCATTACCTGCCAAAACCAAGAGCATGATTTTATTATTAAATGTGTATTTGCTGAATTTGACCTAATAATTAATTCACAAATAAATGACAACTCATCAACACATTAGCTATGACTATGAGTATTACCTATAAGGTCAACGAAAGGGTACTTCTTGATACTAGCAAAAAAAAAAAAAAAAGGTTCAAAAAAAGGGTAGGTTTCAAACGTAATATTATAGTGGTGTTTAAATCTCATGCTGCTTTTCTTTTCTTTAAAAAAAAAAAAAAAAAAACCCTCGTGCTTTATATCTCAATGCAACATAGAATTTTTTCTATAAATCTAGGAAAAAGTATTGTTTAAACCCTATACATATTCTGCAACAAATTATTTAATATTGTGCGATCGATAGTGGAAGCTTTGCTACCAATTGTTGTAAAATATGTGAGACAATAAAATATTAAGCACAGCATACAAAAATTAATGTGGTTTAGCTTACTCCAAGTCTACCCGCGTCCGCTATTAATAATATGGATAGTGATTTGGCATGAACTCTTATAAATCTTGAATAAAAGTCTTCATTGAGCTGCATCTAGAATCTTTTATTAATCATGAACTTTTGACATGCGTTATAGACTCGATCTTGATTGCGTTTTCATGAAATATACCAACCAAAATCCTATCACTTTTAGATTTATAATACTTGATATGAAGCATGAAATTAATCCATTTCAAACGTTGAGGATTTTTTCCCCTACAAAGTGGGGAGGGTTCATCCACAAAGTGGTCAGATTCTACAATTAAATAAGTCCAAAATATTTAGGAGAACTATCCATGAAAAATCCAAATTAGTATATATTTTACCATTACCAGGCAGTGGCGATGGCAACAATGGCGATAGCAACGGTGGCAGCACAGGGGCTGATGCTTCTTGAATCAAAGAATAGTTGGCATACCTTAGAAAGCAACTTGGGCTTATTATTCGAAACTCTGTCCTTGCTTGGCAACAGTCTTGAACTTTCTCAATCAGTATTTGTAGGCAATTTCCGCATTGAGTACTATTGATATCTCTTGTACACTGCACCAACCCATATCTAAAACCATTCCCATTACCAACTGACATATTACCTGCCTTGAACAACATTTCTGTTCCAAAAACTTTATCTCTCAAGTTGTTCATAAGACCAAGTGCTCCAAAATTTCTGTTCCAACAACATTTCTGCATTGATCCCATATAATCTTTCCCAAACAGAGGTTTTGGATGAATAAAGCCAAAATATGCAGGGGAAATTGCCATGTGAAATAAAAATCTACGTGTCTTACCATTATCAGATGGCAGCGGCAGCGGTGGCGGTGGCGGCGGAGACGGGCAAAGGCGGTGCTAGTGGTTGTTCAATAGAAGAGTAGTTGGCATACCGTAGATGGCAACTTGGGCTAAGGATCTGAAACTCTTTTTCTTCGCCTGGCAACAGAGTAGTTGGCATACCGTAGATAGCAATCCCCGCATTCAGTGTTGAAGATGGTGATTCTAAAATCAATTCAAGGAAGAAGCCAAAGGACCAAAACGACAGGGTTTCGAGACAAGATTAATATATCTGTTGCTACTGAGTGGAACGCATCGTTTCATTAATCAGTCTTGGACAAAACGCAGCGTTTGATTGTCTACAAGTTAAGTGGATGAGAAGCTCTCAAACGGTGACGTTTAGGCTGGTTCAAATGACAATTATTGTGGCATGAAAAACAGTTTCTGTTGTAGTTAATCTTCCCTAAAATCACGGACTTGATCCGTATAATTTGGAGTTCCTAATTATTCTGTTATGATCACGGATTGTATTATAAATAGTGAGTAAGGCTCAGATGTATCATTAAGCAAGAAAAAGAATTTTTCAATATCGAATTTTTTTCTCTCAAATTCTCTCTCTCTCTCTCTCTTTCTCTCTCTCTCTCTCTTCTGCAATACTTTTGGTTATTCAACCTTTGCTTTAGTCTTAAATCTTGCTTCAATTCGGAAATTCTCTCTGTAAGAATTTCTTCATGGTATCAGAGCCACCTCAGAATTCAACAGTGGCAGCTTCAGCTTCAATGATGGTTGCATCAAACTCAACAACAGCTTCTTCCTCTACTTCTTCAAGGTTCTCAATGAATTTGATCAATAAACCACTTTTGTTGCTCTCAAACATGGCGAATATGATGATTGTGAAGCTAGACAACATAAATTATATTGTGTGGAAGCATAAAATCTCCATGGTTTTAGAGACTTACTCCTTGTTTGAACTCCTTAAAGAGCCTCAGTTGACCTCTGAAGATCTTTATGGTAATTTCACTTCAATTCTAAATCCAGATTTCTTGATTTGGAAATCAAAGGAAAATGCATTGCTTACTTTCATGAGTTCAACTCTATCTCCCTCTATCCTAGCACTCACTGTTCGTTGTACCTCTACTATGGAGGTTTGGAAAGTATTAGAGAATAGATTTTCTTCTATCTCTAGGTCACACACCATGAATCTTAAAGGTGAATTGCACAACCTTAAGAGGGGGGCTGATTATGTGGATCTTTACTTGCAGAAAATCAAAGTTGTGAGGGATAAACTACTAGCAATTGGAGTAATTGTAGATGATGAAGAGTTGCTTCATATAGCAATTAAGGGTCTTCCTAAGGAGTATAATGCATTTAGGTCTGCTATAAGGACCAGGAGTACTCGGTTGAGCTTTGATGAACTCTTAGCTATGCTAAATGCAAAGGAAGAGTCCTTGAACGAAGGATTAGAGGTTAAAGATCCTATCTTTGCCATGGCAACCACTGCCAATTCAAAATCTAATGGCAATAGTGGTTACAATCAGTCATACAATAAAGGAAGGGGCAGAGGAAATTACAACAATAGAGGTGGTAGAGGAGGTAGAGGATCAAATGGTCAAGCACCTTAGTATTCTCATTTCAATCAATTTCAACAATCTCAGTCCAATGCTACAAGTTCAAGGTCAGAAAGGCCAACTTACCAGATCTGTTGAAAGCTTGGACAATTGGCAATTGATTGTTATCATAGGATGGATTATGCCTATCAAGGCAAGCATCCACCTACCAAACTTGCTACAATGGCCACTGCATCCAATGCTTGTCTTGCTTAAGAGTAGCCTTGGTTAGCTAATAGTGCTGCTATGGATCATGTCACATCCAGGTTCAACCATCTTAGCTTTCCAAAGCCTTACAATGGTCAAGATCACCTTACTGTTGGCAATGGCCAAAATCTGCCTATTACTCATATAGGTAATTCCTTTATTCCCTCCTTTTATTCTACCTTGCATCTTAATAGTGTTCTTAGAGTTCTTTCTATTGCATCAAATCTTGCCTCTGTCCATAAAATCTATCATGATAACAATTACTGGTGCTATTTTGATGAAAATCTCCTTTCCATTCAGGCTTTGACCACGGGCAAAGTGCTTTTCCAGGGAAAGAGTGAAGGTGGAGTTTATCCTATCTATCCTAATAAAGCATCGCAACTTTCTTTGTCATCTAAGGTCTGCAACAGTGTTACTAGGCTTACTGCTTTCAATAAATCTCTTTGGTATATGAGGCTTGGTCATCCTCATGATCAAGTACTTAAAATCCTTTTTCCTGATATCAAATTTGTAATGAATAAGTGTAATTTTGTTGATCATTTTTGTACCCATTTTTTGTATGGTAAAATGCACAATCTTCCTTTTCCTAAATCTCAATTTACTGCTTCCTCTCCTTTTGAACTTGTTCATTCTGATTTGTGGGGTCTTGCACCTGTAAATTCCATTAATGGCTTTAGATATTATGTTCTTTTTGTTGATCACTACACAAGGTTCACTTGGCTTTACTTACTTAAGTCAAAATCAAAGGTCTTTACTAAATTTGTTCATTTTAAAGCTATAATTGAAAATCAATTCTCCACCAAGATCAAGAATTTCAGGTCTGATGGAGGTGGTGAATTTACCTCAAATGAGTTTAAAACTGTATTCCTCACCACCTGACCTTACACAATTGAAAGTTTTTGGTTGTGCATGCTATCCTCATCTCATATCATACACTAGTCATAAACTTGAACCTAGAATTAAGGAGTGCATCTTTCTAGGCTACCCTTCTACCTCAAAAGGATACCTTTGTTTTGATCCTCAAACCAAACATCTTTACATCTCTAGACATATTCTTTTTAATGAGTCAAAATTTCCTTTTCCACAACTCACTTCTCCTCTTGCTGCATCACCCTCTACCAGTGCTTTTTCTGATTTACTTTGTTTATCAAATCAATTGTATCTACATTCCTCAAATCATCCATCTTTACTAGGTGCTAATTCCTCACCATTACCTGCCTCAGTGTCAGTACCAATCACTTCTCATCAGTCTTCATTTGCCTCTTTCCCTGATCAACTCACATCTCCATCATCACTTATGTCCCAACCATCACTTGTTCCTAATCCACCAGCTGCACCACCACCTGACCTCTCTTCTATACCTATTGCTACTTTACCTGAGTCTTCAACCATAGTCCACATCTAATGACATTGTCTCCAATCATCATCCTTTGACAACGAGATCTAAGAGTGGCACTACCAAACCCAAGTCCAAATTCTATTATAAAGCTGTTCTAGATTATACCTATATAGAACCTCCTTCCTATAAGCTAGTTGCCCAATATTCCAAATGGTGTGAGGCAATGGATGCTGAGTTTAAGGCACTCCAAAAGCAGCAGACTTGGTCTTTGGTTCCTACACCTCCTCATGTGAATCTAGTTGGGTGCAAGTGGGTTTTTAAACTCAAGCTCAATAGTGATGATTCTATCTCAAGGTATAAGGCTAGATTAGTGGCCAAGGGTTTTCATCAGCAGGCATTGATTTTCATGAAACCTTCAGTCTAGTGATAAAACTTGCCACTGTAAGGCTTGTTTTGGCAATTGCTGTTAGTTGCAATTGGATCCTAAGGCAACTTGATGTGTCTAATGCCTTTTTTACATGGCTATCTCAAAGAAGAAGTCTACATGCAGCAGCCCCCTAATTATGTGGATCCAGTTCACCCTCATTATGTTTGCAAGTTACACAAATCTCTCTATGGTCTTAAACAGGCACCAAGGGCCTAGTTTGAGAGGTTTACATTTCGTCTTCTTCATCTTGGCTTCACTGCATCAGTAATTGACAGTTCTCTCTTCATTTTTCAATCTACCAATACCATTATCTATCTCCTCTTATAAGTTGATGACATCATAGTAACAGGAAACAGTCCAGATCAGATTTCCTATCTCATCTCAACTCTAAGTTAGGCTTTTGAATTGAAGGATTTAGGGCCACTTAGCTATTTCTTGGGTATTCAGATTACCCGTACACAGTTTGGCCTTACTCTCACACAATCCAAATATGCCTTCGATGTTCTTCATCGATTCCACATGGAGAATTCCAAGCCTACCAAAACTCCTTGCTGCCCTTCAACAAGGTTGCTTCCTCATGATGGTATTGCTTTGTTTGATCCTACTGAGTATAGGAGCATGGTTGGTGCTCTTCAGTATCTAACATTTACTCGTCCAAACCTTGCTTTTAGTGTTCACCAGCTTTGCCAATTCATGAGCAGTCCTACCTCAGCTCATTTGGAAGCTACCAAGTGTGTTCTGAGATATGTTAGGGGGACCTTGACTCATGGCATTAGTATTACCCCAGGTCCTTTGCCCTTCACTGCATTTTTTGATGCAGATTAGGCAGGGGACCCCACTGATAGACGCTCCACCATTGGTTTATTGGTTTTTCTTGGTTCTAGTCCTATCTCATGGTCTGCTAAGAAGCAAAACACAGTTTCACGATCCTCAACAGAAGCTGATTGTTGTGCCTTAGCAACAACAACTACAGAATTGTCTAGGCTTAGAATTTTATTCAAAGAACTTCATATTTTCCTTTCTCATTTTCCAGTGATTTGGTGTGACAATGTTTCTGCTATAGCATTATCTGCAAATCTAGTTTTCCACTCTCGTACAAAACATATAGAGGTTGATTTCTACTATGTTCAAGAAAAGGTCCTTCGCAGAGACTTGTGTGTGGGCTTTGTTTCAGGCAAGTACAACTTAGCTAATGTGTTTACGAAGCCTTTACCAGCTCCTTTGTTTCTTCTTCAAAGATGCAAGCTCCTGGTGGATTCGTCCCCCCGTCGTTTGAGGGGGGATGTTGAAGATGGTGATTCTAAAATCAATTCAAGGAAGAAGTAGGACCAAAATGATAGTTTCGAGACAAGATTAATATATCTGTTGCTATTGAGTGGAACGCATCGTTTCATTAATCAGTCTTGGACAAAACGCGGCGTTTGATTCTCTTCAAGTTAAGTGGATGAGAAGCTCTCAAATGGTGACGTTTTGGCTGGTTCAAATGACAGTTATTGTGGCACAAAAAACAGATCGTATTATAAATAGTGAGCAAGGCTTAGTTGTATCATTAAGCAAGAAAAAAAGTTTTCAATATAGAAGTTTTTTCTCTCAAATTCTCTCTCTCTCTCTCTCTCTCTCTCTCTCTTATGCAACACTTTCTGTTATTCAACCTTTGCTTTAGTCTTGAATTTTGCTTCAATCTAGAAATTCTCTCTATAAGAATTTCTTCATTCAATACCATTTATATCGCTCATACATTGCACCAACCAATGACCAAAACCATTCCCATCACCATCACCATCACCATTACCCACTGACCGATTACCTACCTTGAATAATTTACCTGTTCCTAAAGCTTCATCTACTAGTTCGTTCAATAGAACAGGTGCTCAAAAATTAGTTGTACCACATGATGGCGCTTCTACTTGTTGGACACTGACTAGTGATGTAATTTCTCAAATAGGTGAAACATCTTTGGCAGATATCATTAGAAACATCACCCAGGCAGAGATAGAGGTCGTAGATGACACCATTAGTATAGGTAGTCACCATCACATGTAGTGACTTGAGGCTCTCATTAAATGGGGTTATGATGCGCCACTAATAGAGTAAAATCTTGTGTATTATGGATCTTGGCAACAATATGCAGAGCCCTAGGGATGATAATGCTAGGATCATAATTAAAGTCACAGTTTTTGCCGCCATAACTTGTCTTTGTAACAAATTGTGAGCAGTGGATCGACAACTCTACCATATATATTTACTTTCTTTTTTCTTTTTCTTTTTTTGAGAAGAAACGATAGTAGACTTTATTAATAGAGAAGCATGATATACAATGGGAAAGAGAAAGAGGGACATTCTATTAACTAAATAGTGACCCCCTCATTCTCTTTTGCAACACTAGCATACACTAGAGTAGCATGATTACATCGTAAATAAAAGAAAGAAGGCAAAAATGTAAAACTGACCCTCTAACTTTCAGTGTTTTTTATTTCAGTTCTCTAACTTTCAGTTTTGTCATTTCAGTCCTCTAAATTTTAATTGTTGTCAATTTGGTACTCCGTTAAACTCCAATTATGTCCTGTCGTTAATTGAGCCAAAACGACGTCGTTTTGGTTTTTTTTTTTTTATTAATAAATTTCAAAATTTAAAGAAAATTAAAAAAAAAACTGATATAAAAAAAATAAAACAATTAACATCGTTTTTGCTTTTTTTTTATTAATAAATTTCGGAATTTAAAGAAAATTAAAAAAAAAACTGATATAAAAAAAAAAATTAACGGCAAGTGAGAGCGATCTTTGCAACAAGATTTCTTGACTCTATCTCTCAACAGCTGTCATCTCAACACAGCAACAAGAGATCATCAGCAAGAAGAAAAGTATTAGATGAGTTCCTCGTCTCCGCCTCTCACTCCCATTCACCGCCACAACAAGCGTTGCCGCAGTCTCGTGTTCTTTGCCACGGGTTCAACAACGGCGCCGTCGATGGCTCCTGCTCCTGCTCGGCCGTGTGCTAAACTTGTTTGCATCAGAGGGAAATACCTTTTAATGAGTTCCACCATTCTTTGTTTTGATGGCAAGTGAGTGATTTGGGTGTCCTCGGTTTTTTTTTTTAAGCCAAAACGACGTCGTTTTGGCTCAATTAACGGCAGGATATAACTGGAATTTAACGGAGTACCAAATTGATAACAATTGAAAGTTAGAAGACTAAAATGACAAAACTGAAAGTTAGAGGACTGAAATGAAAAAAAAAACTGAAAGTTAGAGGGTCAGTTTTGCATTTTTGCCCAAAAAAAAAAAAAAAAAAAAGAACAAAGAAAAAAAAAATCTTCAAAATCCCAACTACTGTAAGAAAAGCGAAACTTCACTTCAAAGTCTCCAGATACCCAGAAAACTAGAAAAAGTGCCAAACAATACCTTCTTGATTTACAAGGACATCAAAATGACGAGGTTTTTTTTTTTTCTTTTTTTTCTTTTACTTTCAATTGACAATTAAATCATGAAATTGAGGACCCAAATTGAATATTTAATCCATTCATTTAGTGGTCGATTAACAATCATTAAATGGTTGATTAATGTAAAATTAAAGGTATATATGTTACACTTTATGATTGGAAAATTATTCACTACTCTTTGAGAGTAGACATACTACTCTCTCCTTTCAAATAATTGATGGATCTAACCATACATTTAATTAGTAGTACCCACAATTTATACGAGAAAAGGAAGTATCATGTCATAATTTTTCTTTAAGGTTAGTGTTTCATACATAAATTGGGGATTTTGTATTCTAGTAATTCTACCTCTCTCTCTCTCTCTCTCTCTCTCTTTGAAAAATCAATCTAAGGCCATGTTTGGTAGACTGTAATAAGTACTGTAATATAATATTTATTCATATGGTTTAGCTATTTAGTAGTTTGGTTATGTTTTTATATATTCATTCCTTATGAATAGTTATTCTTTAAAATGAAGAATAACTATTCCTCTCTAAATGGGTTGTAATAGTTATTCCTTAGTAGCTGTAATAATTTTTAACATTAATATATTTCCAAATAAACAAACTTTTTATATTCACTTAACAATTATGGAAATAAAAAATCTTTAAAAAATAACTTATCTCTCTCTCAAATTTCAAAATATTATTTTCTAAAAAATATAATTGTATGAGTAAGATACTTCTTAAAATAAATCCTAAAGTTTATTCTAATATTACAATTTACAACCAAACTCATGAATAGGTTTAGTTATTCCATTACAACACATTTATTCCCAATAATAAAAATTACAATTTCTGTTGTAATCTACATTTAGTGTACCAAACATGCCCAAAGAATTTTATTCATGTATTGGCTAAATGGCCTTCAAGTACATTTTGTAAGTTTGGAGTTGTACTCTGCTACTCAAACCATTAAATTGAATGTTTAATATGAAATTGATTCTCCCAAAAAAAAAAAAAAAAAAAAAAGGAGTTCCTAATTAGAGTTTGAACTCTCAATTTGACCATAATCTGATCGGGATAAAGGAATTCAACAAAAGGGAGATTTTTTTTGGTCACCTTAAATTAAGGATTTTCAATCCTATTAAGTTTTAACCAAACTAGTGTGTAGCCTCATGCATATGCACGAGTACAGTTAAAAACATTCACAATTATACATTTTTTTTTTAGAAGAGATTCAAATTATACATAGTATTAGCTTACACCTTTTTTAAACCATACATTTATAAAATATGTAAGGGTTTCTCATAATATATATATATATATATTAAGAATTTATTTGGATTTAGATTCTTCAATTTTTTCACCCAATAATTCACTTGTCACAAAAATTAATAAAATAAAAGGATATGTGACAGAAAATTGGACTCCAATTAAAATCGAATTTAGAATCTAATTGTATTTGGACTCTTTGATTTTCACACTCAATAATTCACTTGGCACAAAATTAAAAATTAAATGGGACACTTGGTGCAAAATTGAGAATCTAATTAAAATCTAATTGGATTTTATCTGAGTTTTGACTATTAATATATATATATATATATATATATTGGCAAAAATAGCATGAAATTGAGACATATAATTTGGGTTTGACAAAGCCTTATAACCAGATTAAAACCAAGCACATTTGGCAAAATAATATTATTTTTACTACCCATAGCATGCATGCGAATCAAACTCCATTGCCCGGGAAAAACATCCTTCTTGATGTAGAACATACTCTACAATTTGAGTTTTGTAATTTATTCATTTTAATATTTTTATGTATTTTTTTTTAATTTTAAATTTAAGGTATTTATTTCTTTGATTTTAAATACTTTTAATGTTTTTTAGGTCAAGTTAGGTTCCTATTACGGTTTGGTATTTATTAAGATTTATTTTAATTTTTTTAATTTTTTTAATTTTTTTTTGTTTGTCAAGTTTTACAAAGCCCTTAAATAGGTATCTAAGTTAAATTTTAGAATTATTCTCTCAATCTTCTTGTGGATTCCAAACCCTCTTTTTCTTGTGGATATAAGGATTATCGTAGATTCAAGATTATTTTTCAAAAGTAAATGTGTGTAAACGAGTTTTGTTTCTTATTTTTTTCAATTAGACGTGTTTTAGTTTTTGTCTATTTTGCACTTCTGCATCACTCTTTTTATTTTTTTTAGGAACACCCCTACATCACTTCTTGTATAATACATAATCTATATATATATATATATATATATATATATATATATATAAAACCGAAGCTTTTTAAGCTCCCACAATTTTTCACGTCAGCAATACTTAAATAAATAATAATAAATCTTTTTTTTTTCCACCGAATACAAATTACAAACCCTGGGTTTCAGCCAATACTTAAATAGATAATAATAAATCCTTTTTTTTCCACCAAATACAAATTACAAACCGTTGGTTTCAGCCGCAACTATCTCAAACCTATCTCTCATCTATATATATATATATATATATATATATATATAACCGAAGTTTTTGAAGCTCCCACAATTTTCCACATCAGCAATACTTAAATAAATAATAATAAATCTTTTTTTTTTCCACCAAATACAAAATTACAAGCCATAGATTTCAGCCAATACTTAAATAAATAATAGTAAATCTTTTTTTTTCCACCAAATACAAATTACAAACCGTAGGTTTCAGCCGCAAATATCTCAAACCTATCTCTCAAACGCAAACTTAGCCCTAACAAAACCCTCCATCAAACTCTCTCTATTTCAAGCTCACTCCCATCTCCATCTTCTTCTTTAACTCTCTCATTCAATGCAACTCCCTCCTTTTCTCAGCCACAACTCCTCTGGCTGATGTCAATTTTGATTCATGGTTATTTTGTTCTTGAGTTTTTATCATTTGGGCATTGATTATTTTTTGGCCCCCTTTCTGGGCATTTGATTTTCAGGACTGACTTGAAGAATTTGGGTCATTTTTCGTTTTTGATGTTGGACGAATTTGGATCCTTTTCCATTTTTGGTGTTGGACGATTTTTCAGGTATGAAGAATTCCAATCTAATCTTTTTCAAGTTTCAATTTTTTTTGATTGATATGGGTTAAAAATCAAATTGAAATTGGTTTAAATGGAACAGAGCCTCTATGTTTTAATTATACGTCTTCAATTAGGTTTTCTATCAATTTAGGGATTTCAAATTCTACAGGTTTTGTAAGAAAATATTGTAAATATCGATGGGTTTCATAGTGGAGATAGTATCGATTTAATGGTTTTTTTCTATGTTTTTGAAAGGCCTAAGAGTCGGCCTGATGATTAATTTATTTTGGCTGAAAAATTAATTCATATTGTTGTAGATTGTGGTTTCAGAATTTTTAGTGATATGTATGGGCTGTGTGTTGCAGATAGTTATGGGCTGTTGCTGGGGTTTGTTTAATTAATTTATTTGGGTTGCTGCTAGGGTTTGTCTCAGTTTCGGGTTGCTAGAGTTTTTAATATTGTTTTTTATCTGAATTTGTTTTAATTTAGGCTTATGTTTGGATTTATAAAAAATTTAGCCTTATGTTTGGTCATGTGACTTTTTGAAATAGAGAATGTTCATAATATATGATTGTTTAAGGTTCTCAAATATTGTCAAGAACTGTTTTTTTTTTTCTTTTTTGTTTCTCTAAAACTACATAGTAAATTAAAGCATGCATTTCTCTTTACAAAAGAGTCCTATGGACAGTGAGATTGACATGTCTTTCCATTTGATTTTTGAATTTGATAATGATTATCAATTTTTCATATACTTACTAATATATTTATTGTTTCTATGTCTTATTGTGGTACAAATCGAATACTTTAGTGGGGTTTTTCAAACTTGGGCTTCTTCCCAGTTAAGTGATGGTATTATGATTTCTTTTGATTACATTTTTATTAATGGTATCTTAATTTCTAATGGTGTTTCCACTTTGCAATTTTTAGTTCTAATATCACATTAGCTATTGAGCATGTGAATCTGTTTCCAACTACTAAAGCTTAGAATGACCTGTTTTTGGTGCTATCTTCCAGATCTTGCACACTTGTTTGCTGCCTCCTAAAGATTGCAATCTCTGTAGTTCTGTACCTCTATAATCATAATGCACCTGAGCATGTGAATCAGTTTTCGACTATTAAAGATTGCAAAGCTAGTACCTCTTTTCTCTGAGAAACTAAACATTTTGGTACTACACATAAACAAACATACATTGATCCATGTCTAGGTTTAGAAATATATATTATGTTACTTTCTTTTTTGCGTGCTTGGAGTTGCAAAGGATGTAGGAGTTAATTCTCACGCTGTTGTTTTTGTGAGTAGGTATTAACTTGATTTAGGTGGTCATTTACTGCACTATTATTGATCTTCGTTTTTCTGTTTTTTACAAATTATTTTAATTTAAAAAAATAAAAAAATACTTATTTTGCAGGTTCTACTTTCTTTTTTGGATAAAGAGCTGCATACTTAACTGCATTGACTCAAGGTTTGTTAACAATGTTTGTAAGATTTTTTAAAAAAAGTTCCTGTTGCGTAAAAGTTATATATAAATTGTCAATATAAAACCATTAATCAGATCATTTACTGCTTTGCTACTAAAACACATATTGCACTATTTGTCTGATGTAGATAGTTTTGTTTATAGAATCTATATTTGTTCATTATTCTGTTTACTCGCTAAATAAAAGAAAAAAGAGAAACAAAAAAAAAATGATTCTTTTTTTTAAGACTATTTTCATTTTAAAAAGTATATTTAACCCAGCTGAGTTGTTATACAAGATAAAAGAAATATTTCTTTTAAATGGTTGGAACATATTGTTTATTACGATTGTTATATTCATTATAATTGTTTTTAGTTGTTTTTCCAATAATTCATTGTGAGAAGGTAACATATTTCTTTTAAATGGTTGGAAGGTAAAATATTTGTTTTCAATCATACAACCTGCCCTTGAATATTTTGTATCTATAAAAATTCTTCTCCTAGCTTCAACTCTAAATTTTCTCATAAACAATACTACTTTTGTTAGTGGGAAAGAAAGGAAAAACAGCTACCGTACATCATCTGTAAAGGAAAAACCAAACAGCTCGGCAACCCAATCTGTTTTGTGTTAGACATCACCTTTAAGATAATATACCCAACTGTTTTGTTCTTATTACAGAATCTGAATCTAAATTTTCAAATTTTTGAATGTTTACATAAATTTATGATCTTTTTCACTCATTTTTATTGTGTTCATGCTTTAATTTAAAAGATATTGCATTAAATAATGTCGTCGGGTTATTTTGGCATTTTAAAAGGTGCAGGAGTGGTGGAGAAAGTAGAGGTAGAGGTGGAGATAAAGGAATATAAGTATGAGGAATTAGTTAAAGCCCTTGAAAACTTTGAAAACAGGTATTATATCTTTCTATTCTTTTTGTTTGTTTATCTAATTCTTTTATTGGATTGAAAAGAATTAGATTCCCATAGGTGTATAAAATTTGTTAACCCTGACAAACTTTAGTAGTTTTAGAAATCCTTAAACATTTTTGGCAGTTATAAATAAACAGTTAAGTTCTTTCTCAATCTAACATTTTAATCTATTTAGATTTTTATCATTTTGGGTGTGTTATTGATGGTTGATATACGTGCCAATTTGTTTGTCTGCTCATCCTGTAACTCCTTTGATATCCTTGCTCCAGGAGGTATAAAACAACGCAAGAAAGCTTGGCGAGCTAAAACTTTTAGAGTTACTTCCTTACCAATCGAGTCTAAAATCTTAACAATTTATGCTAGGTTTGTTAATTCTGCTTCCAACAATCTCTCTCTACGTTCTTCATATTTGTGAATTTTAATTATTTTTATTTTGCTTCATTCTTCTCTCTTCAAATATTACAATTATTTGTTGGTGATATTTCTGCATTATGGTGTTTTTAAAATAAGGCTGCTTTTGAATCAATTTGTATCTGTGCTAATGGTGTATATATTGAGAATTTTAATAATAAAGGCATGCAAGATTTTGATAAAATCATGAATCTTAACTTTTGTTGAGGGCTGTAAAAGTAGGAAATGAAAATTCTTGAATTCTGCTTTTGTCTGCACAGTTTTGCAAGGCAGGAAGCTTATGATGGGGGAGCTTTAGTTGTAGAGCACAGAGAAGAATGAAGCAATCCAAGTGAGACTCTTTGTGATATAGTGTAGAGTCAACAACAATATGCTTGCACTTGTTTTCTCATATTTAATATGATAACTTAAACAAGTCTTATGAAGAAAATTATTTTTATTGATAAAATATAGTTAGTGAAGTTGCCCCCAGCAATTTAATAAGGTTTTGTTGTTGATTTACAAAACTCTTTGAATATTATGATCATTTGTTATTAGTGCATGTCATATATTTTACTTTATGTTAGTGTTTCTTTTAAATGTGATATGTAATCTTTTGATTTGAAAATTTACCCTTTTTGTTGTGAAGGCAATAACCAGTGATAGAACATCATATTATTTTTCATCTACTCAAATTGTAAATCACAACAACAAAAAGTATGTGAACGGTTTTAGACCCCTTAAAAACAACCAGATTGGTTAGCCTAGTTAATTAGCCAAGTTGTTACTTAGTCAAATTATGCAACACTAGGTTAAAACAATCAAATAATCATATCAAACATATAAAGTAGCGGAAAAATAAAAGACACAATGATATAATCACCCAAGAAACCACACGGTAAAAACCTAGGGAGGATTTGACCCACCGATCCTCAAGGCAAACCTGAATCCACTATGAAAGAATCGAAGTTCATACAAAAGGACTTACAAGCTCCCCGCTTGACTTCCTAATGCTACCCACCAGTAGAACTTACTGACACAACCACGTGCAAGCTCCGAATCCACGGACTCCTTCTTTCTTGGATTCTCCAATCAGCTACAAGCACCCACGCTTGATATTCTTTAAGCTTCAATGGTAGCAACTGAGTTGATCATCAAGATGTTGAAGTAATCTCTATCTTGAAAACCCTAAGCTTTGTGTAAAGGAAAGCTCCTCTAGATCTCACAAGAGATTTACACAAAACAGCAATGTATGAGCAACAACTCAACTGGAGCAACTCTAAAAACGTGGCTAGGGTTTTTCTTTATATACCTAGGGTAAAAACAGAAAACCCAAAACGTTTAATGAGTTAGGGCTGAGCTGGAATATTCTGCAGAAAAACATTCTGCCCGAGATTCGATCGATCGAGCCTTTCCTTCGATCGATCGAGCCAGGCCGAAATGCACCAATGCATCTGCAGCCACTCGATTCCAACTTTACATGAAAGACCCAACTTTGAGCAAGTCTAAACAAGACTAAATAACCTGTTTTGATCATGGTTTGCCAACAATACAAATTAGAGTTCTAAATACATAAAATCCTAAATCTTTAGAACCTAACAAACTCCCCCTTTGGCAATCCGTGACAAAACACAAACAATAAGCTCAAAGTTTACAATTAAAAAGCCCTTTACAAAAATAATGCTCATAAAAACTAAATTCAATCCTAACTACTATCCATCAGTTGCAAGTGTAGACAGCAGCTCAATTGAATCAACCTGTATATTCCTGAAATACTCAACAAACGCATAAACGCATGTGTGACAGAAAATAGTATATAAACAGGTATAACATTCTTGTATGATTCACACAACACATAATAAAGACATATATCAATGAATAACTCATAGAATATAAATCAATAAACAGTGAATCCAAAGAAACAAGAATCAAATAAAAAAACATGTATATCTATCAATGTTACTCCCCCTAACATGAATATCCCAAAAATGATATACAAGGTGAAGCGCCTAAATACAATCTACTCCACAAAACAAACAAAATCTCCCTAACTAAAAAACTCCTCTACAAACTCTACTCCCCCTTTTTGTGACGAAATGCCAAAGGGCAATCACAATCCATCATCAAAAGGAGGTGGTGAGGGTGAACGAAGACGCGCTAGATCAGCTCGTAAAGCTCGGATCTCATCAAAAAGGTCCACCAAAAGTTGACCATGAGCCGCCTGAACGGTCATGACAGTCTCCAAAGTACGACGGATATCAAAGTCATCCGATGGAGGAGGAGGAACAGCAGCAGCAGCAGCATCAGGATCAAGAACAGCCTCACCAGCAAGACCTGTAGAAGAAGAGGGAGGAGGTGCGGACCCAGAAGGCTCAGACCTAGGGTGTTTAGAGCCAGCTCGAAGGTGAGCAGCCCTCTGTCTAAGAAAAGACGCACCTATAGGAGTAATCACATGAACGGGCTCAGAGGAAGGGAAGCCACTAAGATTAAGATAAAGTAAAATCCTATGAATGAAAATAGGATGAACAAGGGCATGAGCAGAAGATGAACTCCTATGAACTTCGTTCAAAGAACGAAGAAACAAATGGGGAAAATAGATAGGAGCATCAGTGACAAGAGCGTACAAAAATACACACTCGAGAGGAATTGTGTGTAGATGAGAAATGGGCCAGATGGAGTGACAGGCTATCCTAAAGAAGAGATAGTGTAACTCAGAAAGCTCAGCAGTGGTGATCCTAGGATCAGAACCCCACTGGATAGATGACCCAGTGATGTAAGACATGACATCACTCAAAACAGGAGACTCATCATAAGGATAGACAGGGTGCTGTACCAAAGGTACCCCTAGAGCATCAGCTACTACCTTAGGAGTAATGGTGTACTCTACGCCTCGTATCCAACTCTTTACCAAAGTGTTGGAATCATAGACGCGGATAGAGATGTTCGAGTAGAACTCTCTAATCAAGGTAGCAGGTGGAGGAGGATCAGAAATATCCACCAAGGGTAACCAGCCCCTACGCTCAAAGTTCTCCCTAATGGCAGGATCAAGCTCATCTAGAATGACAGAACGCTCAGACCATATCTTCCTCTTAAGGTTCAGCTTATCATAAATCTCTTGGTTTTTCTCACTAGGAAATTTCTCTCGGTCAAAGGGAGGAGGGGAAGGAGTAGATGAGGTGACAGACCTACGAGCCCTAGTTTTCCTAGGCATGATGCTAAGGAAAGGACAGAGACACAAGAAAAAACCAACAACAAAAATAAAAAACCAAGGGCAGACTGCAAGTTAGCACAAGAAAAATATAGAGCAAAAATCTATATGATGCATGAACATTTAAAATGGCATGATGCATGTACTAATGCAGTAAACAAAGTTCAATTTTAAGTTCAATTGCACAAAATTGGCTTGAGCATAGAGTTTCTAACAAAAACCCCAAAAATTTGAAAAACCACTTGAAATTTTTTGAAGTACATGGATGAATTAAGCATTACAAAACATAACACATAGATTATAATGCCTAATTACATCCAATCAACAAGCCAATTTCATCAATTTCAACCTAATTGAACACAGTCCCCAATTCGGAACTAAACATAAACCCTAGAAATTTCAATTTCTCACAAATCCCAAAATTGATCAAATCAAACTATCACAATCAAGTTTATAACATGTCCCCATAAAAACCTGTTGATCAATTGCACAAAATTGGGCTTGCAACATCAAAAATCCCAAAAATTGAGAGGTCCAAAAATTTTAGAGAGAATGCATGAAAAATGCAAATAAACTCAAAAAGGAGGGGCAAAAGAGACTAACCGGCTTGAGGAAAGAGAAACTTTGCAAAAAATTTGGAGGAAAACGACAAAAAATTCGCTGTAGATCCTTGCCTTGTTGGAGAGAGAAAAGAAGATTGAAAGAACTTTTGAAAAGATAAAGGAATCAGTCAAAGAATACTATTTGAAAAAGCTGATTCACGACTTTCGATTGATCGAAAATTACTTTCGATTGATCGAGTCACTCCAAAATTTTTTAAAAGGAATTTTAAAATTTTCGATCGATCGAAAAACAGACTGGATCGATCGAAACAGGCAGCGGATCACAGTATTTTGGAAAAAATTACAATTTTGAAAACCTCAAACCAATTTGTGAAAAAGAACTCCTTAAAGCATTGAAATCAATGAAACACAATGCATGAGTATGAGATGAAATGGAATGATTTTTCAAAAACCCAAATTTGTAATCCCAGTTTCTCCAAAGAAAGTTTCAGCCAGTTCATCCTTTAATTTCTCAGGCAAAATAATGTTTTGCATAATTCTCAAGATATTTTCAAACTTGGTTGGTCAGACCAAAAACATACACAATAACATGTACAGTGTTTAGCAAAGAGTAACTCGTGTAGTGTGTGCAAACTAGCAAAAGCTTGAGATACATGTGAGGTGATATGAGAATAGAAATCAATCACAAAGTCTACAAAATTCATCGCACGGAAATTAAAAGAGACTATCACCTAAAGAGTTACATCATATAACTCCCACATCTCCTAGAACATAAGCTTGCAATCATGTAAGTTTCTTGAATTTAGCCTCTTAATTATGTGAATTGGCATCAAGCCTAATAGTACACACTAGTTTTAATTAAGTGAATTGGCATCAAGCCTAATAGTACACACCAATTTTAAGCATTAAGCAGTTAAGCCGAGGCTACACCTTATGTTCTTTTTGTGCATGTGCTACACTTTCTCGAGCACAAAATCTTATGATATGCACTAAGGTGTTCATGATTGGCTAGTGAACAGTGGTGAGATGGTTATTTATGTCTTTCTCAAAAGGATCAAGTCCGACAGTCAAATAACATGCGACTTCAAGATTAAGACAAAGTGATAAACACCATAAACATCTTTCCCACACAACATGCACTACAAAGCTTCAACTAGTCAAGTGCAATAAATAAGCTCATCAAAGCTAAACAAGGTACATAAGATATGTTATGTGAAAATAAATTGACCAACCTTGTCTTCAAAGACCAAGAACAATAGTGCCAAACACAATTTGCTTTTCCCTTTTTTATTTATTTATTTATTTATTTTTATTTAAAAGAGAAAACAAATAAATCCTAGAATGAAATGCATGAATGTAATGCAATGCAAATCCTAGAAACAAACGAAAGCAATAAAAACCAAAGAACAATAGTCACAAAGGAATGAGCAGTGAAGCACAAGGACCATGTCAGAAAGACTCAATTAGGACGAGTCTTTTGCATCCAAAACCTTTTAGATGCACCACGAGCATTGGAGTTCTTATTCACATTCGAGTGATTTCCAACTCCAGGATTGGAATAAAGGTTCAACGCCTTTACCAATTCACCAATAAGTGCCATAGGATCTTATGCTTGAGGCATAGGCACCTTTGGTTTGTTTGCTCTCTTAGCAGCTTGAAGCTTGTAACATTTTGGACGAATGTGTCCAGACTTTCCACAATAATGACAAACCCAAGCAAGTTTACCATGCATCTTGTCCTTAGAAAGAGTAGAATCCTTAGGTTTAGACTCTCTCATATCAACCCTAATCTTCCTAGGAGGTGAAACTTCTACAGGTTTGACAACCTCACTCACAGGAGGTTTGACAGTTTCACTCACAACCTCACTCACGGAAGGTTCAGAAGAAGAAGAAGGAACAAAGTTCGTGGAATGTGGTGCAAAATCAAAGATGCTTTCAACATATCCTAAACCAGATTTGTCTGAATGATACTTTTGAACATTCAACATTTGATCAAGTTTAGAACTAGCAGATCTAGCAACAGATAAATCATGTTCCAAAGTTTTAACTTTATCAAGCAAAAGCATGTTCTCAGATTTAACATTGTTCAAAAGATCATTAGCATCAAACAGTTTAACAAGCAAGCTCAAGAGATTCAATTTTCTTCAGGCCAAGTTCAACATTCATAGCATCCTTTGCAGCAATTTTGCAAAGTTTATTGTAGGCCTCTTGAAGATCTGCATCCTCAGAGAGTTCCCCATCAGAAGGGTTCTCTTCAACAGATACGCTTTCATTGACTATAGCTGTAGCAGTGAAAGCAATGAAGTTTCCATCCTCATCACATCCAGACTCATCATCAGAAACCTCATTATCACTAAGGGTTACAGCCATAGATTTACCCTTAGTCCTCAAGAATGTAGGACATTCAGATTTCACATGACCATACCCTTGACAGCCAAAACACTGAGGACCCAAAGAATTATTTGAAGATTGACCAACTTTTTCTCTAGGTTTTTCAAAGTTATTCACCTTAGTGGGATCATTCTTCCTAAAATTTCTAGGTTCAGCAGTGTTTGTACCTCTTGCCTTTTGGTTGGTATTCCTAAAAAAGTTTCTAAAGTTCTTGGCAAGGTACGCAATCTCTGTAGCAGAGAGCTCATCATCAAATCCACCACCATCAACATCATCAACTGACTTAAGAGCCATTGATTTGGATTTGTTCACTTTGGGTAGGTCAGACTCATAGGACTGAAGAGATCCTACAAGCTCATCAACAGGGATGGAGTCCACATCCTTGCTTTCAGTAATGACAGTCACTTTGGGTCTAAAGTCTTCAGTTAAAGATCTAAGAATCTTCCTAACAATTTTAGGTTGATCATAAATTTCACCCAAATTAAATGCAGAATTAACAATATCATTTAATTTAGCATAGAAAAGATTCATCATTAGACATTCTAATGCTTTCAAATCTAGAAGTCAATTGCTGCAGTTTATTGATCTTAACTGCCTTTGTGCCTTCATGCACAGTTTGGAGGATTTTCCAAGCAGTATGAGCAACCTCAACATTTGAGATCCTCTTAAATTCCTCCATAGAAACAACATTGAAGATGGCATTCATAGCTTTGCTATTGAAGCCTGCTGCTTCTTTTTCAGAAGTTTGCCACTCACTCACAAGAGTAGTGGGCTTCTGCCATCCGTATTCAACGGAATTCCAAACCCTCTCATCAATAGATTTCAGGAATGCTTTCATCCTTACTTTCCAATAAGCATAGTTATTCCCATCAAAGTGAGGAGGAACAACAAGAGAGTGTCCATGCTCCATGACAACAGGGGTCAAGGATCAGCTCAGAGATCAAAAAATCTCTAACAAGAGAGCAACCCGCTCTGATACCACTTGAACGGTTTTAGACCCCTTAAAAACAACCAGATTGGTTAGCCTAGTTAATTAGCCAAGTTGTTACTTAGTCAAATTATGCAATTCTAGGTTAAAACAATCAAATAATCATATCAAACATATAAAGCAACGGAAAAATAAAAGACACAATGATATGATCACCCAGGAAACCACACGGTAAAAACCTGGGGAGGATTTGACCCACCGATCCTCAAGGCAAACCTGAATCCACTATGAAAGAATCGAAGTTCATACAAAAGGACTTACAAGCTCCCCGCTTGACTTCCTAATGCTACCCACCAGTAGAACTTACTGACACGACCACGTGCAAGCTCCGAATCCACGGACTCCTTCTTTCTTGGATTCTCCAATCAGCTACAAGCACCCACGCTTGATATTCTTTAAGCTTCAATGGTAGCAACCGAGTTGATCATCAAGATGTTGAAGTAATCTCTATCTTGAAAACCCTAAACTTTGTGTAAAGGAAAGCTCCTCTAGATCTCACAAGAGATTTACACAAAACCGCAATGTATGAGTAACAATACAACTGGAGCAACTCTAAAAACGTGGCTAGGGTTTTTCTTTATATACCTAGAGTAAAAACAGAAAACCCAAAACATTTAATGAGTTAAGACTGAGCTGGAATACTCTGCAGAAAAACATTCTGCCCGAGATTCGATCGATCGAGCCAGGCTGAAATGCGCCAATGCATTTGCAGCCACTCGATTCCAACTTTACATAAAAGACCTAACTTTGAGCAAATCTAAACAAGACTAAATAACCTGTTTTGATCATGGTTTGCCAACAGTACAAATTAGAGTTCTAAATACATAAAATCCTAAATCTTTAGAACCTAACAGTATGTAAGCTTCTGCCTAGAATGAACATTGTAAATTGCTTCAAATGAGCAATAATTTGCTTTGTTGGCAGATTAAGAAATATTTGACAAGGTCACTATATATATATATATATAGACACACACACACACCTACCTTGGTTGACCAGCTCAAATCCTAATGAAATTTGTATATTCCTTTTTGGGTAAGTTATTCCTTAAAATCCAAAGCGAAAAGGTTCATTTAAGTTGACTAAATTTCTCTCAACCCGACAAAAAATGCATTTAATTTGATTAAAAAAATATTTAGCATTTCTAAAAACTTTCCCGTGCATCGCACGGGTTAGCAACTAGTAATATATAAATTTGGGTTCTCGAAGCCCACCACCGACCATCACTCGGCTCAATCATAAATTATGGCTGATCACCATTCATCCTAGCCACGTTAGACCTAGTTACAGGTTAGCAGACCATTGACCACCGGTGTTGACCGGGCAATTCTAGTTAAACACCTCTGCACAGAGAACACAATCTCTGAAAATTGCAATCAAGGCTAAGTAATTTTCATCAAGCCTTGCTTAATTCTCATTAGTACTCAAAGAACTAACTAACTAAAGCACTAACTATTTAGTTTCAAACTAATCTCATTGGCTGCTGCATTAACAGATGGCTAATAACAATGTGATTGGCTGATATCTAACTGATCACTTGCTGCAAATCACCTTCACATGAATCTGCACCTTGAGTTAATTAAGCCACTGCAAAATTTTGTAGTCTACAATATTACAAAGTGTGCCTTTTTCTGTAATAAAATTTTGTTTTTGCATTGAAGGTGGAGATGGGGAAGATTCTTTGTACCCTATTTTGTTCCTTCGCAATGAAGTGAAGTTATTCAACAATAAATCAATAAATAAATAAAGGGTCATGTTAACAGATGCTAATTGTTAATAAACTATAATAGAAAATTTTTTGCACAATTTCATGAGAAATATATAAAGTTGTCAACAGCATTTATTGTTTTATCTAATAAAATGTTTCTAAAAATAGTTCTTAAATCAATGTTTTAAGAGCATTGGTTAACATTTCCCATAAATGAATAAACCAGGAGACTTCGTGACAAATGTGTTTATTGTACGCTTATTCACAAAACTTTATTTGGGATATAACTCAGTAATTGAAAGCTCATACTTAGTTACGTGAGAACCAATGTCTTGTTGCAATGGTGTGTCCAATACAACATCACTCTGCGTGAAATATGAAGGTCGTGTAGGTACAGGGAGAGTGATAGAATCGTTATTAATCATGGCAACAACTGAAGTCATGTTTGGTCTTGCAACTGCGTGTGTTTGAACGCATAGTAGTCCAACGTGGATACATCTTATTATTTCAGTTATTGGACTATCCCTCAATATAGGATCTATGACATTTGTAGCCGTCCCCTCCATCCAATTTTTCCATGCCTGCAGAAATATACCAATGTGCATATACCATGTTAAAGAAGAAATTGTTCAACATTCCAGTTTATCATATATTTTTTCAAAATAATGGAAATGTAACTTTGAATATTCAAACTCACATAGCTTAGAAGATGCTCCCTATTCTCTCCATAATCTAAACAAAAAACTTTCTGACCGCTTACAATCTCCAAGATTAACACACCAAAACTAAAGACGTTTGACTTCACTGAAAATTGTCTTGACATTGCATATTCGGGAACCATATATCCACTGCATATCAATATAAATAAAGCTAGTATCAATGTAAATGACAATAGAGCTCGTAATAGTAACATTCAAAATTTTCAACTTTCAATTCTTTTATGGCTTTCTTGTTAGTACTCTGACACATGTAGTCTATTGAACTGAATTTTACTATGCATGCAGAATTGCATTAGTTAGCTCTAGCAATTAGCAAGTTTTGATGCTTACTATGTTCCCACAATTCTATTTGTACTGCCTTCAATTTGATCATGTACAAACAGTTTTGCCATACCAAAATCTGAAATTTTGGGATTCATTTCTGCATCTAATAGAACATTGCTAGCTTTAAGGTCACGATGAATTATCCGAAGTCGGGAATCCTCATGAAGATAAAGAATTCCTCTAGCAATACCTATTATTATTTGATAACACCTTTCCCAACCTAATTGTGCACGCTTTGTAGGATCTAAATATTCATGAAACCAAATTAGTAATCAAATATTTTAAATTGACTTTTTCAACAAAAAGGAATTAAAATATTTTTTAGCAACTTAAATTGTTTTGATCAGCTTATAAACTAATATTGAAAAGAAAGGATACCATATATGAAGTGATCAAGGCTTATGTTAGGCACAAATTCATAGATAAGAAGTTTTTCATTTCCTTCTAAGCAGAATCCAAGGAGCCTAATTAGATTTCGATGTTGGAGCTTGGCTACTAAGTCAACCTCATTCTTGAATTCTAAATCTCCTTGTCTGGAGTTCATTGATAATCTTTTCACAGCTAACTCTTGTCCATTTGAAAGCTTACCCTATATATATGTAAGAATATAATTTATGGACAACTTCAAGGAATTAGAAATATTTGTTTCACACATTATTGGTTCAACACTTTAGGACATATGATTAATAGTTCAGTTCATATAATAACATTCTCATACCTTGTAAACTGCCCCAAATCCACCTTTCCCGAGCTTATTTGCTTCAGAAAAGTTATTTGTCGCAATTATAATAGTGCCAAAATCGAATTGCAAGGACTTCACATCTTTTTTTTTTTTGCAAGGACTTCACATCTAGAACTTCACAAGAAGAATAAGTTATATACACATTTAATAGAGGCAAGTTCATTCTTTAAATTAGAGTAAAGCACTTACATAGAGGAGCATGTAATGGATGAGTATTTACTTGCAGAGAAGAACTAATCAAAGCTTTACAAAGAGATTTGAAATTATTAGACATGATTCAATTCAAATCAAATGTAATAAATTTCTCAATATTATTTATTCTAAAAGCCTTATTTACTTAATGCAAAAGTCTACAATAAATTATGGCGCTTCTAATTGGGGTTCAAGTGATAGTACAATGATAATGTTATCCTTAGTGGTGCCATCTCCATAGCTTAAGCCTCAACTCTCTCTCTCTAAAAAAAGAAAAAGAAAAAAAAGAGACTATCACTTACAATTATATTTGTGGGCTAGTATTGCCATGGGTCTTTTCAGTAATGTATAACAACATCAAAGAAAAAATTGTGTAAATAGCTACAGCTTTGACACAACATTAATTTTTGGATTCTAGCTTAATTTTCCAAATATAGCTTGGTTTATTTTTTCTCAGCAAAGCATGTGTCAAATTTAGGCTTCATCAGAATAAAATACTTTCTACAAAAATATTCATTGAGGGAAATGATTTATTTTCATTGTTTGGTTGTTACTTGAAAAAATAATTTTCTAACGTTTGGTTGCACGGAAAATTCCTATCCAAGATGACAGTTAGGGGAAGGAAAGTGATGGTGGTGGCAGTGGTGGATGGTGGTGATGACAGAGATGGAGACAGTGAGTTATTGGTAGCAACTGATGGTGGCCAGTGATTGGTTGCTACTATGGCTGAAGATTGGTGGTTGGTTATTGGCTTTGGTTGGATAGAGGGTGGGCTAAATGGCAATCAGAGGTTGACAATTGGTGGTAATAATGACTGATGATTGTGGCCAACGGGCAGTTGAAAGATGTGGTTGGGTTGATGGTGGCAAGTAGGTGGGCGGGATAGAGTTGAAACGGGGAGGGATGAAGCCAATAATTTTTTCTAGTTTATGTTGACAATGGAAAATGGAAAATGTTACCATCTGTCGCACAAAAACTAGAAAACATAGAAATTTTTCGCCGAAACAAATGAATTTTTAAAAGATGGTATTATATTGAAACAAACTTTTTTATAGTCAAGCTGGCAAGAGATCTATTTTTAGGAGATTGAGGTAGTCACATTCTCAAATTTGGGGGCAACAGGATCATTTACAGCTATTTCTTTTTTCAAAAAGCTAAATTTTGTTACCACAATTTTGCCGTGTACGTACTTATAAGAAAGACATGACTCACATTGTTAAAGTTGTTATTATAATATACTAAAAGTTAACAAATACCTTAAGAACATTAGTTTAAGAAATATTTAAAAAAAAAAAAACTTTTTCTTGGAAAATAAAATAAAATAAAAAACTGATTTTTTTTACACTTTTTAAAGAAAGTTCTAAAATGGTCTATTATGGTCTATTATCAAATGTCCGAAGGCATCTGTTAATAGGACCTTAAAATATACAAGAACAGCTTTCAAATAACAAAGCAACAGTGAGAACTTACCTTGAAAATATTCCTTTGACTTCCTCTTCCTCAATTTTAAAAGGATGCATAATGACAAGTATAAGAATGATAACAGTCGTGACTATGATGGCAATTTGAGTTATGTGCATCAGCTGAATTTGACCTAATAATTAATTCACAAATAAATGACAATTCATCAACACATTACCTATAAGTATTACCTATAAGGGATTATCCCCAAAAAAAAAAAAAGGTATTACCTATAAGGTAAAAGAAAGGGTACATCTTGATTCTCCGAAAAAAAAAAAATTAAAAAAAAAAGGTCAAAGAAAGGGTAGGTTTCAAACCTAATATTATAGTGGAGTGTTTAACTCTCATGCTTTCTATCCCAATGCAACATAGCGGAATTTTTCTATAAATCTTTAAAAGGGTATTGTTTAAATCCCAAATATATTCTGCAACAAATTATTTAATATAGTGCGATAGTGGAAGCTTTGCTAACAATTGTTGTAAAATATGTATAAAACAATTGTAGGGACTCAAAATGGATTGGACCCCGAATATGAATGGGTTTTCAGCCCAACAAGCCCAAACAATAAATTTTTAGAGTGTGGGTACAAGAACTATGTCTACTTGATAGGAAAGGCCAGAGTTATGGTGAAATAAAAGACACTGCGAGTTGTTTTCATGATCGAGACTCTCCTCGGCTAGGTTTCAGTGAGTTTCTTTACGAGTTCTATCCTCTCTCCTCCTTTTTTCCTCCCGTCGTCCCCCTTTTTAATGTTATTTGCTTCCATGTTATATACTAAGTTCCTTACTGCCTACTCCATTTCCACCGTACACATGTAGTTCCTATCCTGGGAACTCCTTTCTATCACATCCATCACCTGCCGGAACCTTTGCTCAGTGACCATAAAGCTGCTTGGTTACTGTTCAGGTATCACCTCCACATTAATGCGGCTAGAGAGTTAGTTGGAACGCATTTAATGCGGAGGTGATAGCCTTGGGAGATATTTGTTATCTTTACCGACTCCTCTTTAGGCCTATATTCACATTCCAGTTGTAACACAACTTTGCGGATTACCCTGGATAGAATGATAGTTACATTCACCTCGGACTGTAGTGTCTGCGGTGGACTTCATCCTCGGACGTGTCCTGTGCCAGTATACATGACTTTCATCCATTTTCCGTATTCTAATCCCTCAATAATTCTTTTAACCTATCCTCAGACACGCAAGTGCCCTCGGATTGGGCCGTTGGGCCCCAAGCCCATTTCTGATGATTCCTGCATCTTTTTAGATAACAGGCCCCACAATAGCCCCTCAAAGTCTCGCTTTTTGCCATCTCAGAAAAAGGGAGATTTTGACATCTTGCACCCACCTATTTCGTAGACTTTCCTTGCCTTCAGAACGTCTTTCTATCTGCCCAAGGCACGTTCCTGACGTTTCGGCGTCGGGAACATGCCATTATTAAATGATGACGGTTTCCCTGTCCCCCACGTGTAACGACCTGATGCAAATCTAACGGTGGAGGATCCTTCATATTTATGGGTTGGATTTTTCCCGCTCCCCGATTTCTGTGCCCTTATAAAGGGCCTTTCAAATCAAAACTCTCTTCAGTTACACAAATCACACCGTCTCAGAGCATATTCATTGAACCTGTCTCTCTCTCACCACTCCACGCTCTCATAAATACTAGGAGCCTGTCCGAGGAGCTCATTTTCCAAACCTGTAAGTCCCCTTAACCTTCCTTAGTTTTCCATCCTTTTCGTCAGTTTTTCTTTACAACTGTTAGGAAATGGGTAGATTCAAGTATATTTTTGATTCCGAGGAACAAATAGAAGCATTTAAAGCCAAGTAAAGGATTCCCTCAACGGTGGGTATGAGATATGCCTCCACAAAAACGTGGTTACACGATAGGAAAACAGGGGAAGTGGTCATTCCTATGATCGCTTTTATAGAGGGAGGGATGACTATCCCAATGGGCAGTTTAACTAGAAGTTACCTCAGGTTCTTTAGATTGTCTCCCACACAGTGCGCCTCGAATATGTTCAGGGTGCTTGGGAGTATAGAGGTTCTAAACGCCAAGTTTAATCTAGGTCTAACCCATCACGATGTGAACTAGGTGTATAACCTCAATCATTTGAAGGGCCAGGGATATTACCTTAAGTCCAGGTTCCCTGAAGTAAGATTGATCCAGTGCCTCCCTACATCAAACAAGGGTTTGAAAGATGATTTCATTATTTTTTCCAGGGAATGGCATGATGGTTTACCCTGTCCGACTGAGGAGGGACAACCAGGTGGGGTTTCTAGGACATGCGCCCTTATAAATTAGATTATACTTTTAATTCAAATTACTTTTATCTCTAATAAAGTTTTCCTTCCATGTTTTAATGACTTTGCAGACAAGCGCGCTACTAAGCCTCATATTAGATTGATTAACAGGGAGAGCTTAGACAGAAGACTGCGATCCGACGTGTATGTGAATCCATCTAACGGCCAACTGAGAGCAGCACATATAATCCTCAAGTACAAACCAATCTCTACAGCCTTTCAAGCTCCCTAGTGTGTAATAAGGGCAAGAGATCCTCGGCTCCACCGTATCAGTGTAGCCTTTAAGGGATTCATTGTTCCTGAAGGCGTTCCAATTCCTGAGGGTGTTCCCTTCACTAAGCCGTTGCCCAAGGCCACTCTCTCAACAGGAGCTTCATCGTCACACTCCGCTCTTCAGGAAGTGAAGGAGGAAGACGAAGAAGAAAAGGATAAGGAAGCAGAAGAAGAAGAAGAAACTCCAAGAGGAGTTGTAGAGCTGTCAGATTCTGCAGACGAGTTTGACGTTTTCAACCAACCTCAATCTCCCGAGGTGACCTCTGAAGAAATGGGCATCCAAAGGAAAAGTCAGAGGAGCTTGAAGGATGTAATCGAAGGCTAGCCTGGCAGGGTAGTGGTGGAGAAGCCAACTCAGTCCAACCTCCCACCTCCTCCTCCTCTTCATCCTCGGCCACCTCAGCCACCTGTGACCGAACCCAGCGATCCAAAGAGGAGGAGAGAGCCAAAGGACAAAGAAGTGGTGGATGCTGGGAGGTCTCGTACTACCCGTGAAGATGAGGACCAAAGAACTGCGAAGGAGCAAAAAGTTAGCCACGGGTCGCAACGAGTGGCCAACAAGACGACCACTCAGTCCTCGAAACTCGAGGCCTGGCTTCCTGCTCCCATGCTCGGAGGGGAGCCCTTGAGGGAGGACGCCTCAATCAGGGACTTTAATGGCGGACTTGGGTGCCGTGTCGCCTCGACTTTGGAGGAAACACTTCTTCTTCCCAAGGATATGGTCGAGCTGAGAACTATCAAGAGTAATGAGGTCTTCCAGAATGCCAAGAGATACTTGGGCATGGTATGACGCCCTTATTGTTATATTATTATTGTTTCTTGTCATAGATATCATGCACACAATTCCCCGTAGAGTTTTTCTAATCCCTTTTTCTTCCAGGCTGTTCAAGCCACTTTCAGGTTGGAGGAGATAACCTATTCCTGCTACCAACAGATAGATGTTGAGAGGAAGAAGAAGATAGCAGCTGTGCAAACACTCAATGCTTCTGAACAAAACGTTGCGCAGCTAAAGAAAAAGTTATCTGACGAGGAAAACGCTCGGAAAAGCGCTGACTCAGCTTTGGAGGGAGCCCAAAGGCAAGCCGAGGACCAAAGGAAGCTCTTGCGTGATGCTAATGCCCAGCTGGCGACTTCCCAGGAGTAGATATTAACTCTGCAGAAGCAACTGGAGGAAGCCCAGAGACTCAGAGATCAAGCTGAAAAGGCCAGGGCTGAGGCTGAAAAAGCAAAAGCCGAGGTTGAAAAAGAAAGAGACGCAGCCGAGCAACATGGCTATGACGTGGGCGTTGCTGAAACGGAGGATAATTTTCGGGCTGAGGTGCCCGTTGTGTGCCGAGAATACTACGCCTTGACCTGGCAAGAAGCTCTCAACGGAGCTGGGGTTGAACCTTCGTTAGAGCTGAGAAAGCCTGAGAATGTTTATCTCCCTCCAGCTATTCGAGCCCCCAGTCCTTCTGCTCAACAAGGAGAGGCACCCTCTACAGCTGCTGAATCGACCAAGGAAGCTCAAACTCAGGCTCCTCCCCCAATCGATCAGCAGAAGCAACTTGAAGTGCCTGGAAGGGCGAAGGACATGTCCTCGGACAAAGGGGCAGAAGGGCCCAAGGATGGAGCACCTTCTCAAAGTTTCGAACAAGCCTTGGCCTCAACCACCTTACCTGCTGAAGAAGCTCCTAAGGTGCAGGAGAAGGGGGTTCCTTCTGAGGCAGCTGGCAAAGCCCCTCAACATACGCTCCAAATAAAATTAAACAAATAGTTAATTGTAATCAGATTCCCTTTAGTTTCCTTTTCACTTCATTTCATTTTTCATTTCCTTTTTTTTTTTTTTTTAAAGCCTTTTTGAGGACATTTCTAGTTGCAATGTGTACTTCCCTTTTTCTTTTTTTTTTCTTTTTTTTTATAAGAGATATTGAGGTTTCGTCTGTCACTTGTATACTTTCTTGATTGAATGTTCTTTACTATTTTTTCTTTTACGTGATCTCGGACTATAAAAGAATGAAAGCTGATATCATAAGAGAAAAACTTAACTTTATATACACTCACTAGGAACCAAAACGGACTATAGCGTTGAACTCCACAGCCCTACTAAGACTCGCTGTAAATTCATTAAGAAGTATCCACATCTAAGATAGCATTTTTACATTTCATCTAAGATAGCATTTTTACATTTCACCTTGAAATGCTTTAAGTGATGCTCATGGCATTCACTTTGATATATATTTCTAACTGCACGGATCCCCTTTAAAAGGCGCTGATTTCAGTTAAGTTTGTTGTCTAAACAATTCGTTGTTCCTTAGCCTATGCGTAATACTTCAACTGAAACCACAGCGCATTAATTTCCACTAAGTTGTGGTCCGAGGACCTGACATGACTTAGTTTCTGTTTAATACTTCCATAGATAGTGTATTAATTTCCACTAAGTTGTGGTCCGAGGACCTGACATGACTTAGTTTCTGTTTAATACTTCCATAGATAGTGTATTAATTTCCACTAAGTTGTGGTCCGAGGACCTGACATGACTTAGTTTCTGTTTAATACTTCCATAGATAGTGTATTAATTTCCGCTGAGTTGTGGTCCGAGGACCTGACATGACTTAGTTTCTGTTTAATACTTCCATAGATAGTGTATTAATTTCCACTAAGTTGTGGTCCGAGGACCTGACATGACTTAGTTTCTGTTTAATACTTCTATAGATAGTGTATTAATTTCCACTAAGTTGTGGTCCGAGGACCTGACATGACTTTGTTTCTGTTTAGTTTCTGTTTAATACTTCCATAGATAGTGTATTAATTTCCACTAAGTTGTGGTCCGAGGACCTGACATGACTTAGTTTCTGTTTAATACTTCCATAGCTAGTGTATTAATTTTCACTAAGTTGTGGTCCGAGGACCTGACATGACTTAGTTTCTGTTTAATACTTCCATAGATTTCAGAAGCACATATTACAGAAATAAGATAAATCATAAAGGAAAGTGAAACCCAACTTGCTAATAATAATACCTCTTCAGGTTGCTTACATTTTAGGGATGGGGTACAGTTTTTTCATCTAAATCTTCTAAGTAATAAGCCCCTATCCCTGCTACAGATGTAATACGATATGGCCCCTCCCAATTAGGCCCCAACTTTCCCCAGGCTGGGTTTTTGGTATTTCCCAAGACCTTCCTCAACACCAAATCTCCTGGAGCTAACGGCCTTAGTTTGACCTTCGCATCATAACCCTGCTTCAGCTTGTGCTGGTAGTATGCCAATTGAACCATCGCCTTCTCTCGTCGCTCGTCTATCAAATCTAGACTCTTCTTCAACAGCTCATCATTTCCATCCGAGGTGAAAGTACTGGTTCTCAGCGTTGTAAAGCCCGTTTCAACAGGGATCATGGCCTCAGCTCCGTATGTCATTGAAAATGGGGTCTCCCCTGTTGATCGTCGGGGCGTTGTTCTATACCCACAGAGGACATGCGGAAGTTCTTCCACCCATCTGCCCTTTGCATCATCCAGCCTCTTCTTAAGTCCACCCACTATGACCTTGTTGACAGCCTCGGCTTGTCCATTTCCCTGTGGATAGGCTGGAGTGGAATATCTATTCTTTATTCCCAGGTCGGAACAGTACTTTCTAAAAGCTTTGCTGTCAAATTGCAGATCGTTGTCCGAGATGAGAGCTTGAGGAACCCCGAACTGAGTAATAATATTCCTCAAGATAAACCTTTTGACATCCACATCCCTGATATTAGCCAGAGGCTCAGCTTCAACCCATTTCATGAAATAGTCCGTGGCAACTAGCAGGTATTTCTTATTTCTTATTTCCTACTGCCCTAGGGAAAGGGCCAACGATGTCCAAGCCCCACTGAGCGAAAGGCCAAGGACTAGAAAGAGGATTGAGGACTCCTCCTGGCTGATGAATGTTTGGCGCAAACCTTTGGCATTGATCACATTTCCTCACGTACTCCTAGGCTTCCTTTTGCATGCCTGGCCACTAGTACCCCTGTGTAATCGCCCGGTGAGACAGACCTTCCTCCAGTATGACTACCACAAATTCCTTCATGTAGCTCTTCTAAAAGATCCTCTGATGCTTCAGGGCGTACACAAAGCAGATATGGTCCAGAGTAAGAGCGTTTGTATAACTTCTTATCCTCGGACAGCCAAAAATGAGGAGCCTTTCTCCGTATTTTCTCTTCCTCTGATTTGTCCTCGGGCAGTATATCCTTCTCAAGGAATAATATTATAGGATCCATCCAGCTGGGTGCCGAGCTGATTTGGTTGACTTGAAGCGTGTCCGTCGTTACTAGGGTAGGTGTGCTCAAATCTTCAACCATTATCATCCGAGGTAGGTTTTGATCCGAGGATGTGGCAAGGGTGGCCAAAGAGTCCGCATGGGCATTTCCACTCCTAGGGGCATGGGTTATCTCAAAAAATTCAAAATTAACTTGCATACGCCTAACCTAGCTCAAGTATTCCTGCATTCTTATGTCTCGAGCTTCCAGTTCCCCTCTGACTTGGCTCACGACCAACCCCGAATCCGAGAAGACTTCCACTGTCTTTCCCCCAAGCTTCTTGACCATTATCATCCCCATTAACAAAGCTTCGTACTCCGCCTCGTTATTAGTAGCCGAGAATCCCAGCCTTAGAGACTTCTCGATGATGACCTTCTCAGGAGATATGAATACAATTCCTACTCCTGACCCCTGCTGATTTGCAGCCCCATCCACATACACCTTCCAAGATGAAACAAGTTGCGCAGAGATAAGGCCAACTGATTTTTCATCCATGCCACTTGGGCTTGCCTCTATTTCTTTAGAACCTTCGACAAATTCGGCCACTAGATCGGCGAGCACTTGACCCTTCACGAAGGTACGGGGCATATATTTAACATCAAAAGCCCCTAGGATCGTGCCCCACTTGGCAACCCTGCCAGTATAGTCTGCGCTCCGAAGTACTGCTTTGATTGGATACTAAGTTAGGACGACCACAGTATGCGCTTGAAAGTAATGGGGAAGTTTCCTTGTAGCGTGCACTACTGCCAAAATAGCCTTTTCCAAGGGCAGGTAACGTACTTCAGCCTCATGAAGCGACTTACTCACGTAGTAGACTGGCCGTTGTACTCCATTATCTACTCGTATCAGAACAAAACTGATTGCATAAGTGGTGATCGCTAGGTAAGAAAAAAGAACCTCATCTACCTCAGGGCTAGACATGATGGGTGGCCGAGACAAATACTCTTTCAGCTGCTGAAATGCTAGGGCGCACTCCTCAGTCCATTCGAACCCCTTCCACTTGTGGAGCAACAGGAAAAAAAGCCTACACCTATCTGTCGACCTGGATATGAATCTGTTCAGTGCGGCGGTCATCCCGGTCAACCTCTGGACCTCCTTGGGGTTCCGAGGTGGTTGCAAGCTAGTTATGGCTCTAATCTGATCAGGGTTCACCTCAATTCCCCGGTGAGTCACCATGTAGCCCAAGAACTTCCCTGAACTTACCCCAAATGAGCACTTGGACGCGTTCAGCCGCAATTTATGCCTCCTTAAAATCTCAAAAGTGTTGGTAAGGTCTGTCACATGCTCGGCTACTATCTTGCTCTTCACGACCATATCATCAATATAGACCTCAATGCTTCTACCCAATTGCAGCTCAAACATCTTCGTCATCATTCTCTGGTAAGTAGACCCCGCGTTCTTCAAACCAAAGGGCATTACCTTATAGTGATAATTTCCAGTGGGAGTGAGAAAAGCGGTTTTTTCCTGATCGTCCAACGCCAGTGGGATCCGATGATAGCCCTGAAAGGCGTCCAGGAAGCTCATCCGAGGATGGCCTATGGTCACATCCACCAACTGATCTATACGGGGCATGGGAAAAAGGTCCTTTGGGCACGCTCTGTTAAGATCCGTATAATCAACACATACACGCCATTTGTCATTTTTCTTCTTCACTACGACCGTATTGGCCAACCATTGAGGATAAAATACTTCCTTGATAGCCCCTGCCTGCTTGGGCTTATTCACCTCCTCTGTGATAGCCTCGGCATGTACCCTGGACGGACGCCGAGGTGGCTGTTTCTTTGGAATAATAGAGGGATTGATGTTCAAATGATGACAAATGAACTCCGGATCCACCCCTGGAGCTTCATAAGCACTCCATGCAAACACATCAACATTCTTCCTGAGAACCTCAACCAACTGCTCCTTCTCTAACAAAGGTAACTGTGCCCCAACCTGAAAGTACTTTTCTGGATCATCACCAACACTCACCCTCTCCAAATTCTCACACTTCATTTCCTCGGCGGAAGTACTAAAGTGGGCTCCTTGATTCTTTGACTGCTATAAATCCTCCTCTGCTGCAGCCGAAGTGCTTGTCTCTGGCCGATGTTGAATGTCCATTATCAGGCACTGCCTTGCCATAGCCTGATTTCCCAGAATTTCTGAGACCGCGCCTCCTGAAGGATACTTCACCTTCTGATGAAGAGTGGAAGAAACGGCCCCCAAGGCATACAACCAGGGTCTACCCAAAATAGCCGTATACGGAGAAAAAGCATCCACCACAATAAAATCCACCTCCACCACATCTGAACCAGTCTGCACAGGTAATCTAATCATCCCCACCGGAACGACCGATCTGCCCTCGAAGCCCACCAGCGGGGAACTATAGGTTGTCAAATCCTTAGGTTTCAAATTCAGCCCCCTAAATAAATCAGGATACATTATCTCGGCTGCACTCCCCTCGTCAACCATCACCCTTCTCACGTCATACCCTCCAATCCTAATCGTAACCACCAAAGCATCCTCATACGGTTGTATGGTTCCTCTTTTATCTTCCTCTGAAAAGCCTAACACCAGTGAGGTGCCCAGTCTGGCTCTCTTTGGCCTTGAACTGGAGCCCTCATCCAAGCACTGAGACACAGACATTACCCTGGAACGGCAAGACCCAGTTCTCCCCGGGGCAGCAAATATAACGTTTATCGTTCCTAAAGGGGGTCCTGAATGAGCATTCCCCCGAAATGCCGAGCCTGCCTGGCCTCCTCGGCCGCTGGAATGGTGTAGAAGCTGGGTCAACTTCCCTTCCTGGACCAGCTGTTCCAAGTGGTCCCACAAGTTTTTACAATCTTCAGTAGTATGCCCATGATCCTGGTGGTATTGGCAGTAGAGGTTTCGATTACGCCTCGCAGGATCCCCTGCCATCCTATTGGGCCATCTAAAGAATGGTTCGTCATTTATCTTCTCTAGCACTCACTGCACTGGTTCTCGGAACACGGCACTAACCGCCTGGGAGTTGGCAGATCCCGATTGCCCCCCAAAGTCCCTCCGAGGTCGGTTATTATTGTACCAGTCCGGCCTGAAATCCCTCCTCTCCTGAGGGACTGCCTTAGACTTTCCTCTACCCTGTATCTGATCCTCCTCTACTCTTCTATACTTGTCTATCCGATCCATAAGCTGACGCACGCTGGTAACAGGCTTACCAGTTAGAGACTTCCTCAGGCCATGCTCGGTTGGAAGGCCTTCCTTAAAGGTATTAATGGCCACATTGTCATGAGCTCCGTCTACTTCGTTGAACATTTCCCAATATCTGTCCGAGTAGGCCTTCAGGGTTTCCCCTTCCCGCATAGACATGGATAGCAACGATCCCAAGGGTTGAACAACCCTCCTACATGTGATAAAACGGGCACCAAAAGCCTGGGTGAGTTTCTCAAAAGAGTCAATAGTATTAGCTTTTAGGCCGTTGAACCATCTCATTGCCACTGGGCCCAGGCTAGATGGGAAAACCTTGCACATTAAGGCTTCATCTCTAGCATAAATGGCCATTCTCTGACTGTAGTGGCTAACATGTTCTACGGGGTCTGTTCGGCCATTATAAATGGTGAACACGGGCTGATTGAACCGCCGAGGAAGATTAGCGTCCTCAATACGTCGCGTAAAGGGCGACTTAGAGACCTGACTCAGTGCTTTGTTCAAGGCGTCATTTCCCCGACCCTGGCGAGGCGGACTCTTAAACCTTCGCTCATGGTGGTACTCTTCTTCATGCGAAAAAGATTCGTTGGGTGGAGTTCTCGACCTCTGTCTGTAACTGATGTCATCTGACTCCTCAGAGGATTGCCCAGAGTTATGAGCCCTACGCCTTCGTCGCTCATGTCACAATTCTCTCTTTAACTTGTTAATCTCACGCTGCATGTCCCCTTCGTTCTTTACGTGGGAAACATGGCCTTTCCCCCGAGAGTGACTTCTATCTGTGTGGGTTGTTCGTGCACTTCCCTCACGATCCCCCCTATGTCCGTGGACTACCAGCGAATTACTGTGCTGAGAGCCCCTAGACTCTGCCTGATGCTGATTAGCATCCACCTGCTGCGGACCCACTAATGGTTGCTGCGGTGCTCCCCCTTCCATCGTGAACACTGCTCTTGCCTTTCCTTGTGAATAGATCAAGTTCTTCCCACAGACGGCGCCAATTGTAGGGACTCAAAATGGATTGGACCCCGAATATGAATGGGTTTTCAGCCCAACAAGCCCAAACAATAAATTTTTAGAGTGTGGGTACAAGAACTATGTCTACTTGATAGGAAAGGCCAGAGTTATGGTGAAATAAAAGACACTGCGAGCTGTTTTCGTGATCGAGACTCTCCTCGACTAGGTTTCAGTGAGTTTCTTTATGAGTTCTATCCTCTCTCCTCCTTTTTTCCTCCCGTCGTCCCCCTTTTTAATGTTATCTGCTTCCATGTTATATACTAAGTTCCTTACTGCCTACTCCATTCCCACCGTACACGTGTAGTTCCTATCCTGGGAACTCCTTTCTGTCACATCCATCACCTGCCGGAACCTTTGCTCAGTGACCATAAAGCTGCTTGGTTACTGTTCAGGTATCACCTCCACATTAATGCGGCTAGAGAGTTAGTTGGAACGCATTTAATGCTGAGGTGATAGCCTTGGGAGATATTTGTTATCTTTACCGACTCCTCCTTAGGCCTATATTCACATTCCAGTTGTAACACAACTTTACGGATTACCCTGGACAGAATGATAGTTACATTCACCTCGGACTGTAGTGTCCGAGGTGGACTTCATCCTCGGATGTGTCCTATGCCACTATACATGACTTTCATCCCTTTTCCGTATACTAATCCCTCAATAATTCTTTTAACCTATCATCGGACACGCGAGTGTCCTCGGATTGGGCCGTTGGGCCCCAAGCCCATTTCTGATAATTCCTGCATCTTTTTAGATAACAGGCCCCACAACAATAATTTATTAAGTACTACAACACACAAAAATTAATGTGGTTCAGCTAATATACTCCAAACCTACACCCACGCCCACTATTAACAATATGTATAGCGGTTTCGCTTACTCTTGAATAAAAGTCTTCATCGAGCTGCATCTTGAATCTTTTAATCATGCAATTTTGACATGCTTTATAGACTCAATCTTGATTGCGTTGTCATGGAATATATGAACCAAAATTCCAACACTTTTAGATTTATAATACTTAATATGAAGCATGAAATAAATCCATTTCACACGGAGGAAAGGATTCATTAACAAGGTGGTCAGATTCTACAATTAAATGAGTCCAAAAATATCCATGAAAAATCCAAATTACTACAACTTACCAGTTCCAGGCAGAGGCGACGGAGGCAACCGCGGCAGCAGTGGGTCTAAAGAGTAGAAAGCAACTTGGGCTTATTAATTATTATTCGAAACTCTGTCCTTGCTTGGCAACAGTCTTGGACTTTCTCAATCAGTATTTTTAGGCAATTTCAGCATTGAGTACTATTGATATCTCTTGTACACTGCACCAACCCATATCTAAAACCATTCCCATTACCCACTGACATATCACCTGCCTTGAACAACATTTCTGTACCTAAAACTTGATCTCTCAGGTTGTTCATAAGACCAAGTGCTCCAAAATTAGGTTCTTCAGGTGCAGTAATATTATTCTGGGCATTCCACATAAACACCTGTGGCTCTGTCTGTGGTACTCCAAAGAAATTAATGTCAGAGTACCTTAACATGCATTCGTTGTACCATGCGATGGCACTTTTACCCGGACACCGAGTTTTGATATAATTGCTGACATAGCTGACACAGGTTTGGCAAGTATATTGGGAAACATCACCTGGGCAGAGAAAGAGGCCGTAGATGCCAGTATTATTAGATATAGCTTTGTAGAAGCTGTAGTTTTGGGAAGCTTTGGAGGATAAAGAATCCAAGAGGACTGTGAGGTTGGATAGGTAGTCATCGTTGGCTAGCTCAAGAGATCCTAGTCCAACTGAACAATAGTGATAATTGTAGATTGGCTCAGGCTGGGAATTAATGTAGCTGGTAAAAGCGAAGACTACTAACGATAAGAAAAGAAAGGCTCTGAAGTTGTGGAAAGAAAACATTGTACCTCCTAGGCTTTAACAGAAAATTCGTTACTGGACCAGACCACATGCTTATATATAGCTGATTATCATTCATCCATAAGAAATAATTTTCTCCACATAAATTATTTTCGGGCAAATTCTTTTACACGCAATGTCATAAATTGAAATTGTGAGTTAAATTCACGGTTTCAAGTATTGAAATACAGACTGTGAGTAATAATAACGCCCATTTTTTTCTCAAATGTGTTAAGACTTTCAGTCTTGGAAAAAAGAAGTCCAATAAATTGTCTGGGTCAAATTTTGTCACTTGGGCATGTGACTAAGGAAAGGGGATGCTTTCTTGAATTATTGGAGTAAACCTTTGACTTCTCTTATTTTCCTACTGTACTGCAACTTCTAAGAAACATACATTATTGATTATTTGTCCTTGTAAAATCTGCATTATTAGCCCTTGTAGAATAAGCGTTTTATACCATAAGCCTTGAGACTCATAATTCAATAGCTTGTCCAAATTAACAATTCTCTCTTGTTTGGATGAACTCTTTTTTTTTTTTTTTTTTGAGGGAATTGTTTGGATGAACTTGTATTCGTTGGCTTATTTTATTAAAAATAAAGATGTGGTTGCACTTATTTTATTTAAAAATTGAGCGTTAAAATAAATTTGTATTTTAAGCTAAAAAAATAGACCAAACTAATCAAGAATCCCCCATAGACCCATACAAACTTGAACTGGCCCAAAACCCTATAAAATCCTAATATATATTCTTGCCAAAACTGCAATAGAAAACCTAGCTATTGACAGAAGCAACTCTTTTAATTTTCTGATGATTCATTGAACCAATATAAAAGGAGGAAACTCACCTAAACACATTACTGCAACCTTAATTCTCAAAATTATTCCTCAATTTATTCATTAACGGAGAAAAAAATAAACTAGCATATTAGGCAATACCCCTTGATCAGATGCTTACTCTCTTACTAACCTTTCTCTATCTTACTTTTTAATTATTTTACTGTATGAAATTGCATACATGTGTGGTTCTTAGTTGTCTTTAATGATGTACTTTCATTTTCTCTACACCCAAAAATATAGTTAAGTTATAATTGGGCCTCCTTGTAATTAATTATAAAACCAAATTCAAACCTAGTAAACACTCACTATAAAATTCAAAACACACCAGCACAATTCAAACTTCTCATATCCCCCACTTAACCTCACTTAAATTCTTGATATTCTCATTAGGTCTTATTATGAGTATCACATTGTACCGTACCTCCTAATCCTGGAGTTAATTACCAAGTTAACTATAATATAATTTGTCATGACCTAAGAAAGCATTAGCCACATTTACATTAACTCCCAAAATGACTATTTAAGTTATAATTTGGGTTTCTTGTAATTACTTTTAATCCCTTATTCGACCTATTAAACACTTGATTTAAGACTCAATACGTGTTCACATAACATACACTTGTCACTATGTATATTACCACCATTAATCCATACTTATATATAGATATACATTCCAACCTATCACTAAACAAGAGCGAGTGGAAAGAAAAAAAAAAAAAAAAAAAAAAAAAAACCCTTAAGGAGACTATCTAGTTCTTTTTTTTTCTTTTTTGAGGAGAGCTTATCTGGTTCCTTAATTATTACAAACGATTTGGTATGAACTAACAAAACTGTTAGGTTCTAAAAGTTTAGAACAATTGGCAAACCGTGAGCACAAACTTGTCTAGGTATAGATCTTAGAGTCTATAGAGTTTATTAGACAATGCTCAAGGTACTACAAGTCAAAATACAAGAACATTCAAGCTGCAGAAAGAAGAATTCAAATTCAGTGAAATCCAACTGATCGAAAATTAGATCTGACTGATCAAAAATCCCAAACATGAAATTTCTGCAGAATTCTATTTCAGCCCAAACTCTGTTTAAACATTTTGGGTTTCAAGTGAAACACTTCTAGTATATAAAGGAAAACCCTAACTACGTTTTCAGAGCTTTTGAGAGACTTTGGTAGTGCTCTTGTGAGATCTTAAAGGTATTGTGCCTTTCTCTTTCAAAGTCACTATCGGAAATCATTCTCATATCGTTAGATCCAGTAGATCTAAAGTTGCTGCATACAAGATCAACAATAGTTGATAATTTAAACTTTCAAGGGTAGTCTTGGAGTCACAAACTGGAGAGTTTGTGTTGCTAAACCTTTGAGTGGAATCTCAAAGTCACAAGCAAGGCGGCTTGTGTTGGTGTAAATCCAAGAAAATGAGTCTATGGATTTGGAGTTTACACGTGGTCATATCAGTAAGTTACTACAAGAGGTAGCATTAGATTTAGGGTTAAATCTTTTACAAAAACTTCAATTCTCTTATAGTGGGTTTGGTTTACCTTGAGAATAACTAAGTCAAGTCCTCTCCAAGTTTTTACCTTAAAACGGTTCGTTTTATTAGTTTTCCTAAGTAATCATATCGTAATATTATTTACTTTTCTGCATCTTTGCATGATATGATTTACTTGTGTTTAACCTAGTTCTGAAAATTAATTTAAATAATCACTTGATTAATAAATTAGGTTAAACAATCCGTTTAAAGGGGTCTAAACAAACAAACAAAAACGATTAGAAAATTCCATCCTACAGAGAAGGTCACGGGGGATGTAAATTCCTATGGGTAACATGCACGATTGGTTTTGCTAACACCACAAAATTAATCGCTTTCCAGGGCCTTTGCTAGTGGTCTTTAGCATAGTTGGACTTAAAATCCACTCTTCAGTTTACAGTCAGAAGACTCAGAACTAAGAATTCGAAGGAAGGTAACATGTGTGTAGAGTCTATTTTGGGCGAGATCTAGCAAATAATGGGTGCAGAAACATGGACTTCACATTTTCCACATCAGACTTCACAATAAGAATGCATAAGTCTTATTGTTACAGTGATTTAAGAAGGAAATTTTGCCAAGATGTATTCTTATTTGTAGGGTCCTCAACAATGCTCTGTGAATAAAAATCTATTGTTCACCGATTGTAACTTGATACACTTCATTTTCTTTCTTTTTTATAAAGTATTTGATGAAAAAAAAAAAAGACAATATAAACTACAATTAATGGAGTATAACGTGGAATTAAGAATTTTATCCTCTAAACATTTAGCATTCATGTCAAAACTTAACTATTTTCCATAATGGTGGTCCTAAATTGCCTCACAAAAAACCTTTAAAAAGTGTTCAAAAACATAAAAGAATATTATATTTCCTCGGATCAAAAGTAGATATAAGTTATGAGTGTATGAGTATCAATATGGGTCTCGAAAAATGGTCTGGATGACATAAATAAACTGACCCGAATAACACGATACGATTGCATGCCACACTTCCAACCTAGCTTGAATCAGAGTCAAATGAATCCACAATTCACGCTAGTTTAAAGTCAAATGATTTTGCAAGACTGAAAGTTCCAACGATGACCAAAGTCGTCTAATCAAGCCAAACATTAAAGGCAAAGAAAAAATTACTCTAAACATTATTAGAGCAGTTTTGTAGCCGGCAATAGTTGTCATGGTCCCCAACGTAATGACATAAATATGGATTCATATCATCTCAATCCATCTCTTTCCAAGACCAAAAATAGCTCCGCACTACCTATTATTGAAAAGATAATGAGGGTGTTATTATGGCCATACTTCTTGCTCTTGCTTTCTCAAGTTAATTGCTCCTCATCTTTATCTCCTCCATCAGTGCCCCTATGCCATCCAGACCAGATCTCTACTTTGATCCAATTCAAGAACTCCTTTTCAGTCACCAATGACAATTATTCACCTAAGATGAATTCGTGGATAAATGGAACAAATTTTTGTGCTTGGAATGGGGTCACGTGTGATTACATGACCGGTAATGTGATTGGCATTGACCTTAGTTGTAGTCAACTTCAAGGCATTATCGATTCCAATAGCAGCCTTTTCTCTCTTCGTCATCTCTAGAAGCTCAACCTCTCTTTCAACGACTTCAATGGCTCCACAATGTCATCTAAGTTTGGTTGGTTTGCAAACATGACACATCTTAACTTCACGAAGTCCAATTTATCTGGTAAAGTTCCATCTGATATCTCTTATCTATCCAAACTAGTTTCACTTGATCTCTCTAGGAATGACAACATGAGACTAGATGACTCAAGTTTACAAAGGCTAATTCAGAATCAAACCAAGCTAAGTGAACTTTTTTTGGTTGAAGTTGATCTGTCTTTAGTTTCACCAAGTTCTTTTATGAATTTCTCTTCTTTGATATCTCTTCGACTTTATGATTGTCAATTAAAAGGGAGATTCCAAGATAATATATTCCACCTTCCAAACCTTCATTTGCTTGATGTAAGTTACAGCCACAATCTCACCGGTTCTCTTCCAAATTATAATTGGACTAGTCCCCTCAAGGTCCATGGGCCTATCTGAGATAGGATTCTTGATCGACTTACCCAGTCTAATGAGCAATCTAAAGTCTTTGAGAAAATTGTACCTCAGTGGGTGCAATTTCGTAGGGTCATACCCAACATTTCTTTCTAACCTTACAAAAATCACTTCTTTGGACCTCTCACATAATAATTTTAGTGGTCAAATACCATGGTCCCTTCTAAAATTTGAACGGCTCACTCTCTTAGATCTGTCGTTCAACAATTTCGTAGGTCAACTTTCAGATGTTACTACATATTTGGCTAAACTTTCATCTTCAAATAATTATTCCAATAGTCAACTAGATAGTCTGATTTCTTCCAAACTAGCCTTTCTTCATAACTTACTAAATGGCATGATACCCTTTTGGTTGTATTCCATATCACATTTGCATTATTTGTATATGGATAATAACAAATTCACAAGGAATATTAATGAATTTGAGTATAATTCAGTGAGGTATCTTGACTTGAGTAATAACAACCTACATGGCCCTCGTCCAAAGTCAATCTCTAAACTTGTGAGCCTTTATCATATAAATGTCTCCCTCAACAATTTAAGTGGCACTATGGAGGAAAAAATATTCTCAAAGCTCAAAAACCTTGAAGTTGCTAATCTTCACTCCAACTCGCTTCAAGGACCACTTCCAATACCTCCATCAGGCATTTACTTCTTTTCAATGTTAGCTCCCTTCTTTGATTTATAATATCATCTCACTCAATGTTCTTAATTTGTTTCATAATAACTTGAGTCATATGATTCCTTCATGTTTTGGAAAATTGAGTGATAATCTCTCTATGTTGGATTTGCGAAATAATAGATTTCATGGCACCATCCTAGAAACATTTGCAAAAAACGACAACTTAAGAAGTCTTAACCTCAATGGCAATCAATTGGAAGGGCCTTTGCCACAATCATTGGTAAATTGCAGACACTTGGAGGTGCTTGATCTAGGTAACAATAAGATCAACAACACCTTTCCTCATTGGTTAGGAACTCTTCCAAATTTACGGGTTCTTGTCTTGCGATCAAATAGATTTCATGGTCCTATAGAAAATCCAAGTACCAAAGTTTCCTTCACCAATTTACGAATCATAGACCCTGCTCACAATGAGTTTCATGATCTTTTGCCAGAAAAATGTTTCAATTATTTGAATGCAATGATGAAGGCAAATGCAGACAAAGGTGAATTGAAATATATAGGTGATAACTATTATCATGATTCTGTGATGGTGATCCTAAAAAGGTTGTCCATTGAATTGGTGAAAATCCAAAATTTCTTTACAACCATTGATTTCTCAAACAATTGTTTCAAAGGAGAGATTCCAAAGTCTGTTCGAAAACTGAAGTCACTCAAAGGGCTCAACATGTCTCACAATAAACTTACAGGTAACATGCCTTTATCACTGCGAAATTTGACCAATTTGGAGTGATTGGATATTTCCTCAAACAATCTTATAGGAGAAATTCCAAGACAGTTGGTAGATCTTATATCACTAGAAGTTTTAAGCTTATCGGGAAATTGTTTATTTGGACCAATACCTCAAGGTAACCAGTTCAATACATTTTCATTTGATTCGTACAATGGAAACTTGGGCTTAGTGGATTTCCATTGGCAAAAACTTGTGGCGATAACAAAGGACAACAATCACTACCATTGTCAACCATCCTAGTTGATAATTTGAAGATTGGGCTTCATTGGAAAGTTGTATTGTTGGGATATGGATGTGGATTATTTTTTGGATTGGGAATGGGTTATAAAGTGTTTACAACTAGAAAACCAAATGGCTAGTGATTATGATTGAAGGGGAACAACATAACAAAGTGATATTGTAGAGAAAATTCTTGTGGAACCGGTCAAAGAAGAATGTAATGGATGCCAATAATGATTGAAGGTATATTCATCTACACTAATATATTAGAAAATACTCTATTTCTGATTCATAATTTTAGTTTCTTAAAAATGTCTTTATTGTAAAGATGACTATTTTTTTCTCCTCTCATCTATATAATAACTAATAGCCGAAACATTTGACTTTTTGTTGACCACTTCACACGTTCACTTTAAAACACTAAACAATTGTACCTTTTCGGTGAGGTGGCTTTTGGTTTGGTGGTTTATGAGAAACAATTTTCTGATTCTCTTCGTATTAAAAGTTTCTCAAAAAAAATTAAGTTCTTCTTCTCAAAGAAAAAAAAAAATACAACGTTTTGACTCTTGGGTAGCAGTTACAAATCTGTTTCATATTCCTACCCATAAAAAACCTCTATAAAAAAAAATTCAAACACTTTACTTTGTCTCTCTCCCCATACGCTCCTCTCTCCCTTTCTCTCTCTCACTCTCTTCCGAAATGTATTTCCTATGCACAATTTTGAAACAATTTCTCTCTATTTGGTTGAAAAACTCAGAAAAATGGCTTCGTTGCGTCAAAATTTCCCGGTTCAATTTCTCCAAATGACTCCACCAACTTTGAATCTTTCTACTCAAGATACCCCAAACGCATCAGATCAGGTCTCCTTGGTAAGATCACCTTGAATCCTCAATTTTTGTTGTTGTTATCCTAATCTATTTGCTAATGAATAATTTGTGGTTTTTTGTTTCCATTCTGAACATTCTTGAATTAGGACGAAAGACAAAATAAATTTGAGGCTCAAATGTTTGGGATTTGGGGTTCCTAATTAGGGTTTGCTGTAATTATAGATTTCACTTCCTAATATGTTTTCCTCTTTGTACTTTTTTTTTTTGTTTTTCCCAGGGAAACACCATTACAGTGGGCAGTTATAGATTTTATACAGTTACAAATAAATTTCACTTTATATTTCTTTAGACAAAAATCAAAAACAAAAAATTCAACTTCCTTCTGATTCTTCACCCTCTCTTTTTAAACGGTGGTGAACCTTTGGTTTTTACAAAAACATTTTGGGGGTTGTAATGCTATGTTCTATTTTAGTTTTTTGATTCAAGTTATTGTCAAGTTTTTGAGTTATATTTCAGTCTAGGAAATTTTAATTCTCTTTTACTGGACTAACTTCTTTCAGATCTCCAATTGAAACTTCCAAATTGGGCGAAGGTGCGTTGTTCAGAAAACTTTCTCAAACACCTCACACAGTCGCACATCTTTAGAGAAACAAAAGAATACCTAAATTAATCTATAGAAGCAACGTTCTGCCTAGGTAGTTACAAAAAAATTTCTGTGGTTTCATATCTCTTCCCAAAAAAAAAAACTTCTTTCTTCTCTCTCTCTCTGTACTCTATTCCTGCAACAACTTTGAAACATTTTCTCCACATAAGTTTTTCCCTGTTTGCAGAAATAATCAAAAACAAGACTTCTTTTCTACTTTTTAAAAATAATTAAAACAACTGAATCAATATATATAGCAGCGAAAATTATCTGAAAAAAGAAAAAGAAAATTGAGTGAGAGAGAGAGTCTGTAAGATTTTGAAAGGTAAGTTTTTACAAATTTTCCCCTTTATATTTCTGGTTCTTAATTTATTCTTCTGTTAATAAATGGTTGATTTTGTATTTACATAATTTAAATCTTACTATTAATTGGCTAATGAAATTTGAGGGCATTTGCCGATGAGGAGGAGGATAATTTGTGCTATATGTTCAAAGTCCAGCAAGATTTGGTTTTTGAGATTAGTTTATGATTAGTTTTAGGGTTATTTTACAAAAGAAATATAGTTGACAGAAATCTGGATAAATAATTAATGAAATAGAAAAAATATATATATAAGAATTTGTTTTTGTTGCATGTAATACTATAGGTGTTGAACAATTATTGTATTACAATGTTAGGGGTGAATTCATTGAATTTTGTGTCATTGTTATTCTGTTTTAGTACAATGCAGCCATACAAATGCGTTGAGAGTTGAAAAGAGTTTTAGTTTCAGTTGTTTCAAGCATTCGAATTTAGTTACCTGCTTGGTAAATCTTTGTTTTAAGGCATTGAAATAAAAAAAAAGATATGTTATCTATTTGTTTATTGTTTGGACTCAACCTATTATTTGAGGATTGAATATAGTGAAAATGGCTGCTTTCCTAATTGTTGCCAAAAAAAAAAAAAAAAAAAAAAACATAGCAATCGTTCACTTTTTTTTTTTATTTTTTTTTTATGGGTTTGGTTTGATACTCTTCAAAATTTGTATTACGTGCTGAAATTGGTAACATAAATGCGTGTATGTATGTTTTGTTTGAAATGTAATTTTCCAATTAGTTTTTGTTTAGATGGTTTTCCTTGCCCCACAGTGTTCACATACTTGTGTTGGAGGTCCTAAATTCATTGCCTCCATAAATTTTGTACGCATTTTATCTTTGCATCTTATAAGCCTTCAAAGAGATGAATGGTAATATCCCTTCTCTGATCTTGAAAAATTGCTGGTATGTCAAGTAGAAATTAATTAATTCGTCAATCTTACTTATTTTAAGATAAGTGCTAATCAAATTTAGAAGGTTTGCATATTAAGCCAAGAGCAGCAGCTTTTGTATTTAGATTTTTTTGAGATTAGCGTGGAGTATTTCAGTTACAAAGGAAGTGGGTCTACCACAAGCCAAAAAATATATAAATACATAAATAAAGAATTTTTTTTTTTGAGATTACTGTTGTTTTACTAATTTACTTTGTTCAAACACAATCTGTATTTTGTATGTTTCATTCAAGCCATAAATGGAAATTGTTGTAATACCACTTTTTTGTTTCTTTTGTAGGAAAAAAAAAGTTTCCATCATTGGTATTGAATTGTTTTGTATCATCCAACTTAAAATTCATTTAAAAATCTGTAATATGCCTTTTAGTTTTGCATAGTGATAAAGGTGTTCATTAAAGCTTGCTATTTGTTAAGTCTCTCTCAACCCTCTCTGAATTTTTGCCTCAAATTTATAATATCTAATACCATGCCCATCCTGTGTAATCATATATAACTAAGTTATATAACTTATATTTTAGACCAAGTTACAATTTCAACAGCTAATACTATCATAGGAATTATATCCGTAGCCTTTTGTAATTTCCTATGTTAAAACAGAGTTCCAAACACGTTTATATCTATAATTATTTATAGCTATGAATTGATTTTCTCATGCTTAACCTTTACCACTCCAATACAAAGAATTATTGTAGTTCTTAGCCTGTATGGATCGTATCATTTGAGTTTTGCTTTTGCCTTTGTCTCTGTTCTTCTGCTTGCAATATTCCAGCTAAATATAGGCATTTTTTGTTTCTCTGTATTACTGTAGTTCTTAGCATGTATGGATCATTCTTCTTCAATTGGTTTATAGGAAAGAGATGAGATTTTATAAGGAGAATGCTTGGGTCATAGCATTGAGTAACCGTGATAGCTAATTGCGGTTGCTATTGGTTTATGTGTAAATTAAATGTCTAGAACTAAGATAGTTGTGACAATAGTGTTTATTGAAATTCTTTATAAATTGAATCTTTAGCTGCATGATTTACAATTAATATGAAGTTGTATGTTTTTATTGTTGCAAAATTTTATTTGGATTTTGGCTTTAAGCCTAGCTATAAACATACAACGGTTGTAATTCTTTGTAAATAGTTTTCCCTTTCTTTTTTTTCGTTCTTTTAGATTTTTTCTTCATGGGCAAATCAATCTCTTAATGATTCCTTTAGCCTTTTCTTTTTATCATAAGGTTGATTAATTATTTTTTTATTTAACTATCCCGTGCATCGCACGGGTTAGCGACTAGTTTCTACTAATTCCACATACAAATGACAAGACAATGTGTAGCACTAATGTAATAACTTGATAGAAATTTTCGATTCAAAGTTACTTGGGAGCCACACACATGCATATATATTTTGAAAAATTTTGTTACACACTCAATAGTGTAAACTCTTTACACATCATATATCCAGAATTGTGTTTATGATGTCCACATCATATCTTCTTGTGTACAGATGATGTACACTAGTGAGTGTATGATAATCACTGTTATATTATATGAAAGCTCAAAATTGTGTGAAAACACAAGAGCTTGTTTAGACCTCCAATTAAAAATTACAGCTAGATTGCTTTTACTCTAACGTATCAAAGTGCGGAACACGGCTAGATTGCTTTTACTCTAACTTATCAAAGTGCAGAACAAGAGTAAATGAAATGCAATAAACTGATAGTTGCTCTTGTAACACCCCTTAATTTATATGTAAATTATAAGGAGGCCTACAATTAAATGGATTAAATTGATTTGGGCCTAAGATATAAAAAATAAGATAAATGTTATGGGATATGAAGCCCAAGTAAGGTGGCATAAGTAAAAATATGGACCTTGATAACCCTAGCCTTTTACCTTTTAAGTTACACGTGTATCTTTTTTGTTTTCAGCCGCAACACACTAGTGAGCTGTTTCTTTTCTTCTCTACTACTATTGCACAAGTAGTTCAGGTATGGTTTGTCTTGCTCTAAATTTAAGAAGTTTGAATAATCAATAGCTAGCAATTGTCATGAACCTAGACTATCATTATACTAATAGAAAAGGGCTCCTATAATTGTATTATATTAGATAAAGAATGGTTAATATGTCAGGAAGCTTTGAATTTGTGCCTAATGGAGTAATAGGCTTGGACTTATCAATTAAAGTTGTCACCATGTGAAAGGGAAAAAGGGTTGCTTTGTGGTTTATATATAATTGTTTATAGTATCAATCTTTTCACCACCATTGTCATTGTCCAAATAAGTGTCTAGCAGTGTCCTTGTGCTTTACGGCATCAAGGGAGTTATGGGTCATTGGGTGAATGAAGTATAATACGCGGCTGCTACTATTTGACTAATAGATACAAATGTTGGGTTGATCAGATGTGTATATATATCACGTGGCTTCCAATATTAGGTGAATATATATATCATATTAGAGTGAATAGATTCTAGTGGCATCAAGAGGGAATACAAAGCCACTAGATTGATGAATTAAGGCTATCATGTGGCTACCAATATTAGGTTGAATATATATAATATGAAAGTGAATAGATATGCATAAAACATATGGTTGTTACATTCAAATTGATTAGATATTCATTATTCGGCCATATTGGAGTTTCATGAATATCTATTATTACGTTAATGGGAAAAAAAAATGATTAGGTAGCAATATTTGTAAGTCCAAAAAAATCTGATCAAATCTGAAAATAAATTGGATGGTTAGGTGAATAAATGGAGAATTTTGGATATATCAATATTGTCTAGGATAAAACCGTTTAAGTGTGAAAATAGATTTTTAAGTGGGAAATTGTGTATTGATGAACCTATTTTTGGTGTTGCTAGGTTCTAATTCTATTGAATTGTTGTTGTAAGGACTAGATTTGAGCACTTCTGCTATTGAGAGAGTGGGCTCAAGCTCAGTTAGCCCATTACAATGAATTTGTAGAGAATGGGTTGAAGAACCAGGCCCTAACAAGCGGGCAACATTCAATCGTTCCGTTAGGAGACGCCGGAGGTTGGCACACCGAGATTATGATCCGAAGTCCGTCCTCGGCCCATGTCCGAGGAGCTTTGCGATTGCCTTTTCCCTGGGGCTCCCCCCCTCTTCCGATCCTCTCCCTCCTCATATATAGTCCCTCCTTTAACCTCTCTCTTCCACCTGTTGATCATTCATGCTTCCTCCTTTTGATTGCCCGTCACATCAACCACTTTCCTCGCACCCCTATGAGTTGTGGCAACCAAGGCAACCTTGTCTAGAAGTCACATCTCCATTAATGCAGCTGAGGGGGGTTAGGTGAGCGCATTTAGTGTGGAGGTGACAATTTGTCTTGAGCGTGTTCCCCCGCCGTGCTGCTACGGCCGACGTGTTGGTCTCGGCAGGATCGTCCTCGGCAAGATTCTTGGCCATTAGGGCCTTCACACTTCTTCCTCGGACTGTTCTTCCTCCTCATAATGGGCATCGGGCCAGATGTAAGATGGGCCTGGGTTGCCAGAGTATTAGGCCCCACAGTTGTGATTCAAGGGAGGTTGATTTCTTTTATTTTCGCAAATAAGAAGTAGTGGTGTTTACTAATTTTGGGGGTTTTCCCAAAACAATGTTGATTATTAAACTATTCTATATCAAAGAAATATGTTGATATTCTATATATAAATTGATATTTTATAAATGTTTGATGTGCACATTGACTATTCGTTTTATGAAAAACTTGTGGGACAACCTAAATTTATTTAAACTTGTATGTGTGAATATATCTTTATATTTTGAGAATTATGAATAGATGAGCATATTGAAATGTGTTTTGAAAACCTATGGCAAGTCGTGATTAAAAACTCAGTATTGTATTTAGTCCTTAGTAAGAGACCATCATACTGCAGCTAGTCCTTAGCAAGGGACGGTCCCAGAAAAGGGGACAGTGCACATTTGATAGCTCCTTAGCAAGGGAGTATACTATTGAGGATCCAAAAAGGAAGCTCCTTAGCAAGGGAGTGCACCTTTAGGTTCCAAAGGAGCCATCCTTAAGAAAGGGGATGAAAATGAGGTTCCAGTCCCAAAAAGGGGACAACACAACCCTGTCAACGGGGCATAAACATTGACCACGAGAAAAGCTTAGGAAATTGTGTATATGATGGAATTAGTATATATATTATGATGGCTTACAATATAAAAATATTTTCTTTTTATATATGAAATATTTGATGATGAAATATTGATGAGTTACAAGCTATGAAATTGTTGTAAGAATTATTTAATTGAAAGGTTTGTTCTCACACCCCAATGTTAGTGAATTCCACTTATTGAATTATCTCACCCCCCTTTATTTCCCCTTACAGATACGTTAGAGGGACTATTGGAGTAGAGATTCTTGGGAGACACCAGTTATAAACTATTTTGTGGAACTGAGGATTTTATTATTATTTTTATGGCATTAAACATTGTATTGGAGAATTATTTTGAGGATGTTTTATCTTTGGTGAATTAAAGCTCTGACTTTTGAGATGAGATTTAAGGTTGCTGGTTTCTTTTATTTAATATTTTTATGGATCATTCAAATCAAATAGACTTTTATTGCTTATGATTTTGGGCCGTGTTGTGTTGTGTTTGAATACAAATCTCCTCTCAAGGTATGAAAATGGGAGAGGGGAGGAGAAGAGGCTAGAATGATTTCTCACTAAGGATGAGTAGCTCTCTCTCTAAAAGATGGGTGTATGTGTTGTAGAAAACCTATCTAGGGTTTTTCTATCTGAATGTCCTCCTTAATACTTTTGTGGGTAATGAGGATATATATAGTGTGGGTGAAGGGTAAGAAAATCACATTTAAAAATCCTCTAGGCAGAACGTTTTGCAGGTATCTCGCAAGAAGGCCTTACTCGCAAGACACTCGCAAAATCAGCAGCCTGGCATGACTCTTCAGCTTCCAACATGTGCTTCTCATATGGCTCTTTCGCGGGTTAGCTTCTCACAAGCCTCTCGCGAAATCCACTTGTTCTTCAATTCATGCTTGATTCTTCACCAACTTAATACTAAACTCAATACAATAAAATCCTACAAAATACAAGGGACAAAATTAAAGCAATTACAACACTTTTTGTCATGGAATAAAGCCAACATAAAACATAGTTGTAAATCACAACTTTACATTATATATTAGTTGTAAACCCGTGCGTATTTGTGTAGCAAATTAAAATAATTTTTATAACATCCTAACTTGATTACGAAACTATACCATCACATAAATTACTCAAGTCTTTTATGTTAAATTTGATAAAGAAGCCATTGCTTGAACGTGCAATGGCGTGCAAAAAATTTGCCAAACATTTTCAGATATTGCCAAGAAAAAATCGAAAAGAATGTGGATTTGTGTTTCTGATCCATTTGATCAGTGCAATGTTTCCAAAGCAATCATTAAGGAGGTTGACCCTGAACATGGACCCCTCAATGATACTAAATTGCAAACTCTCTTGTGTAAAATTCAAGATTTGATTAAGGACAAGAAGTTCTTTCTTGTCTTAGATGATGTGTGGACTGAAGACTCCAAAATATGGGAGCCATTCAAATTTGCTCTAAAAAATGGTATCCATGGCAGTAGAATTCTAGTAACCACACGTAAACAAAAAGTTGCGGAGATGATGGAGAGTGCCCCCACTATAAATTTGGAAGTATTGTCTAAAGAAGACTGTTGGTTGATTTTTAGTAAAATAGCATTTTCTAATGACGAGCAACTTAAGTATCTAGAAGATATTGGTAGAAAACTAGCAAGTAAGTGTAAAGGCTTACCGCTCGCTGCAAAGACTCTAGGTAGCCTAATGCAGAACAAGAGAAGTAGAGAACAATGGAATAAGATTTTGGATAGTTCGTATGTGGGAATTAGAAAATTTTGAAAAAGGCCTTTTGGCACCATTGTTATTGAGTTATTATGAACTGCCCTCAACAATGAGATGTTGTTTCTCATATTATGCTGTCTTTGCAAAAGATTAACTCTTTTCTAGAGATCAATTAAATATAAATATATGGATTGGATTGTGAAAAAAGTCTGGAAGATAGTTTACTCCAACCCTCCTCCACTCAATGCCAACTTTTACGCATGCATTCTTTTTTATTTATTAAATCTATTGATTTAATATATAAATATATGGGTTTTGATTAAATTTTATATTTCCTGTTTATTTTTTGTTTTTATATTATATGGGTTGTTGTGGGTTTTGTTGATCTTTGGTATTTTAAACTAAATCTAACATAATTGATAACTCATATGCTTTTCATTTGGACATGCATGTAGATGGATGATGATCAACACAATGAATTTGGATCAGAAATCAGTTAGGAAGATGATGTACAAGAAATCAATGACAAAGATGGTGTGGTTGAGGTGGACAAGAATCATGAGGAAGATGGGGCTGAATTGACTGAGTGTTTGGCGGATGAACAAGTGGAAGTAGACATTGATGAAGGAGATCTGTGAAGCAGACAAATACATATTATGAGACCGGATAATAAGAGCAAGGCGTTGAAGTGGACAAAAATTTTGAAGACTACAAATGAGGACGTAAGTAACATTCCCCTTTTACTTGTGTGAGAATAATTGTATAGTCATTCAGCAAAAAATAAAAAATAAAAGTATTGATGATATAGTCATTAAAACTATAGTAATTGTTTATTGATTGGTTTTAATTACATTTTCTTCTTTCTAGATATTCATAACCATAATTTATCTATAATCACCATAAACTGATTTATTTTATTTTATTTTTTATTTGGTTGTGATCCTTTTTGGTCTAATATGTTCTCGGTTATAAATAAGAGTCTTGATTTTTGGGCATGTAATTCCACGCTAACTAGAAACCAGCAAGTGTAATGCCTATAGTTGATTCTTCTTATTCATTTATGACTTAATATGATATATCAATATGGATCTTGTGGATTTCATTGATTTTGGGTATTAGACTAATCCAACATAACTCATTATGTGCTGTTCTGTTGGGCATGTAGCTGGTGGATAACAAAAATTGAGGACTTGGTTTTATGAGTAATCACTACAAAACGCGGGGGCTTTGGGCCGCGTTTTCTTGGGCCGCGTTTTAAAAAACGCGGCCATAGATGTGCTACAGCCCCGTTTTTATAAAACGGGGCTTAAAGACCGGACCTGAAGCCCCGTTTTATAAACGAGGCCATAGCCTTATGCTGCAGCCTCGGTTTATTGAGCTTGGGCCGCATTTTAAACGCGACCAGCTATGGCCCTGTTTTAAAACCGCGGCCCAAACTCCGGTGTAAAGCCGCGTTTTTAAACCGCGGCATCAGGTGAGGATCAGGCCGCGTTTTCTAAACGGGGCTTCAGGCCCAATCCTATAGCCGCATGTTAAAACCGCGGCTCTAGGGTTTGTATAAATACCAAAAACAAAAATCAGACTGCCCTCATATCCTTCGAAATCACTCAGCCTATTTCGAAATCACTCCGACTCAAAAACCCTATTTCGAAATCACTCAGCTCTCAGCTCTCAAAACCCCGATTCCGTTCATCCTCAACCTCACTCGCCATCGCCGACCCACTAAATCTCACTCCCGCCACTACATCTCACGCACCATCGCTGACCACCATCGCCGTACCACTTTCTGAGATCGATCTTCAAAAAACTTCGGCGACTTGTCAAGCACCCAGTCGACTCAGGCAAGTTTCCCCCCTTTTTCTCTCGTTCCTTCAAACTTCTATTGTATGCAATTTTCAATTTCATGATCTGGGTCTTCGGGTTGCAACTTTTAACTTCTCTTGTTTATGCTTCGATTTCTAGGGTTTTGAATGTCACCCCTACTTCGGTAATCCGAGGTATTTTTGAGCTGAATAGGAGGACTCCATACAAGGTCTGCAAGTATTTCCTTCTTAAATGCTTAATTATAATTTTAAATTACAATGTTTTACTAACTATGGTTCGGGTAGATTGCACACACCAAAACAACTTGCATAAATTGTTTCAGTTTTTACTTCTTTGATAGGATTTGGTGCTTCTGAAGGTATATCCTCTTTGTGTGTGTGTGTGTATATATATAATATTTAAAATAAAATATAACATACAGTTGTGTCCTGTAGGTTTTGGTGTGGTTAGGTCTAGCTTTTACTTAAACCACAGAATTTGGCAGTCTTGTAGTTGGCTTGATGTTGAACATAAAAAGGGATCTTAGTCTTAGAGATGCTGTAAAAAAATATTGGTTTAAGTAGTTCACAACTCAAATGTTTAAAATTCTCACCTAATCCTTTTTTTTAATTAAAAAAAATCATTAAATTTCTTTAAGCTTGTAATTCCAAAATTGAGCTAGGAATTAGAGAGAAATTTGGTGACACTAACTCAAAGTTGTTAGACTCTTAGTGTTGGAAAATTCTGTGCCAAATTTCAATGTATTTTCATGCTATTATTTTTAATGCATTTTGAACATTTGTGGGTTATATATCATCTTGTGTAAATGTAGTAACTACAGAATTTTGTGACATGCCATCTCCATATTGCACTTGTTGAGGCTTCTCATTCCCACTAACCCATGTTAATCTCATCTGTACCAATAACCAATTTGTAAATGTTCAAAATAAGGGACCTTATGTTGGCTTTTCTCTTTGTATCTATCTCTGTTTGAAAACCAAATCAAGAACAAGTATTTTTTATTTTTTATTTTAAAAGCTCCTTACCGATTTCCCAGTTGAATCTATGCTTGAGAGATGTCCATATAGTGGCATATTTGGATTAGTAAAATCCAAAGGGTTCGACCTAGTCAGAATGCAAGGTGTGTCGAAGCCACCAGCAAAGAACACAAATTCAATGTTGGTTCTTATATTAATAACATGAAATGTTAGGGAACCACTGCAAGTGGCCACCACACATTTACCAAGCACAGATTCCTGGCAATCCTTCTTCGTGCAATTGAGATAGTCTGGATCATTTTTCACGTATTGAGCCTGAGATTTTACATAAACATATATAATATATAGTTTTAGAAGTCAATTTTATGCATAAATTTATAAGTTCAAAGTTATTTTGGTGGCTAGAATATCCATGTTTTGTGTTTAGTTATATTCTTCTCTATAAGTAAAAGAAACCATATATATCAATTATGTAATTCAATGGTCTGGACAATCAACTACATATGTGAAAAACCACAAGGAATGTACATTATTATGAGATAGAATGATACATATGTTTATAATAATGTTATAGTCAATTGTTCAAGTCACTCCAATGCAATTTCAATTACTTGCTCGGACTTTTTTAGTTAATTATGACATATTACCTACCTACCTGAATGTATTAAATATATGCGGCCGTCCTAAACATTAAGTATATGGAAGTATTTTCTTCCTGTGTATTATGTTTTTCTACATTCCTATTATATAGCTTCTCCTTATATAATTTTTACTTGATTTTCCTTCCCAAATGACGTGCTTTCATAGGAATCAATTATTATTATTATTATTATTATTATTTGGTGGGGGGAGGGGGAGGATCGGGGAAAAGAAAAAGGGAAATAAGAAAAAAAGAGAGATTATAATGACATCCTAATTAAGATTTTTAACTGAATTACAGATAAGATTGAACCTTTTTTGTTTTCTTTAATAGCTGACAATTAATTATTTCTCATAGGGTGTCTGTTTCTTTGCTTTAGGCCTAATCTTTACACTTAGGTCCTAGTACACAAAGCTACACTTCTTTTGCTTTATAAATTATATTAATTTTTCTTTTAAACCCAAACCAATGAAATCTTTGATCTGTAGCTATTAAATTAAGAACAAATACTAGAAGCTTCAAATGATAACAAGGTCAACCAAAGCAAACTTGTCCATTTTATTAATTTTAGCAATTACGCGCATGCAAATTGATGTGTGCACATTAATAGCATTACAAAATTTTTACTTAAAATTAACTATATATATGTACACCGTGAAAAGCAAGATACACAATTAATTATTTTAAACAGAGAGGGAGAGATAGAGAGAGAGAAAGATGTGAATATTGTACTTTGCAAGAGTTCAAAAGAATACTTGTGGCCAACCCTAACTAATTTGTTTTGGATTCATAGCCAACCCCAAAATTTTGGGAATAAGGCTTTGTTGTTGTTGTTGTTTGTTTGTTGTTAATGCACTCATCTTTAGTAGTCCCTACAAGGGGGTGGGATGCTGCTATGTTTTGTAGTTAGTATTTGGGTTGAACATTTAGTAAGAACGAGTGAGGGTTTCTTAGTGGTGCACCTCAGAGAGTTATGTAGTCTCATTTTCTGCAGCGGGAGTCCTAATGGAATGAACCAATGGAATTACATGAACATTCGAGTTCAAATAATTCATTTTAACTGAATCAACAGAACTAAGACGCATTTTGTGGTATTTGAGTCATTTATATAGGAAGAGAACTTTGGTGGGTGTCTCTGTCTCTCACTGTGGCCAAAATATATATAGGAAGAGAACTTTGGTTTGGTGCACTTGAGAACTTTGGTTTGGTGCACTTTAGAATTATTTTTTTTCCTTGATGACGTTAAGAATATTTTATTGGACTCCTGTGTCTGTGTCTTTTGTACGGAGGTATTTAGAAAAAAGGGGCTTCAAAAAAGTGGCTGACTAGGCCTTAATTGGATCTGAGGTTTGTAATGAATTACTACAGTCCAGAAACAGCAGAACACGAATCCTTGTAAAAGAATTCGGCCACTCTTCCACACAAATAGTATTTTAGAAACCCTCCATTTGTTGGTTTCCACGGAAATATTTTTTGAAAAACAAAATTGTTTTATAAATATTTTTTGGTATTTGATTGCACCAACCCAAAAATGAATAAAAACTATTTTCTATTATTTGACTTGCACTAATATGCTCACGTCACATGTTGGTCAGACTTAAATCGGGGTCTGACTATTAGATATGATCTGATTGACTTAATACTTAGAAAATTATGCTTAACCTTGACCCTTTTGCTCAAAATAATCCATAATCCCTAGTGAATGGGGTTTGTCAAGCCCTCTGACTTGTTAAGCACTCTTAATTTTCATAGAAAATCATTAATATTTCTTTTAATTTTAAATAAAACAATGTTCAAATTCAAAATCTACTCAAATAACTAAGTGGGAAAGTGATGGGAAAACAATTAATTTGAGAAGAAATGTCGTATAAAAAAAAACTTAATATTCAATAAACATTGGTCTTAAACTTTTCAAAATAGTTAATCACTAAAGAGATAGGGCGAAGATATATAGAAAAGTTTCCATTAACATAGTTTTATTTATTTGTGGAGTGGAATTTTTTTGTTTTTGTTTTTTTTCATATGTCTAACAGTTAATAGTGGAAAACACTGTATTTATTTATTGGACTTAGTTTCCACTTCCCATCCACTTCATTAATTGTATTTCTTAATCCTTTGGATTCAAAATCTTTTACTCTAGTTTTCCATTAAATTTCATGTCTTTTTGTTTACTAATTGTCAAGGTTCTTCTACCTATGAAATTTGTTGTGTGATTGTGTGTCATAATTAAATGATGAGGGAAAGCATAAAAGAGAACACACATGTTTAAGTGATTCGGCCGGAATGGCTACATATTATTTTAAGTACTTGTGTTACAATGAGTTTATTTATTACAGAATGCTTGTTCTACAAGTATATGAATCTACAAAATTGGTTTGGGCCACTTGGGTCATAAATATGTAACACTATCACTTGGTTTTTTTTTTTTGGAAAATTATTTGGATAAATTCACAATTAGATTACTTTTTTTAACTATATCTTTCATGCTTGTTAAACTTCAAGTTAAATTCTTAGTTTTCTGTTCGAGCTCCATAAATTATTTGGTTTTCATTTTCTTTTTCTTTTCTTTTGTGAGTTTGTAGGTGTAAAGGAACCTTTTGAAGCAACCCAAGTTTGAGAACAAATAGTAAGACGAGCAGACAAGGTATAGTTTGAATTTGTGTTTTCAAATTTTGTACTTTCGTCCATTTTAAATTCTCTGTTTTTTCCTCTTTTCTCATCAACTCTTTTTCCTTTACTTTTCCTTGTGCTGTACAATTCGGTGAGTGAATTAAATATTTATTGCAATAAATTATTATTATAAACTATTAATTATTAATTTTTTTTTCACTCTGTTTTGGTTTGCTCTGCTAAGGATTTATTGTTTTTTGCATGTGAGAATATATTGTCTTTGTGATCGGTCATTATTGTAATATTTTTAATGCCTTTTGATGCAAGTTTGTTGGAGATTGTGCTTGATCATTGCATTCATGTTAGTGCTTTGAGTGGTTTGTATAAGTTGGGTGTTTTTTTGTTTGTTTTTTTTTTTTTTTGTTTTTAGAAAATGCGCTTTTTTTTTTCTCCCTGATTACGGTCTGTTTGTTTCGTACTAAATGAAGAAAGAATAAAAATTTTTCAGGTTCTGTACTGAATAAGTATTGTGAACTATTGAAAATTTTGAGTAAATTTAAATTTCCAACATTTTTTGAAGCAGTTAAATGGAACTTTTGCTTCAATTTTCCGCAATCCCCTGTTTGGTTGCTTAGAAAGTTGCTGAAATGATAGAAATGTAGTCTACAATTTTCTGTTTTTCTGTTGTAAATATCAGAAACTGATCTCTAACTAAGCGACACTGTTATTATTTGAAGATAAAACATGTAAACTGAACTTTAACTAAGCAAAAAAACTTAGCTTTCTTGTTAAATTCGACTTAACATTACACCACTTTATAACTTTTTATTAAATTAATATTTTAAAATTTTCACTGTTAGATTAGTTTAACTAAGCGATCTTCTAGAATAGTTGTAGATAGCCGTTAATGCAGTTTTCAGTAGTGAACCCACCACCCCAAACATGAGTGCCTAGTTCAAAGTTTCTTGGCGCATGGTATGATAGGTCCCTAGCTGGCATGCTAAAGTGCTGGCCAAGTTGGTAGTGATGTAGACTTCTGGCTGCCTATGTTGGCATGGTCATTTTGTCAGCTATAAAGGCTAACCCAGCCACTGCCTTGTGGGTTTACGTTGGCATGGTCATTTAATTTGGACTTCCAGAGTTGTTGTCTTCTGCCAATGGGTATTAAATTAGAGGCGTGTGCGAGGTTTGGTCTTGGAATTTTGCAGATTATTAAGTTTCTTTCTAGTAAATTTTGAATTTTGAGTTACTTATATATATATATATATATATATATATATAAGTAAATTTTGTTTGATTGCATATTTGTAATCTTGTTATTGAATTCTTTTCTTGAGAGAGAGGACAATTTTGAGGTAGGTGGGATTCATCTCTTTATCCTCCTATCAACGCATCAAAGCTTTGTTTATTATTCAAACTTATCTTTTTAGATGACTCTTACCAAATTCCCAATTGCGTTAATTGAAACAACACTTCTACTTTTTAGGTCCACCAAACAGTCATTAACAATTTTTGAGGCATTTTCAAATGCGGTATTTTCAAGAGTTGGCTTGAGTTCAATGCACTGCATTCATTGTGATGGTAGTACGTAACGTTTAACCACTAGTCCAATTCACTGGACTTTAGCTTTGCCCATTTTTTGGTGGCTAGACCCAACTTACTATCTTGCATCAATGGAGCCCATAAGTCTCCAAAACCATGGCCGAAGTAACACCGAAGTTATGGCCCCCACAATGCAGCCGTATTTTATACAGTAGTAGCCAAGCCTATTGTTACGACACATTGCCAATTACCACACCACAGTTGACATCATGTGATTCTCATAGATTCAGCAAAACCAAAAAATTAATTCCGTTCACGACAATTTAAGTCCTAATAATGAAAATTTTAGGAGGTTCACAATGAGGAACCCAAACTACACAAGTTACTACTTATTAGTTATTACCTTTATATATATGGATAATTTTGTGAACACAATAAAATATTTATCGATTCTTTCTGGCACAAATACGAAGATAATATTTAATTCCAGAACGTGGAAAGATCAAACAAATCAATTATCAACGTGGCAAATTGCTAGTGAATCATTGATAATTTAAAAAGTAAGATTAATAAGAACATAGCTTGCTTGTTTTTACATGGGAATTAGAAATTACTGGACTGTTCATACTGTGGTTGTTCGTGCTTGGTATGCAAACTATAGGTAGTGTTTAACATGCACATGTCCATTTTCTTTTTATTTTTTATTTTTTATTTTTTAAAGTTTAGTACTATATTTGATTATTAATATACACATTGGTTCCATTTCCCTCGAGATGTTAAATACAGATGTAAAAAAAAAAAAACAAGTATATGGGATAAAAGGTCAACGGTCAAAGATTTGCATTGCTGTCTGTGTAGTACTTGTTCTGGTCAATTCTTCCAAAAAGTGAAATCAATTGAATTATAGACACATTGTATCTGTTTTGCCTTTGAGTGGTTTTTTCAATTTTAAATGGCATACCCAATACATGGAATACTCAAATGTCATTACATACTTAAATGCACATTAAAGACATGCGCATTAAGTTTTTTTGTTTCATACAGGACATGCACATTAAGTTGATAGAAAAAAGAGTGAATTTATAGTAATTTTTTTTATTTTTTTTTTTTTGGGTGAGTAACTTTATAGTTTGTTGGTTAAAGTTTCCTTCTTTTTTAATACTTGGTTTAACATTAAATTTTTTTGTTTTCCTTAGGTTGACATATGCACAAATTTATTGGATTTCATTAAAGAGGCATTGGAATGGAACATTAGCATTGAGGAGGCATTGGATTGAAATAGTAGATAAATTCGGGTGAGATAAGTTATTAGAATTATTATATGATTCAATTTCACATGAATGAAGTGGTTGTTATGTACTTAAGAATTTTTTTTTTTTCATGAACATGATATTTTACTCACAAGGTATTTTGCCATTTTGATACGATCTAGGATCAATCTTTAAATGAAAAGGATGTGGGGGTCTTTATGACCTAATTTATAACTTTAGCTTCCGATGTTTCTCAATCAAAATACTTGAAGTAATTGTTGACGGGGCTTTGTCACCTGTGTGGCCTAAAATGAATGTGTACTTTAGATTTTAGTCTAATGGTCCACCCACCATTTTCATGAGCTAATTATATTTAATTTTGACCTTGGTTATAAAGTAAAAGATTATTAAGCAAAACATAATATATTATTATATAGATTTGTCATAGTTTAAAGTAATCGTCCTGCATAGTGTATGGCTAAATGTAGGAATTATAAACATCATAATTGACGTGGTCATCTTCTTGAGCATTTGATGGTGCATGTGTCTCTGTTTTAGGGACTTGTTGAGCATTATCTGATGGTGCTTGTGTCCCTGGTTGAGGGGGTTGTTGAGCATTTAATGGTGCTTGTGTCACCATTTGAGGGGCTTCTTGAGGTGCTTCTTTAGGCTGAGGGGCTTCTTCAAATTCATTGTCTGACTCAGAGGCACTCGGTTGTTTATCTAGAGTACCACCAGATTCACCGCCTCCTATGTTAGACTTGTTTTTACATTGCAATCATAGAGAGAGAGAGAGAGAGAGAGAGAGAGAGAGAGAGAGGCACCAAAAGTCACATTGCTATTACACATAATTGAGTTCTTCTATTGACATACTCTTGCACACACTTTGACACAACTTACACATTTGTGCACGTGTGATTAGATGATATTATATACATATGGAGAACACTACTGGTATTTTTGAAAATTAATCTAAGCTTTACTTGACATGTGTACAACAAATTGTGAAACTTAATCAAATATTTACTAAATCTTTATTTTGACACAATTTACTATCACAAACCATGCAGTGAAGTAAAAATGTCCCAAGTGGTGATCACTTGTTCAAAGTTAGCTACTTGCTGTATTTAAATTAAATAGCAAAACCCCATTTCTCTTGGGGGAAGCAAGAGTGCCAATTGACTTTAGCATTGCAATTGATTTGAATTGGGATTAAAGAATAAATAAGAAAACAACATGCAGACAAATAATGCCTAATTTTTAATTGCTTTCTTGCTTCTTAATTATTATTCACGCAAAATTTCTTTTAAGCTAGCTTTCGTATCATGTTTATATTTCGTGATAGTAATGCAAAAGAAATTAGGTTTTTGTTACTGTGAAACGTTTAACCTTGTTAACGGGCATACTTGATGGTAATTGATGAGCCTCACATGTAATGAAAAGTGGGACCTATCACCATTATATATATATTATCCATTACAAACCGTGTCAACGATATAAATTCTTCTATGATGTACAGTACTGCTGTAAATATTCTTCTTGGTTCTAATTAAGCTAATTGATAAAATTTTGTCATTTTACTAAAAATTAATTGGTGTTATGGCGTAATGAGTAAGAATGTCATTTTAATATTATTTATTTATTTTAATAATTTTAAATAAGTTTTATGGAAAAAGGAAAAAGTAATTAATTTTGTTAACAATTTTTTACATTTCCTATAAAAGCAATATCAAAAATTTTCGAAAATTGTATAGTTACAAATGCTATAAGATCACCCATTAAGGAGACCAAAAACTTAATTCAGGGCCAATTAGGAAATGACATAATAGCCTATACTGGTAAGCCATTCCTTTTGTCAGTGATGCATTGATACTAATTAAGCAGGTAAACCCCACCTTAAAAAAAAAAAAAAAAAAACTTGTAGAGCCACTTTTTTATTTTATTTTATTTTATGGTGAACTGTAGAGCCACTTGATTGAACAATTTTTTGGGTGTAGATCTATATATATATATATATATATATATATATATATATAGCTGACTTGATGGCTATACTTGTTTAGAATGTTTACATAGCTAGGCATGCAATTTGAGTATAGTTGACTTATACCTAGGTCACATTTCTCTTCATGTTTTAGACGAAAGAGATCTATGGTAGATGCGTACAAATTTGAACGCTAAGGATTATTTTTATGGCTTGGTTGATGATAATATATTGATTATTATTGAGTGCACCTTCATTATAATAAATTTAAAGGTTAGGCTTTTACATCAGAAATAGTCTTTTAGTTGAAGCAGGTTGAGTCTCAACTATGACTGGCTAGGACTGTAGGAAACTAGATGGACCAAATCAATTCTAAAAAAGGAGACTTTGAGATATTTGGCAAAACTTTTCTATTATAAATAAATAAAATAAAAAAGATACCAACAGAGCTTATTCACCTTAGTACGTTGAAGCTCTCTTGAAATTACATTTTAAAATAACCAAAAAAATCTTAGAAGGAAAATTGTATGGGAAGAAGTTAATATACAGTAACCTTTTGGTCAGAAGAAATTTTTATATTGGTTCATAACTTAGTGTTGTTTTGAGCTATAAAATCACTCTCCTAACTCTTCACTTTATAAAATGCTATAGATTGTGTGTAATATTGTGGGTCTAAAACATCAAAGACCAAACAATCTAATCCACTAGTACTACATATACGTCTCGGATGTGGTTGAGGACATTCATCACATCCCATCCCATAATCTAATAGGGGTTTTTTAGATTCCCAAAAATATTTGTTTTTTTAAATATTCTGATATTATTAGTCTGTATAAGTAATTCTGATGTAGAAAAAAAAAAGATGGAAATGACTTACTTTTGGATAGATTTGTGTGTTATTATTATCATTGTGTAATATACTAGCCCCATCATGATCTTTTTTTTTTTTTTTTAAGTCTAATGTCATATAGGTCATTAAAGTGAGATAGATATAATGTCATAATATTAACGATCTTTACTTGATAAAAGTTTCAAAATCTTAGTTTACTAGGATATCTTTAGGTCTTTAGTTTTTTCATTCTTTAGGCTGCATAGTTAGTTTATGGTCTGAGTTTATAAATCTTTTTTTGCAGATACAATTGTTGCACCACCGAGGAAATCCGAGAAGCAGTTAGTTTATGGTCAACTGCCCCCGCTATCTTAGAGGTTTGGTCTTATTCACTACTCACTTGAGTAAATTGTTGTATGTGTTTGACTTTGGTTAAATTCTCATTATATATGCCACAGCTAAAACTTATTACATAAACGAAGAAAATAATTAAGATACATTGGGTATACTATAAGTTATTACAATTATTACAATTACATGCATTGCGTATTTGTTTTCATATTGTTAAAAACACTTATGATTAACTACTTTTACAACTTATGACATTGAGTTAGTCTAGGACAAGAGTTATATGTTCAAAGAAAATTTAACCATACTTGGGTATGTCTGTTCTTAACAAATGACAAATGAATGTAATTATAATAATTATCCTACCTTCGTATTAACAAATCTTGGTGTAGGTCATATTCTGTAAATATTATATCGCCATGGATAAAAGTTGGATGGACAAGAAGAGGGGTTCAAGGGAATACTTTGAAGGTGTAAACCAATTCGTGGCATTTGCCTCCCCATCCGCACGCAATGGGAAGATGTTATGTCCTTGTGTGAAATGTGTGAATTTGATTTTACAACCAGTAAATGTGGTCCGTGATCATTGTTGGGCTTCAGGGATGCTTAACAATTACAAATTTTGGAAATTTCATGGGGAATCGGCGGTTGCCACGACGGCTCCCGAATGTGGGAGCTCTCAAGTGCAAGAATCTGAAAATGTATATGGTGATTTTCGTGGGATGTTGCATGATTTGTGCCCTCCGCATGAAATGCCACCTGAACCAATGGAAGAAGCTCCACCTACGGAACATCTGGGTGAAGGTCCGAATGATGAGGCGAAGAAGTTTTACAAGCTACTAGATGATGTAGACAAACCTTTATACAAAGGTTGTACGAAATTTAGCATTTTTTCAGCTATTGTCGTGTTGTTCCAATTAAAGACTTTGAATGACTGGACAAACAAGTCATTTACTATGTTGCTTGAAGTTCTGATTGATATGCTTCCTTCAGATGCTAAGTTGCCAAAGGACCATTATGAGGCTAAGAAGATAGTCCGGGATTTGGGTTTGGGTTATGAGAAGATCCATGCTTGTCCCAATGATTGTATGTTGTTTTGGAAGGAAAATGTTAACCTCGACGCGTGTCCTTGTTGTAAAGAATCAAGGTGGAAAACAAATCAGGCTTCGGTTGCTAGTAAAAATGCTTCATCCAGTAAGGGGAAGAAGAAAGCTGCAAAGATCCTACGGTGGTTCCCTTTAAAGCCACGATTGCAGCGATTATTTCTTGAACCCGATCTAGCTGCTTCTATGAAATGGCATGTTAATGGTCGTACTGAGGATGGGGTTATGCGGCATCCTGCTGACTCAGATGCATGGAAAATGTTTGACAGTAAGCATTTACAGTTCTCGTCTGACCCCCGTAATGTCAGACTTGGATTAGCTGCGGATGGGTTTAACCCCTTTGGAATTATGAGTTCTAGTCACAGTACATGGCCTGTCATGTTGGTCCCCTACAATCTCCCTCCTTGGCTGTGCATGAAGCGGTCATCTTTGATTCTATCATTACTTATTCCTGGTCCTACCTCGCCAGGGATTGCTATAGATGTGTACTTGCAACCGTTAGTGGATGAACTAAGGGAGTTGTGGGATGTTGGAGTACAAGCGTACGATGCATCTTCAAAACAAATATTCCAATTGCGTGCAGCATTGATGTGGACCGTAAATGATTTTCCTGCATACGCAGATTTGTCCGGTTGGAGTACCAAAGGTAGGTTAGCTTGTCCTTCTTGTGCTATGGAGACCGATTCTCAATATTTGAGAAATGGCCACAAATTTTGTTACATGGGACATAGACGATGGTTGGATGTTGACCACGATTTCCGGAAAGAAGGTATGTTATTTGATGGATCTAATGATACGCGATCGGCTCCTGAACCACCGGTTGCGTCAAACATTATTCTGGATACTGAACATTTACTTGGACGTTGTCTGGGAAGGAAATGTCAACTTGCGTATAATAAAAGAAAGAGAGGGGAGCCAGACGAGAGTGGTTGGAAGAAGAGGAGCATCTTTTTCAGATTGCCTTATTGGGAGGATCACAAGTTGCGACATAATCTTGATGTGATGCATATAGAGAAGAATGTGATGGATAATATACTTGGAACAGTGCTGAACTTGAAAGACCAAACAAAGGATAATTACAAGGCGCGTCTTGACTTGGCGGATATGGGGATAAGGAGTGAACTGCACTTGCAACGAAAAAGTGCTGATAAGTATACCATACCGCCTGCTTGTTTTCACATGACTTCATCGGAGAAAGAAGGTTTTTTGCAAGTTTTGAAGGACGTAACAGTGCCTGATGGGTACGCATCCAATATCTCACGTCGTGTGAACATGAAAGAACGCAAGATTTCTGGTTTGAAGAGTCATGATAGTCACATCTTGATGCAGCAACTTTTTCCCATAGCCTTACGTGGGTCTTTGCCCGCTCATGTTACTAGGCCGTTGATAAAGTTAGCTTGCTTCTTTAGAGAAATTTGTTCCAAAACCCTTACGGTGTCAAATATTGCGACTATTGAGGCAGACATTGCAGTTACATTGTGTGAATTGGAAAAGATATTTCCGCCATCCTTCTTTACGGTGATGGTTCATTTGGTCATGCACTTAGCTGCTGAAGCCAAGATTGGTGGTCCAGTGCACTACCGATGGATGTATCCCATTGAGAGGTAAGCCTTGTGTAATTTTTTAGGTCAACTATGAGTTCCATCTTCACTCTTGCCTCCAAATCAAAACAAATAAACCCTCCCTCCTACCATCTCCATTACCACACACTTTGGGTTCATGTTTTTTACTTATTCCAAATCCTCTTATTGTAATTAATATGATCCTAATTTCAAATCCATGTTTTCATCACACACAGCATATTACTTGATCATAGCAGTAAAGTGAAATTAAATGGTGGAAGAGCTTGGCATAAAGATGATCTTCATATCATAATGACAACATCCAGTCCCCATAATTTTGTTTCGTTGCATTTGAAAATTATGTAAGTAGGTAGATCTTAAACCCATTTAATCACTATGAATATTTGAATCTTAATAGTTGTCAATTCAATTTTTTTAATGAAAATTATGACATACAAGTGAAGTGAATATTGATTCTTTTTTAATTAATCTCTTATTTTTGTGATAACGTTTGACTAGTTTCAATGAAATTGCGCAGTTTGATTGTTGGTAAAACAAGGTACTTTTTTCACATATGAATGAACGAAATGATTATCCCAAATATGTTCAGTAAAAGAATCCCATCACTGTTTCTCCATGCCTAACTGCAATGAACTTATGAGATTGTCTATAACACCTAGCTAGAACTCAAATTCTATAACACTTAATGGCCTGCTAGTTTATAAAATCTTTAACACTACACAGGGATGATATGTTGGGTGTTTTTGACTAGAGAGGATGTTGAACTTGTAGGGAAGGTTTTGAGGAAGTATGGGAGTGGGATTTGTACGTTTTTAGATCCCTTAAAACACAACCAGATTAACCTAGTTAATTAGCCAAGTGATTACTTAGTCAAATTAAACAAATCTGGGTTAACACAAATATATCATATCAATGTAAAGTGCAGAAAGTAAAGAACACAGATATGATGACCCAGGAAAACCAAACCAGTAAAAAACTTGGGGAGGATTTAACCTAGCTATCCTCAAGGTAAATCGAATCTACTATGAAATAATTGAAGTTTACACAATAGCAACTTAGACCACTAACATCCTATTGCTACCTCAAGTAGGAAACTTACTACCACGACCACATGACAACTCCGAGTCCACGGACTACTTCTTTCTTGGATTCCTAGCAAGCACAAGCACTCTCGCGTGTATATCTTTAAGCTCTTGAATCTGCAACTGAATTGATCACCAAGTTCTTAACATAGTCTTGATTCTTGATAACCCTAAGTATGTATGAAGGCAAACACCTCTAAATCTCACAAAAGATTCAGTCACACAGCATAAAGAAAAACTTTAGAGAGCTTTTGGGTACAAAACCCTAAATACAAAAGAGGCACGAGAGGCACTCTAATCTCTCTAAAAACTTATAAAAATGTTTTTAGGGTTTCCTTTATATATAAGAGTGTTTTACTTGAAACCCAATACGTTTAGTAGAATTTGATCTAAATTGGAATTCTGCAGAAAAATAAATCTGGATGTGGTTCGATCGATCGAGTCTAATTTTCGATCAATGGAGCCTTGCAGATTTAGTACAATAAATTTTGTAATCACTCGATTCCAATTTTACAAATAAACATATTTCGAGTAAGCCTAAACCTAGACTAAATGTTTTGATCATGGTTTGCCAACATAATACAATTTAAAGTTTTAATACATTAGTTTCTAAAGTCTTAGAACCTAACAGGATTTGTCTGGGTTAGTGATTTGCCCATTACAAGCCAGCCTTGTATTGAGCAGTAAGCAAACTTGATAAGCTAAAAACGAATTGATCTCTTGTGATGAATTAATTGATTAATTAGTCAAGTTTAATTAATTAATCAAATTAACATACAAACGTGTGGTAGCACAAACAAATCACCAATAACTAAAGTATGCAGTGGAAAATAAATTGACACGGTGATTTGTTTACGAATGGGGAAAACCTACACGGCAAAAACCCCACCGGGTGATTTTAAGGTCACCACTCCCGAAATTCCACTATTATCACAACAAGCGGTTACAAGTAAAGGAATCCCAGTACCTTATACCAACCTACAGTTGAACCCTTACCCCAATACCCAATTGGACTTGTTCTGTAGTGACAATTTCTCATTTTGATGCACGACTCTCAGTACGTGACTAACCAATTGCGCGGATCCCAGTACGCAACTTCAATCACCAACTAAAGAAGGTTGTTGGCTGCAAAGTTCTTCAGTTCATCCAGACGATGAAGATCAAGAAGATGCTTGGTTACAAAACCCTACGGTGCACAAACACAGCAACTTCTTCACAAGAATGATGAACTAGGGCAAACTCTTTCTCCGGTCACAATTTGCTTGAACAAACTTTGCTCAACACTTGTGCAACTTGTGTCCTCTTTGACGGCCCTTAAAATAATCATTTTATATGTCTAGGGTTGTGAGAAAAGAAAGCTCAAACACATAATCACGGATTAGAGTCAAAACAGATCTGAAATTCTGTTTTCTATAAACCTTGACAGATGCCTAGCTGTTGAGCTACTGTCGAGCTGCTGTCAAGCCACAGGGCTGATCAACTCTTTAAACCTCGACAGATGGCTAGCTGTCAAGCTTTAATGACAGGCACTTTCTTGGCTTGAAACTTGGATAGACTTGCATGGCTTCAACAATTGATCTTGAAACAAAGCTTCTTAAAGTATTAAACACATCCGAAATTTATCCAAATACAAGTAAAGTGCGTTTTATCAAAGGATTAGTCAATCACATAAAATAGTGACATATGTTCCTAACAAGTGAATCACATATGTTCTAACAATCTCCCCCTTTGGCAATCTGTGACAAAACCATAACAAACAAATGAACATATGAGAGAAGTCATATTCACTTATTGAATACAATAAAATATATCCTAATATAAACTCTTGAAAAACTTTGCAAGGAGAGAGTTCATGGCAAGTAGACTTTGACAACCCGTATTTCTGAAACACTTTAAACAAAACTCATCAAGGCATCTTCATGTGAAACAGAAATAATAGATTACATACACGTAATAAGAAGTATGTGCATAAGGAAAGAAAAGAAACAACACATGTAAGGGAATGTGAAAGAAACATACATCAACATATAAAGAAAATAAGTACAATGTATGTCAATAATGGTCACAAGACCCATGTACAAGAATAAATGTATCTCTAAAAGAAAGAAAAGAAAAAGATACAAGTAATCCTCACTACATCCCTCAAGATATCAACACTCTCCTATCAAAATGGTCCTATACTAACTCTCCCCCTAAGTATGACTACTCTCATATCCAAAACTACTCCCCATTTTTGTCTCGAGTGACAAAGGGTAAGAGTGTCAAGTAAACATCTCATCGGTAGAGCTAGCATCTCCATCATCATCATCATCACTATCATCATCATCCTCAGCCTTAGAATCAGAAGCCACTGGAGGAGGTGGAGGAGAAGCCTCAGGAGCAAAACCACCCATGACCGCCTGCCGCTATGCAATACGGCCGACACGAATGTTCACCTGATACAGCTCAGTAGAGAGTGTATCTAGGCGAGTATCCATGCACTAAAGCTGCGCCATGATGTCTCCAAGTGACACATCGCTCGTACAAGAGGAAGGAGTGGATGTGGATGGAGCAGATCGAGATGAAGCCGAATGGGAGGGAGGAGCTGCTGACCCAGACTGTCGTGACCTAAACTGTACCTCGCTCTGTTTAACGGTAGCAGCGTCTGTGGCACAAATATGAGTAAGGTGGTTGGACACTGGAAAGGGAACAGAAAAATGGTGTAAGATTCTCATGATAGCGGAAAGAAAGATGAGCTTAGTACAGGACGTCATATCCCTATAAACATCTAAGATAGAAAAAATAAAATGAGAAGGAAAATCTATGGTAAGTTGCTCAAGAAGGGACAACAAAAATCGAGCACAAGGCTCTGTGATAGAGTTATAGTGAGAGAGAAGGTGAAGAACAAAAGTCATAACCATGTTCAAAAACCAAGGACCTTTTGCAAAGTCCATACAGGTAGTGAATTGACGCTCACCCCAAACAGAAGGGTGCTCACAGAAAGCAGATTTGAGCTCATCTTTGGACACATTCTTCAGATGCTCACAACCAAGGTAGTTAGGAAACTCTGCCCTAGGTACACGGAGCACATCCGCAACAAGCTGCGATGTGACAGCAATGCGCATACCTCGAATGCGAGTACGAAAAAGAGGTACTGAAAAATCAAATCCATGCATGTTGGAGTAAAACTCCTGTATCAGCACGGATGCACATATGGCCGGGACGTCATACAGTGACTCCCAACCCTGACTATGAATGACATTGGGTAGGTCAGTGTCGGCGAAGTTCGCTAAAATGACTCGACATTTTGAATGAATGCCTCGTCGAGAAAAGTTCTCCAAGAAAGCCTTATGGGCATCCTCATCACGGAACCAAACATGTGATGGAGTAGGATCAGAGGAAGTGGATGCCCCGGAATGAAGAGGGTTCCGAGACGGAGCAGACTTACGTTTAGGTGCCATAGACACGACTAACGTAAACAGAAAAGAGAGGGAGAGAGAGAGATAATCAGAAAAATCCCAACACAATTCAAATATAACAAGTATATTGAAAAGAGAGTACGTGTAGAGTTATTATTTACAACTATGTGTTTTTGTTGGCTTATATTCCGTGCCAAATTTGATTGTAATTATATTCAATCTGTTGTACCCTGTATTTGTTGTGGGATTTCATTGTAAGGATTGTGTGCTAGAGAGAGAGTGTGTGAAGACTCAAGCATTTAAAGACTGAAGATTTCTCGCGGGTGTCTCGCAACTTAGCTTCCCGCGAAGTGATACATGTGCCTTGCACATGCTGGAATGCGAAGAGTCAGGCCAGGTGGAGACAGCTGTGTCTCGCGGGTAAGGCCTTGCGAGACACCCGTGAGGCATTCTGTTCTACCAGCCTATCAAGTCTGAATCACACTTTCTGTACCCACACTATTTATGCCCACATTACCCACAATTGAGATGAGAACCTCTGAGAGAAAAACTCTAGCCAAACACCTTGAGAGTTAGAGATTGTTATACCCACAATCCTCTACACATTTGTTTTGGGAATTTCCTCATCTCCTACCTCTCCATTTCTATACCATTGAGAGGTTGATAGCCCAAACACTTACCATACCCTTTCAGAGTGTGAAGTGACGTTTTGGTGCTACTGGGCAGCATTGGAAGAAGCTAATGATGGCAGATGCAACATGGAGCTTGTTGCAGGATCCGAAGAACTAAGACAAGACACAGTTCCGATAATGGTCTCTTTTTAAATTTCTACAGCCTATTGCTTCCATGCTCTAGAAACCTTAAGATCCTAAAGATTTGCAATCTCATTACTGAATTGGGAATAATACACATTTTATAGCCCATTTAGAATCTACACACCATAGGCTTAATTAATCCAGTAATCTTCTAATCAAAAGTAAGAGTTGACATCAAAACAGAACCATTAGTAGAGAAAGTTAATTATAAGTGAAACCAACAGTATGGAAAGGTTTACGTATCTTTTGTAACTTTTTAAAACGAAGTCTAACAAGATACACTACTAAAATTAACACTGAATTGTCTGTTTCACATGGAAGAAGAACTTGCTAGTACTCAAATTCTATAACACTTAACACCCTGCTAGTTTATAAAATCTATAACACTACATGGGAATGATATATTGATGTTTTTTACTAGAGAGCATGTTGAATTTGTAGGGAAGGATTTGATGGAGTATGGGAGTGGGATTTGTCTGGGTTGGTGATTTGCCCATTACAAGCCAGCCTACTATTGAGCAACAAGCAAACAGTTTGAACCTAGTCCAAAAAGGTTGAGAAAAGATGTGTTGGCCAAGGATAAAGCAGAAAATCAAAAATCCGATTGGCTATTAATGGTTCTATAAAGTTTGTTCTTTAATATCTAAACCTTTCAGTTGTAACTTCTTCCACTATTCTCTATGGTCTTGTATACTTATATCTGAAAAAATGTTAGAAAACCTTAAATGACCATCATCGGTCAATCCAGGGTGCTACGTGGGGCACAACCTTCTAGCAACTAAGAACCTAGTCAATTAGTATTCTCATTAATGGTCTTATATCTTTCCAACACATTTCTCTTCCATTAATGTTTCTTAATCAAATCAGCCAATTTATAAAGAGAAGTTTAATTAGCTTGACCTAAATTTTGTGATTGAATTAAATTCATGCAGGATCTAAAAAATAAAGGTATGGATGCTAGGGTGTTTTCTCTTGCTTCAATGTTAAATGTGTTGTTTGTCATGCCTGTTAATTGGGAGCAGATCTCTTTTGAAAGTTAGTAGAGGAAGAACTTAAAGAGGAGAATTTGTGTAGTAGCTAATTCTAATAAGGCTTGGCTTTGCAGTTGCCATTATGCATACCTATAAGTACTTCTTTCCAATCTTTTCACGTAATAGCGAAATTTGTTTGAAGTACTTTGCACAAGTGCATGCTTTTGTCGAATTTCAATTTTCTGATAATTAATCACCTAAAATAATATTACAGATGAAAGAAGTGCTAGAGTGTTAATAATGTTCAATCAGCCATATGAATGCTTTTGTTCATCATCCCTCGGTGATTCTCCTAACAGATCTGGAGGCTTTTAGCTATACGATGACATGTGAAACTAACAATATCAGTTGGCATATCTGGTGCACTTTTTGACCTATTGGAAGCCATGGTTTCTGAGCTTCTCGCTAATTGGATAATCTTTGTAAAGAAGGTAGCATTTTCTTTTTACTCTTTATAACTTTGGATAGTAAAAGTGACAGTCTGAGACTCAAAGCTAAGGATTTATCAGATTAACCTAAACTTACATACTCTTAATTTGTGAGAATAGGTCTTGACTCCTAAATATTCAGTGTCCAAACTTGTAACTCTCATGCTCATTATAGCCATAAATTGCCCCCTCAGATTTCTACCTCATGTGGACAATTCAGCTCAGTTTGAAGGATTCCTATCAGGATTTCCCCTTGGCTTCATTCTTTTAACCCGTCCTCAATTTCGATATGTAAGACACAAATAAATTCCTCCAGGATATGAAATAAGTCAAAAATCCAGGCATAAGTGTTAGTCTATTTGCCTATTCTTCACTGTGATCATTACCTGTTATAGGATTACAGCATTAGTCCTATTAATTAATGGGTAATTAACTTGAACTTTCTCTGCATTCTCAACTTCTAATTTATCTACCATGGAAATTTGATCCAGCCTTGACTAAGCTTTTTTTTTTCTTTTATTTTATCTAGCTCGAAGAAATTTGGCAGATATGCTATGGATATGGATGTATTGAGCTATTTTATGATGAGAAGTCGTATAGCTGTGTAGTCTGCCTTTCTGAAGCATCAATCAACTAAATGATTATGTCAAGTCTGTTTGCCTATTCTTCAAGCTTTGCAATTATAAAAAAAAGTACTCCTGTATGGTGCGCAGTGTGAACAAGGATCTTGGCAATTTACACCTCCCATTGTCGGCTTTTGATACTGGCAAGCTTGCAGATTGTGCAGCCACTTCGTTTATACTCATGGCTTGGGTACCTAAACATCAATATTGCACAACTGCATTGTACAAACACTAAGGACTAAAGTAGTAAATCCAATTAGGGATTGTACATTTTATTTACATTTTTTTATAACATTCTCATAGTATTTTTTGTATGCATCATTTTATTCCTAAGATCCATTGTATTTCAACAATATTCAATGCAAGACAAGGAGTGACATTGATCTTCAACTGTATATAAGCACACCCCGAACATGTGTTACCTCCTTCAAATTCCTACGGTCTATAGTTGCTTCATTTAGGCACGTCCTAAACATGTGTTAATGGTCTCTTTCAGATTTCTACAGCCTACTGCTTCCATGCTCTAGAAACTAAGACCCTAAAGATTTTCAATCTGATTACTGAATAGGGAATAATACACCTTTTATAGCCCATTCAGAATCTATACAGCACAGTCTTTACTAATGCAGTAATCTTCTAATCAAAAGTAAGAGTTGACATCAAAACAAAACCATTAGTAGAGAGAGTTAATTACAAGTGAAACCAACAAAGGTCATGTATCTTTTACAACTTTATGAAACGAAGTCTAACAAGATACACAACTAAAATTAACACTGACCTGTCGATTTCAAATGGAACAAGAACTTGAAAGTAACAGCTAAAATTATTTAAGTAGACTTTGAATAGTGACATTATAGTTAATGGCCATTAAATAGCAGTGCAGGATTTGGGTTGTATATGTATATATTTAAATTGTTCTTTTAAACACAATGTAAAATTCAACTCCCTACTAATTGTATAATTGAAGATAAGGTCACTCCCCAAGAATGGATGTCTCTATTAAGAAGTTGTATGTGTTAATTTGGTTTAAATATTGTTATATATAGTATTTAAACTTAGAAGCTGTTTATGTTTCCCTTAATATTGATATCTTTTGTACACTGCACCGTGCAACCCTGATAAAACGATTCCCATACCCCACTGACTAATTACCTGCCATGAAGACATATCAGTTCCTAAAGTTTCATCTATAAGTTTGTTCATTAAGATCAAGTGCTCCAAAATTAGGTTCTTCAGGTGCAATTATAATCTGGGCATTCCACATGAACACTTGTGAATTTGTCTGTGGCACTCCAAAAGAAGTTAATGTTAGATTATGTTAACATGTGTTAGATTTTTAGACCCAATTGATTAATTTAATCAAATCAACCCAAGTTAATTAATCAATTGATCAATTATGATCTTGGATGCAGATTTGATTAACTAGTGCGCATAAACAATATTGGAATACAAGCCGCATAAATATAAGATGTCGCAATACTATTATTTTTAGTTGTGGGGGGTCCTGATTTGATGTTTATTTTTTTATTTTGATCTATAAGGAACTAACATCTCAGTAATGAAAATATTGTGACATCAACAATATGTCACAACATTTTGACAACACCTTTTATTTTTAGTTGTAGTTGGTCCCGATCTTTTTTTTTTTTTTTTTTGATCTATAAGGAACTAACACCTTAGAAGTTGTGAATATATTGTGACATCAACAAATTGTCACAACGTTTTGACAACACCTTTTACTTTTAGTTGTGGTTGGTCCCAATCTTTTTTTACTTTTTAAAAATTTATTTTAAACTATAAGAAAGTGACATCTTAATAATTTTGAAAAATATCAGGACAATTTATAGTGAAAGTAACTAAGTATAACACACGAGTCCAAATTTTATGTCCCACTTTTCCTGCTCCACTCTATATTCCACCAATAAAAGTTTGCCACATATTCACTTAATTAATTAAATACTACTATTAATTAATAATGGTAATATTAAGAAGTCAATAATGATAGTATTTAATTAATTATGTTAACATGTGGCAAGCTTTTATTAGTGGGGTATAGAGTGGAGTAGGAAAAGTGGGACAGAAGATTTGGATTCATAACACAGTGTCAATGCATAGAATTATTAGTAGGCAGTAATACTTAATCAAGTCCTTAATTACTCTGTTACGATCCTTTCATACTGCCTCTATCATATTGTTTATTAGCTTAAATGCATACATATGTGGGTTTTCTTTGATATTTATGCTTTTTTTTTTTTTTTTTTTATAGAGTTTGAACTGTTTTGGTATTGGTCTCTTTCCTGATAAGAATTTGTAAGTCTCAAAAGTAAAAAATTTCTATGCATTGCACATGTTCTATCAATCTATCATTACTCATTAGACAACTAGTCAATGGATAGTTTCAACGAGTCTCTTTTCAAATTCATAAAATTCATTTCTCACACGTTGGGACCAAAGACTTTCTGCGTGCCAATTGAGCAAAACACAAATGAGTCATGAGTGTATGGCAGTTGAGCAATGATAAAGAATTCACAAACCCACTAAGAGCTTGACTTCGCATTGAGTCAACACTCTCACAATGAAAGACTCTCTGGGCGCGGGCTTAGAGACTAGCTTTTATTTATAAGAAATGTTAATGAATGTCCTAAGCACATTGGTTTAGGTACAATTTTTAGAAATATTATATTGGAAGAATAATAAAATAATAAATGTTGTTGACTGCTTTTTATATTTCTCATGAAAGTGATGTCAAAACTTTACTATTATGGTTTGTTAACAATTGTCATTTAGTAAAAAAAAAAAAAATTTTGTCCTAAGAGCATATGCTAACATGACCCTTTATTTATATATTTTATACTAAGTGGAAAAGGAGATTCACCACCTACGAGTGTGACTTAGTAGTAGGAGTCCGCGCATTGTTTTACATGATGTTTGGCAGGATTTGAGTGATTTCAAACTTGCAGTGGCGTTTCAACAAATGTATTGTGCCTACAATAGTATCTCTATTAAAGTCTCGATAGCACACATGGTATTATTATTACTGTCATATGACATGGGGTCAATGAGTACATATCAAAAATTAAAAAAAAAAAAGTGGGAAGGAGATCCAAATCCAAATTTTCCTCCAAAAGTTGTATACTTTGAAGAGAGAAATTTGTATAATTGTTATTAGTTAATATGTTTCGATCTATTTGTAGCCAAAAAAAAAGAGCTACAAACCAAACCATCTCAACTATTGAGTTTCAACTAATCGGGGAATAACAACAAACATGAAACAAGTCATATCTATCACTCAAAAAAATAAGTGTTTTATCCATACCACGAGGTGGGGTTTCTGAAAGGAACAGTGGGAGGATGCATGGTCCAAGGAGAAGCCATCATTTCTCTGATATCTTCAATGTCATTCAAAATCCACATTTCTTAACCTCTAAGCATGGGTTGTCGTAATCTTCAAATCTAACTTCCATCTGAATGGTCTTATTCTCTTCAATTTGACTCAATACTGCTCTAGCATTCTCATCAAAACATTCAGGGTGAAAATAGAGCAGCCAAAGGTGATGTGATCCAATCCGAGCTCACTTATAGCTAAAGATTGCAGATTCCTGAACACTTACATGTTTATTGACTTCAATATGGCAACGAAGAAAACATAATTCCATGGAACATTTTTTTCTTGAATGAAGAAAGTGGCAAGAAAAAACAGCACACACAGCCATTCCCATCCACTTGTTACACAAATGAGAAGGCACTTGTATATTCACATTTTCTTTAGGATGAATAACCTGTGCAATCACCATCGTCCCTACATTCTGATGTTTAAACCATCTAAGGATTTCACTTCCAGGAATAACAATATTAAGGGTCGCCACAAAATGTATTTCGGGATCCTCATAGATTCCCTACACATAAACAAATAATGATGTTTAGAGTTTAGCAAGATATAAATGTATACAGAGAGAGAGAGAGAGAGAGAGACCTGAGTATCTCCTGTTAGCATTCTAAAAAACATGTCACTCCAGCCTTGATTGCCAGCCAATTTGGAGCAATTGAAGAGATAAAGAGGTGGCTGGCGTAATTTGTCTAATATTAATCTATTTGGTAATGTTTCCAATGAGTTACAATCTGCTACACCAACAAGTGAAGTGCTAGATGGAAACTGTGGCAATGAACGAAGCCTCATGCAATCATTCAAATCAATAGTATTCAATTTAGATAATTGAATGATGCTTTCAGGAAGGCACTCAAATTTATTTCCACTTAGATATAAAGTATCTGAAGAGGGTAAGTAACATAAAGTACTAGGGATTGATTGAAGATTAAGTCTCTCATATCCAATGACTTTAAAGACGTCATATCTCTAACTAAGGTTCTTATAGAATTTGGGCTTCCTGGAAAGCTGATTCCCAGAGATTAATTGATGATTGCAGTCTCTCAGATCCAATATATCTGAAGACCAAAGACTCAAACGTGGAAGTTTTAGAATTTGGGCTTAAAGGCCCAAGACTTTCAAGCTGATTCCATTTTTCAGGTGATAGGCTTAAAGGCCGCTCAATTGCGGGATACCTTAAAAAGTTCTTTTTTTTTTTTTTTTTTTTTTGAGAAAGACCTTAAAAAAGTTCTCCTGTATAGCAAGTTTCAAACATCCAGCTACATTGACATCTTCAAGCCACATGAAGCTAAAAATGATGCTAGGAATAGACACAAGATCTTTGCAATCACCTAAATTCAATGAAGAAAGGTTTATCAAATGTTTAATTGAAGAGGGAAGTTTTGTAATAGAAGTACCATCTAAGTGAAGAGTATAAGCTTTCCATATTTTCCATAAATTCTGGAATTCTCTTAATTTTTGAACAACCCGAAAGAATAAGAATCTCAAGAGACTCCATTTCAATCTTGTTTGGAAGGCAATTAAGGTTTTTGCGACCTCTTAGATTAAGAAGAGTGAGCTTTTTATGAACTACAATAGATGGGTGAACCTCAAATAGATTTAGACAACCTTCAACCATCAATTTCTTAAGATTAGGGACTCCAATGAAATCAGGGGTCGCAATGAGGTTTAAGGAATTGTTCAATTTGATGGACTTCAAGTTGTCAAAATGCTGGTAGAAGCCAAAAAGAAAAATATTAATAATTTAATTAATTAATTAATAAGAGAAAGGTAGATTAGGTTCTACAAACTTTAAGAATCTTTTATGTGACATTTGGTACGAGGGAATCCACATTACTCCTAGAATCCAGATTCCTAGGAATGTGATTCCTTGCAATCTAGATGCCTAGGAATGTAGGTATTCCTATGTTTGGTTTCATTGAGAATCTCTTAAGATTCTTAGGAATGTGAGAGATGATGATGTTTGATTTATTCCCAGGAATCTTAAATGAATTATTTATTTTTTCCATTCTATCCTTAGATTTGAATGTGAACTACCAAGTCTTTTTAAAAAAATCTTCATCTAAATAAATAATGAAAAACAAAATATAAACTATTAATAATTTGTTAAGCAACACACATACAATAGCAAAAGTGAATACCTGGCAATAATGGAGGGTCTATTTCAAACTTTTTTTTCCCCACACATGAAACCTAAATAGAACTTTGTTAAAGAATATATCAACAGAGTTGTCTATCCTGTTTATGTTATTTTGGCGAAAAAATATAAAGACAAGGGAAAAGATATTGATAATTTGTATTATATTTTATCTTACTTGCTTAAATGATAAGGAAAAAAAGTTAAAATTGTCAATTTATAAAAAGAACAATTTCCTTTAAGCTTGAGAATCTGGATATTCATCTGTTTTAAAGGGAATCCACATTCCTACTGAGAGGGGTTTAAAGGGGGAATCCAGATTCCTCTGGCATCTGATTCACTGACATGATTTGCAACAAAACATAGGAATCTTTAAACATTACTGGGAATCCTAAAACATTACCCCACACCAAATGCCACATTAGTATTTTTTATGAAAAATAAAATTGCATAGGAGTACTTAAATAACAATCTTACGGTCTTACCTTTATTCCTTTCCAAAGTAATTCAATTTTGTTGTGACACATGTGAAGTATAACAAGCTCATATGGTTGGAAACTTGATGGCAAAGATTTTGAAGGATATTCACTCCAATCAAGGTATCTTAAGTCATTAGAAAGGTGTTTGAGACTGTGCAAAAAGGGAGCACCATGAATTATAAGCAATTTAAAGTTGGGCATCTTTGAAAAGGCTTCAAGGTTCCATTGTGCCTCTTTGGATATATGTTGAATACCCAATTCAAGGACAAGTCCTTCAATTGCTCCACATTCCTATAATACAGAAAAAGGGATGAGTAAGTCACAAGATATATGATTTTTAGAGTTGTTTAGATATTAACTTTGTCAAGATAAGGTATATGCTAAAGTTCTCTTACGATATTTTTCTTCAACACATTGTGAATGTCTTTATATAGCCACAATTTGCTCCACTTTGGAGGTTCTTGATGAACTATGTCATGACCCATTATTTGTAGTAACTCATGCATCCAAAATGTATTTTCACAATGTTTTAAGAGAGACTTTTCATTAAGAACCCTTAATCCAATTTTAGGACAAAGGCCAAGACAATCCAATACTTCTACTGCATAATCTTGTCCTTCTTATTAAAAAAACATGCTATATGAAGAAATATTTCTTTCTCAGTTTCCCTAAGTCCATCAAAAATTATTTGAAGTATTTTCATAATATCTTTTTTTAGGAAATTCTCTGAGCCTATCTAATACACTTTCCCATTCCACCTTTCTTCTATTGTACAAAAAAGAACCCAAAACATCAATAGCTAAAGGAAGGCCTTTAGAAAAATTTACAAAATGTTTGGACATCTCTAGATAATCTTTGACAGGATGATCTTTATTAAAAGCCTTCAAACTAAAAAGGTGAAGAGCCTCATCATCATCCAATTCTTGAGCCTCATATATTTCATATACTTTATGATAGGTTCTAAAAGTTTAGAACAATTGGCAAACCATGAGCACAAACTTGTCTAGATATAGATTCCTAGATCTATAGATTTGATTAGACAATGCTCAAGGTGTTACAAGTCAAAACACAAGAACATACAATCTGCAGAAAGAAGAATTCAAATTCTGTGAAATATGACCGATCGAAAAATAGATCTGACCGATCGAAAATCGCAGAAAATCAGATTCTGCAAAATTTTAATTAAGCCCAACAGTCTATTGGCCCATTATGTGATTAAAGTTTCAGATCTATTTCACATAGTATATAAAAGAAACCCTAAGGCACGTTTTGAAGAGACTTTGGAGGTGCTCTTGTGGGATATAAAAGGTATTGTGCCTTCCTCTTTCAAAGTCACTATTAGAAAATCATTCTCATACCATTAGAACCGGTAGATTTGAAGTTGCTGCAACAAGATCAACAACTACTGATAATCTAAACCTTCAAGGGTGGTCTTGGAGTCACAAACTAGAGAGTTTGTGTTGCTAAACCTTTGAGTGGGATCTCAAAGTCACAAGCGTGGGTGCTTGTGTAACGCCCCAAAATCATAAGCAATAAAAGTCTATTTGATCTGAATAATCCATAAAAATATTAAATAAAAGAAACCAGCAACCTTAAATCTCATCACAAAAGTCAGAGCTCTAATTCATCAAAGATAAAACATCCTCAAAATAATTCTCCAATACAATGTTTAATGCCATAAAAATAATAATAAAATCCTCAGTTCCACAAAATAATTTGTAACTGCTGTCTCCTAAGAATCTCTACTCCAATAATCCTTCTAACGTATCTGTAAGAGGAAATAAAGAGGGGTGAGATAACTCAATAAGTGGAATTCACTAACATTGGGGTGTGAGAACAAACCTTTCAATTAAATAATTCTTACAACAATTTCATAACTTGTAGCTCATCAATATTTCATCATCAAATATTTCATATATAAAAAGAAAATATCTTTATATTGTGAGCCATCATAATACATATTTCAATACCATCATATAAACAATTTCCTAGGCTTTTCTCGTGGTCAACGCTTAGGCCCTGTTGATAGGGTTGTGCTGTCCCCTTTTTGGGACTGGAACCTCCTTTTCATCCCCTTTTTCTGGGACCATCCCTTGCTAAGGACTAGCAGTATAATGGTCCCTTGCTAAGGACTAAATACAATATTGAGCTTTTAATCACAACTTGCCATAGGTTTTCAAAACACATTTCAATATGCTCACAAAAATAATCCATTCATAATTCTCAAAATATAAAGATATATACACACATACATGTTTAAATTAATTTAGGTTGTCCCACAAGTTTTTCATAAAACGAATAGTCAATGTGCACATCAAACATTTATAAAATATCAATTTATATATAGAATATCAACATATTTCTTTGATATAGAATAGTTTGATAATCAACACTGTTTTGGGAAAACCCCCAAAATTAGTAAACAGCACTTACCTTTTAGTTGCAAAAATAAAAGAAATCAACCTTCCTTGAATCACAACAATTCAGTAGAATTAGAACCTAGCAACACCAAAAATAGGTTCATCAATACACAATTTCCTACTTAAAAATCTATTTTCACACTTAAAAGGTTTTATCCTAGACAATATTGATATATCCAAAATTCTCCATTTATTCACCTAACCATCCAATTTATTTTCAGATTTGATCAGATTTTTTTGGACTTACAAATATTGCTACCTAATCATTTTTTTTTCCCATTAACGTAATAATAGATATTCATGAAACTCCAATATGGCCGAATAATGAATATCTAATCAATTTGAATGTAACAACCATATGTTTTATGCATATCTATTCACTTTCATATTATATATATTCAACCTAATATTGGTAGCCACATGATAGCCTTAATTCATCAATCTAGTGGCTTTGTATTCCCTCTTGATGCCACTAGAATCTATTCACTCTAATATGATATATATATTCACCTAATATTGGAAGCCACGTGATATATATACACATCTGATCAACTCAACATTTATATCTATTAGTCAAATAGTAGCAGCCACATATTACTTCATTCACCCAATGACCCATAACTCCCTTGATGCCGTAAAGCACAGGGACACTGCTGGACACTTATTTTGACAATGATAATGGTGGTGGAAAGAGTGAGACTATAAACCATCTATATATTACTAAAAGTTGAAGCGTAGCATTTAATGTTGCTACGCTCACGTTGAGCCACATCAGCAATCATGTCATCATATTTTGTTTCCAATTTTTCTTATATATTTTTTTAAACATTTTCTCATTTAAGGTGACTTAAAAACTCCATTATTTAAAAATTAAAATATCTTTTAACCATTATTTTTATTATTAATTTTCCAAAACTCTCCCTCCCTTTTACCTCTTCATCTCCCTACTACTTTCTAACTTAATATCATTCTTCCTCTACCTTTTTATCTTCCTTTATTTTGACTTTTCTTATTCTTGACATCTTACTATAAATTCAACATTTTCTTTTTCATTCTATGCATGCATAGTTTTCTCACACAAAAAAGGTTACTTCTCTCTCTCTCTCTCTCTCTCTCTCTCTCTCTCTCTCTCTCTCACAATTTGTTTTTCATTTTTTGTTGATTTTTTTATTTTTATTGCATCAATTCTTTAGGTTGATAAATTTTTGTGTTAATATAATTCTACTTTGGGTTGATGTAATTTAGTTTTGTGTTTTAAGTTGTTATCTTTTATATTCTCTTTGATTAAATATTATCCTACTACATTATACATATAGTATATAATAATATAATGTTATTATTTTATATAGAATGACTTGGATAATTTGATATTTACTACTATATATTTTATTTTTACTCTTTTTTTCCTCTCATCTTATTGTATTCAACATTTAAATTCAGTCACATCCTCTATACTATTAAATTATGCAGCATAAATCAAGAAAATGGCTAGACACAAACCTGCCTGCTTTTACCATACATTGGGGGAATCAATATATTTGTGTGATAAAGGGTCATATAATTTATCACTTAGATAGCACCCTTTGAATGTGTCTAGGCCCATAGATTGAGCAATTTGTAAACTTAAAAGGCTATTGAGAATGAACTTTTTGAATCAAGTCTAAAAAAATATGACTACTATATATTATTTAGATAAAAACTTTTATCATAGATACATTGATATTTTTTTGCCACAAATTTAAATCAACCAAACTTAATCATTTTATATTATGTGTTAGCATCGTCTCTGCTTCTTCTTCTTCTTCTCAAAAATATTATGTATCATCTTTAAAGGATGCCAACAATATTGATCTTATAGGGAAAATTACATAAAATATTGAGAAAAAAATGTTTTATATTACAATCTACTAAAAAGGTTTTTAAAATATTTAAATCTTTCTATTTTTCATATCACTGATGTGTTTTACAACTACCACATGTGTTAACTTACTTCTTAATATTCTCAAGTTGTTTCGGCAAAAAAAAAAAAAAAAAAAAAAAAAGTTTGTCACAAAAGAGGAGTTCATGTAAAGTTTTTTGCAAAATGAAATATTTGTTTTGTAAGGCCACCAAACTTAGTAATTTACAAATGATGGAACCACTTTCAACAATATTTGTATAGTTATGTAGTTCCAACTAAAACAATTGTGTATACTTTTAGTCTTCCAAAAACACACATCTACAAGTGGTTAAACGTTCGTCTTGGGTAGTTTTAACTTTTCATATAATTTTACCTTTACATATTCATCTATTTTAATTTAGATTTTTTTTTTCAAAAAAAAAAAACTTTAATTTAGATATTTATAAGTAAGCAATGAAATAATGATTCATGAATAATAAATAAATTATCTATGCATATTTATCTTGTGCAGTTCTAACTTTACATATAATTTTGTCTTTATATATTCATCTACTTTAATTTAGATGTTTATACTTAATAATGAAATTTATACACAAGGTAATTAAAACAATCATATTTCTACAATTTAAAAAGTCACAATTTCTTTTTTCAAAAAAAGGGCCTTTTGCATTTCCTTGGAATTATTTTTTAAAATTTTTTTATAAAACCTTTGACATACCACTAACCTAAGTACTTCATACATTAAAAAAAAATTAAGGCTCATTGTTACTTTTGTTAATATATTATAGATATTGTAGGGAGAATTTTTGTTCAGCCCTCCATCTATTTGTCCGCTTTAGAGGGCAGGCCACGGGCTTGCTACTTGCGCAAGGCACCGAGCTTCTAGCCCCTTCACGGCTTTGTCCTCGTTTGCGAGTGTGGAAGGCATGCTTAGGCACTTTGTGCTTTGCAACGTCCGTCCCACATCTCTTAGAGAAGCACCCCCCCCCCCCCCCCCATGCCTTATAAGCAAGAGCTCAAGGCATAAGGGTACCACTACTCACATGTGAGTAGTGGTACCCTTATGCCACATCACTTAGAGAAGCGTCCCCCCTATGCCTTATAAGCAAGAGCTCAAGGCATAAGGGTACCACTACTCGGCATAGGGGTGGCGCTTCTCTAAGCGATGTGGGACGGACGTTGCAAAGCACAAAGTGCCTAAGCATGCTTTCCACACTCGCAAACGAGGACAAAGCCGTGAAGGGGATAGAAGCTCGGTGCCTTGCGCAAGCAGCAAGCCCGTGACCTGCCCTCTAAAGCGGACAAATAGATTGAGGGCTGAACAAAAATTCTCCCTACAGATATCTTAATTAATTGAGACCAAACTAGAGAAATGTCTTTCATATTTCCTTGAAAAAATAAATAAATAAACCCTTTGACATACCACTAACGTAACTAAATCTATAACTATTTAAGCCATCCATGATATCTATTTCTTATTGATAACCATAAAATTTACAACTAGCAAGGGAACATACAAAGTAATAAAGAATAAATAAATGAAATCAAACGTCAATTAATAACCGTTATTTGGAAAATAAAAATGTGGTCAAGAGGAGTAAGAAATAAAATAGAGATGGCTATACAAAGGACATTGAAAACTGTTAGGTTCTAAAGATTTAGGAATTTATGTATTTAGAACTCTAATGTGTAATGTTGGCAACCATGATCAAAACAATATGTTTAGTCTTGTTTAGGCTTGCTCAAAGTTGTGTCTTTCTTGTAAAGTTGGAATCGAGAGGCTGTAGATGCATTGGTGCATTTCGGCCTGGCTCGATCGATTGAAAGAAAGACTCGATCGATCGAATCTCGGGCAGAACGTTTTTCTATAGAATTTTCCAACTCAGCCCAAGCCCATTAAGGATTAGGGTTTCAGATCTGCTTCTCCCACTATATAAAGGAAACCCTAGCCATGTTTTTAGAGAAGCTTTGGATGCTCTTGTTGCTCATATTTGCGGTTTGTGTGAATCTCTTGTGAGATCATTGAGAAGTTTTCCTTCACATAAACTTAGGGTTTTCTAGGTAGAGATATTTTTCAATACCTTGATGATCAACTCGGTTGTTGCCATTGGAGCTTAAAGAATAACAAGCGTGGGTGCTTGTAGCTGATTGGAGAATCCAAGAAAGAAGGAGTCCGTGGATTCGGAGCTTGCACGTGGTCGTGTCAGTAAGTTCTACAGGTGGGTAGCATTAGGAAGTCAAGCGGGGAGCTTGTAAGTCCTTTTGTATGAACTTCGATTCTTTCGCATAGTGGATTCAGGTTTACCTTGAGGATAGCTATGTAACACCCACCTCATTTAAATTGAATTTATTTGCTTCTAAAGTGAAATTGATGAATTATTTAATTTATTCTGAAGGTGATATTATTTTATATTATGGTTACTACAAAGAAAATAAATAAAAGAAGATGTAACTTGAGAGTTATTTTTTGTGGATTATTCATATTTAACTTTTAGCCCCTTATCTTTTAAGGAAAAGGATAAGAGATTTCCTATTTGGATTAGGAGTTTAAGTGTTATTGGAATTCTTTAGAGTTTTAGCCTATCTAAACAACCTTAATATGAGTTTTAGTGGGAATTAAAGTCTTCAAAGCTTATTTAAGTTCTAGTAGGTTTTACCCTAGTGGAAACAGTTTTAACGTGTAAAGCTGAAAAATAAGCTAGGCTTCCAGCGTGAAAGTTTAAGAGTGGAGAATTAGGGTTTCTGCAAATTGAAGGGATAGAAGACCGTGGAACTGCTAGGGGCAGCCAGCAAATTCGTTATTTTGAGGTAAACATCAATATATGCACGCCTTAGTGATAACATATTTGATTAAGGAACCTTCGTCTCTAGGCTGCTTAAAAATATTAGAATTATAATAACCGTTGCTTAGGAATAGAAGTATTTATGGAAGGCATATTGGACTTTCATTATTTTACTTCATTGTGAAACAAATCGTCATATATGTACGTGGAGTAGCATTCATCATCCTATATAGGTGAATCACTTGAAGATGTCCTACGGTAGGAATTTATTTGATAAATCTACTGTGTTCTTTCAATGGCTTACGGGTAGGAAAGTAGTTGATTATATATATGTTAGATTAAATTTCTAACACTTTGTACATGCTATAGTTTCTATGTCCTACGGGTAGAATTCTCTATGGATGATATATATTTATTTTGGGTTAATATGATTCACAAGCATGTGATTATTTGGAAGGCAACTTGTACTGGAAGAATTAAATAATATAAAGATTTACATATTCGGCTCATTAAAATTGTTTACTAGGTATTGATTTTGGAGTACTAGATTAGCTATAGTTTTAGAATAAGTAGTGAGATACGAATTTTAAGAGTGAAATTTATATTTTGTTGCTGCCTTAGTGTATCCATTCTTATTGAGTTGTCTTGTGTTTATTTAGGTTCTAGTTGATATTGTTTCAGACAATTGAGGTGAAGCTTGGTTTAACAACTAGAGGTAAGTGGACTTCATAACATAACGTCTCTCAAGACGTATATATATTCATATATATTTTTGGTAAAAATAAATAAATAAATAGATAAATATATATACACATAATTGCAAAAGTAGAGTTTCCAAAAACTTATACCATTGTCAATGCTTTATACACATACTTGAATTTTATTATTTCTTGAAACTGTATAAGTTAAGAATGACTCAAAACTATATTTTTTAGAAAGTATTTATTATATGATGTATGGTTTATATTGACAATATTGTAATAAAGAAAGAATGTTTTCAAATAGTCAGCTAGACAGTCTGCAACCTTTGCCAACACAAGCTTAAGTGTTGGCCTTCGGCCGATGTAGTGTTATTGTGGTGTGGTGCAGTGTTATCGTTTGCTCTTTGAGGTTAGTGTTATTGTTCCCCATGGGAATCACCCACCGAGTGTTTAGCAGCTTATGTCTTTGTCTGACTAATATTTAATGTTTTCCATATGAAAGTATTGTTTTATTTGTATCGACCTTTATAAGTGGAAAAATTGTTTATTTCCATAGTATATTGTTTCTACCTATTTAGTGTATTTTGACTAACTAAAGTGGTTATTATTTTATTTAATGATTACAGTGTTATAGTTAAATGTTTTATTCTTGATAGTTTTATAGAATTATTATATTACTGTTAAAACTATTTTTAAATGTTTTGTAAAGACTATATTTTGTCAATGATACTAATGTTTTGTTTTGAAAGACATTCTCATGTTATGTAGTCTCTTATTGGGCTTCTAGCTCACCCCCCTTTCTCCACCCTTTCAGATTAGAGCATTGGAAAATCTTTTGGGTGGTAGATCATTGGAGACATAGATTGAAGACTTCTTTTGGAGCTATGTTAGTGAGGGGCTATTTTATTATATTTTCTTAGGATAGTGAGTTTGGTGTTTATGAAACTATTTGGGATTGTATTTGGAGACTTTATTGTTAAAGTTTTAGTTTGATGGATTTTATAATAAAGATCTGATGGTTTGATTCTTATTTGTGGATATTTAATTACACTCTGTTCCATTATAATAAATGTTGATTATTTATAAGACAGGTTGTGCATCTAAATCCTTGGTATGGGTTTGGGGTGTTATAGTTATGGTATCAGAGCATAGGTTTATGATTCTGTAGACTTATAGGTTTAATCTTGAGATTATTTTGGAACAAGAGTGTGATCATAAGGAATTTTAGTGTTAGAATTATTTGACCTTTCATAGTGTTTTTTTTAGAGTGTGTAGGAATGATTGTTGTACTATTTGTGTGCTTAGTTTTGACCTTTAGGGATATTTAAGATATGTACTTATGATACCTTGTTGTATTGCTTAGAGAGATGGTTCCACCAAGGAAGAACACAGGGAATGGTCAATTGAATGCTAGAGGAACTACTAATCTTTAAGCTATTATTGAAGCCATTAGTGGCTTAACCAATATAGTGCAACATCAAGTAGGAGCTACCAATCCAACTAGTGCTTTGGAGAAGTTTAGAAAGCTTGACCCTCCTGCTTTCAAGGGTACAAAGGATCCAATAGAGGCTGACAATTGGCTTAAGGAGATAGAAAGGCTCTTTAGGGCAATGGAGGTTAGTGATGAGCAACGAGTTATCCTTGCTGTTTTTGTATTGAAAGGTGATGCATTGGAATGGTGGGAGTCCACAGAAAGGACACATGGGAGAGAAGTTATAACTTGGCAGCATTTTGTTTAGCTCTTTCATAAGAGGTATTTTCCCGATAGTCTGATGGTGCAAAAGGAAGCTGAGTTCATTCGCATAGCACAAGGTACTCAATTAGTGTATGAGTATGAGTAGAAATTTGTTGAATTATCTTGCTTTGCTCCACACATGGTTGACATAGAAGCAAGGAAGGCTAGGCATTTTGAAAGGGGTTTAAGGGAGGAAATTTAGGGACCGGTTTCCATGTTCAAATTGGAAACATATGCAGAGGTGGTAGATCGAGCTCTCATAGCAAAGAGAAATTGCAATCATCTCTCAAAGGCCAATGATCAAGAGAGGGAGCCAAATCAGAGTAATTTTTTTAAGGGAAAGTCTAGTGAAAGTTCATTCAAGAAGCAAGGGGTGCCTAATTCAAACAAGAAGGCACATAAGACTTGTCCAAGATGTGGAAAGGCTCATAGTGGAACATGTTATTTGGAGTCGAGAGCGTGTTTCAAATGTGGAAAAACTGGACACTTTATCAGAGATTGCCCAGATTTGAAGAGTGAACCAATGGTTGAGCCTAATGATATGAATCAAAGACCAAAAATCCAAGGAAGAGTGTTTGCCATTACTAGGCAAGATGTTGAGGAATCTAAGTCAGGTACCATCTCCTTATTTTCTCTTATGAAGTGAAACAATGGTTGTTGAGTCTATGTAACTATTGTGTGGTTATGGTAGTAGACAATATAATATGGATTGGTTAGGAGCATATCATATTGCTTTGAGTTCTATAACCTAGTGTATTTCCTTAGGGCGCTTTTGTTAAATAAAAGTTATATGCTAAGTTTAAGAAGTGTGAAATTTGGTCGGATTAAGTGATATATTTTTGAGGATTGTTTTGCAAATTTTAAGAGACAATAGGTTGCATGCTAAATTGAGAAAGTGTGAGTGCTGAGTGAATCAAGTGGTGTTCTTAGGACATATGATCTCTAGAGATGAAATTACAGTGGACCCTATTAAGATTGAAGCACTAGTAAATGGAGGTATGTTTGAATTTTCGAGGATGAAAATTTTATAAGAGGGGGAGAATGTAACACCCACCTCACTTAAATTGAATTTAATTGCTTCTAGAGTAGAATTGATGAATTATTTAACTTATTTTGAAGGTGATATTATTTTATATTATAGTCATTACAAAGAAAATAAATAAAAGAAAATGTAACGTGAGAGTTATTTTTGTGAATTATTCATATTTAACTTTTAGTCTCTTTATCAGTTAAGGAAAAGGATAAGAGATTTCCTATTTGAATTAAGAGTTTAAGTGTTATTGGAATTCTTTAGAGTTTTAGCCTATCCAAACAACCTTAATATGAGTTTTAGTAGGAATTAAAGTCTTGGAAGCTTAGCTTTTAGTGGGTTTTATATTTCAGCCCAAGTGAAAACAGTTTTAATGTGTAAAGCTGAAAAATAAGCTAGGCTTCCAGCGTGAAAGTTTAAGAGTGGAGAATTAGGGTTTCTGCAAATTGAAGGGATAGAAGACCGTGGAACTGCTAGGGGCAGCCAGCAAATTCGTTATTTTGAGGTAAACATCAATATATGCACGCCTTAGTGATAACATATTTGATTAAGGAACCTTCGTCTCTAGGCTGCTTAAAAATATTAGAATTATAATAACCGTTGCTTAGGAATAGAAGTATTTATGGAAGGCATATTGGACTTTCATTATTTTACTTCATTGTGAAACAAATCGTCATATATGTACGTGGAGTAGCATTCATCATCCTATATAGGTGAATCACTTGAAGATGTCCTACGGTAGGAATTTATTTGATAAATCTACTGTGTTCTTTCAATGGCTTACGGGTAGGAAAGTAGTTGATTATATATATGTTAGATTAAATTTCTAACACTTTGTACATGCTATAGTTTCTATGTCCTACGGGTAGAATTCTCTATGGATGATATATATTTATTTTGGGTTAATATGATTCACAAGCATGTGATTATTTGGAAGGCAACTTGTACTGGAAGAATTAAATAATATAAAGATTTACATATTCGGCTCATTAAAATTGTTTACTAGGTATTGATTTTGGAGTACTAGATTAGCTATAGTTTCAGAATAAGTAGAGAGATATAAAATTTAAGAGTGAAATTTATATTTTGTTGCTGCCTTAGTGTATCTCTTCTTATTGAGTCGTCTTGTGCTTATTTTAGGTTCTAGTTGATACTATTTCAGACAGTTGAGGTGAAGCTTGGTTTAACAACTAAAGGTAAGTGGACTTCATAACATGACGTCTCTCAAGACGTATATATATTCATATATATTTTTGGTAAAAATAAATAAATGAATAGATAAATATATATATATATATATATATAGACATACACACACATAATTGCAAAAGTAAAGTTTCCAAAAACTTATACCATTGTCAATGCTTTATACACATACTTGAATTTTATTATTTCTTGAAACTGTATAAGTTAAGAATGACTCAAAACTATATTTTTGAGGAAGTATTTATTATATGATGTATGGTTTATATTGACAATATTGTAATAAAGAAAGAATGTTTTCAAACAGTCAGTTAGACAGCCTGCAACCTTTGCCAACACAGGGTTAAGTGTTGGCCTTCGGCCGATGTAGTGTTATTGTGGTGTGGTGCAGTGTTATCGTTTGCTCTTTAGAGCCAGTGTTGCCTCTTGGAGGTTAGTGTTATTGTTCCCTATGGGAATCACCCACCGAGTGTTTAGCAGTTTATGTCTTGTCTGGCTAATATCTAATGTTTTCCATGTCGAACTACTGTTTTATTGTTGTTGATCTTTATAAGTGGAAAAATTATTTATCGTTAATAATATATTGTTTCTACCTATTTAGTGTATTTTGGCTAACTAAAGTGGTTATTATTTTATTTAATGATTACAGCATTATAGTTAAATGTTTTATTCTTGACAGTTTTATAGAATTATTATATTACTGTTAAAACTATTTGTAAATGTTCTGTAAAGACTATATTTTGTCAATGATACTAATGTTTTGCTTTGAAAGACATCCTCATGTTATGTGGTCTCTTATTGGGCTTCTAGCTCACCCCCTTTCTCCACCCTTTCAGATTAGAGCAGTGGAATATCTTTTGGTGGTAGATCTTTGGAGACATAGATTGAAGACTTCTTTTGGAGCTATGTTAATTGATGGACGATTTTAGTATATTTTCTTAGGATAGTGAGTTTGGTATTTGTGGAACTCTCTGAGATTGTATTTGGAGACTTTATTGTTAAAATTTTATTTTTTATGGATTTCTAAGGGAAACGATTTTGATTATTTGAACTTTACTGTGGATATTTAATTACGCTCTGTTCCATTATATTAGTGCTGAGTATAAATAAGACAGGTTATGCATCTAAATCCTTGGTATGGATTTAGGGGCGTTACAAGCTAGGTCAAATCCTCCCTAGGTTTTTACCGTGTGGTTTTCTGGGTCATCATATCATTGTGTTATTTACTTTTCCGCTGCTTTATATCTTGATATGATTAATTGATTGTGTTAACCTAGATTTTCATAATTTGACTAAGTTAATCATTTGGCTAATAAACTAGGTTAATCCAATTGTTGTGTTTTAAGGGGTCTAAATAACTAACAAGTGGTATCAGAGCGGGTAGCTCTTCTTGTTGTAGATCTTTTGATCTAAGAGCTGATCCTTGACCCCTGTTGTCATGGATAATTTGAAGTGTCTTTCTGATATTGTTTCTGCTCATGCTTCTGCTGATTTTATTGATGCCTGTGATGTTTTGAATAAAAATGACACTATTGTTTCTGTTGATTTTTTTGATGCTTTTGAAATTCTTCGTAAGGAATTATCTAAATCTTTGAAAATTGCTAAGAAATTTAAAGAAGAGTTAAAATTGGTTAATCTTGAAAAAGAGGAATTGATTGTGAGATTAGATGAGTCTAATAAAAAGAATGAATTTTTGAGAAATCAAATTTCCTCTCAAGATGAAAAGATGAAAAGCTTGGAACAAGAGTTAGTTGAATCTAAAACTAAAATTGAAAATTTGACTAGTACCAAGCTTGCTGTTGATAACAGAAGTGTTTCTGTTTCTCTTAAGCCTAAAACTGAGAAAGTTTATATCCCCCCTTTTAAGAGAAATAATAAAGAAAAGGCTTATTTTGCTAGGTTAGACAAAGGTAAAAGTTCTGATGTAGATGCTGAAGTTTCTACACCTAAGTCTAAACCTATTGTTAGTGAACACAATAAATCTGTTTTTGTGCCTACTTGTCACCTTTGTGGTGTTGTTGGTCATATTAGACCAAATTGCTCTTTGTTGAGACAAAAACCAAAATCTAAGACTAGATTTGCTGTTAGGAATACTGATATTCCTAAGTTTGTTCCTGTTTGCCACTTTTGTGGTGTCCGCGGTCACATTCGTCCTAATTGTCATAAATTGAAATTTAAGCATTCTGTATTTCAATCTAGGATATGTGATGATATTTCTCCTGCCATAAGTCCATATAAATTGTTTCATATTCTTTTGAAAAATTTGAGTTTGTTGGCTTATGAAAGGAATTTGCAGGATTTTATTCTTTCTCAAAAGATTGGTGTAGTCCCTCAAATACACTTTGCTTCTCATGAATTTTCACCTACAAAGCCGAAGAATCGTGCTATATGGGTGAGAAAAGATTCTCCAAGGTGAGTGTTGCAAACTTGTCATTGATTTAATTCTTTCAATTAATTGTGGACATGTTTTGTTTTAGTTTTTGGTTGTTTTATTTTCTTTAATTGTTTTGTTTTAAAGAAAAATCCAAAAACATTGAAAAATTTCAAAAAGACAAAAATATTTTATTTTGTGTCTTGTTTTATTTGTTTTGAGGATTACATGAATTTTGATATCTCTCTCTTGATTTAGAACATGCTTGACATTGTGGAGAAACTTGAATAGTTTGCGCTAAGCTATTTTTGAATTTGTGTGAGTATGTACTAGTTTGTACATGTACTTGAGGGTTAATTAAGAAATTGATATTTCTTGTTTGTGTACCCTCTATAGCTTAGTTAAGCACTGTCATGCATTACTTTTGCATTGTTCATTTAGCATAATATGTGCTTTTTGTTTTTGGTCATAAATTTTCTTTTAGAACCAAAAGGATTTTTGTGTTTTGTATTTCATATCTAGGATTTATAATCAAGGATTGGCCATATTATCTTTACATAACAAGTTTATGTACCTTGTTTAGTTTTGATAAGCTTATTTATTGCACTTGATTAGTTGAAACTTTGTAGTGCATATTGTGTGAGAAAGATGTTTATGGTGTTTATCACTTTGTCTTAATCTTGAAGTCACATGTTATTTGACTGTCAGACTTGATCCTTTTGAGAAAGGTATAAATAACCATCTCACTACTGTTCACTTGCTAATCATAAACACTTTAGTGCATATCATAAGATTTTGTGCTTGAGAAAGTGTAGCACATGCACAAAAAGAACATAAGGTATAGCCTCGGCTTTAATTGCTTAATGCTTAAAATTGGTGTGTACTATTAGGTTTGATGCCAAATCACATAATTAAAATTGGTGTGTATATTATGAGCAAATTCGAGAAACTTACATGATTGCAAGCTTATGTTCTAGGAGATTTGAGAGTTATATGATGTAACTCTTTAGATGATAGTCTCTTTTAAATTCTATGTGATGAATTTTGTAGACTTTGTGATTGATTGCTATTCACATATCACCTCACATGTATCTCAAGTTTTTGCTAGTTGCACATACTACACAAGTTACTCTTTGCTAAACTTGGTACATTTTATTGTGTGTGATCTTGTTGTGGCCATCCAAGATTAAAAGTTTCTTGATCTTAATGCAAAATGTGTTTAAAGTTTGAGAAATTAGAAATTCTAGAGCTTGAATGTATCTGAATTGGGGATTTTGTTCAAATTTGTTTCAATTAATGCAATTGGCTTGTTGAATTGATATAATTGATCATTATATTGTGTATTCTAGCTTGTGTGATGATCAATTGGTCAAATTTTTCCTTAAAACTTAACAAGTGGTTTTAAAGAGGAGGATTGATCATAATAGTTCTGGCAAATATCATAATCCCATTTTACAAAGACATTTGCAATTAATTAATATCCAACAATTATTTCATATCAAATGTAAATTTCTATAATAATTATTGGTTCTGATTTCTTTTTTTTTTTCCCCATGTTGAAGTTCTGAAAATTTTATTTACTTGATGTGAAAGCCCACAACAATATGAGAGCTCTATGCCTCTATCTTTTATTTGTCTGCTGCTATTTATGAAAATCTTAATAGTAATAATATATATATATATATATACACACACATATTGATGTCACGGAAGCCTGAAGAGAAGCACACACGATGCTCTCTTGATGGAACAGAAACTAAACTGTTAGTTTCTGATAGTAAACCTCGAATCCACGAGGGGTTTCCCTGAATCCACAAGGAGATAAAACTGGAATCCACCAGAAGAAAATTTGACAAAAGTCTGTGTTTATTGATAATAGTCTATCTTGCCTCTGACGGCTACAAAACATATAAATATTAAGCAAAAACATTTAAAACCCTAATTCGCACTAATTAAGCGATTAGGTGACAAAATTACCGAATTTTACCAAAAATGGCAAAATTGAGTTAAGCGTAGAATCATAAACTACTGACCTTAAGGGTCGTCCCAAAACAGACGGGACCTTATTCTGACTTTTAAACTAAAAGTTATTAAGGAAAAACAAATATTACTATAAATAGCAAAAACACTATTATCGGGGCCTTAATGAAGGAATTCGCCTAAATTTTGGCGACGTTTATGAATCTGGATCAGAACGTCGTTTCCCTTTAACCTGCCAAATTTCATGCAATTCCGACACTGTTACCCCGATGGCCCCTACTGGCACCCCCCTTTGATCTTGCGTTGTGACTTCCTGCACCCCTGCTGCTCAAGGAATGCATGTGCTGTCTGTTCTACATCAGTCCCCCCCCACTTGAAAAGAACTCGACCCCGAGTTCCCACTATCTGGTTCATCAGGAGGATGATAGTCATACAAGTCAGCAACATTGAAGGTAGAAGAAATGCTCATGTCTGGAGGAAGAGCAACCACATAAGCATTGTTATTGATCTTCTTAGTAATCTGAAATGGTCCATACTTCTTGTCCTTCAATTTGTTGTAGGTACCAACAGGAAATCTCTCCTTTCTAAGATAGACCAGCACTAAATCCCCAACATTGAAGATCTTATCATGCCTCTTCTTATCAGCAGCTTCCTTGTACTTGGCATTTGTAGCTTCAAGTTTCTGCCTCACCTCCTCTTGCATGGCCTGAATACGGTCAGCCATATTCTCTACTGCTTGACTCACTCCTGGAAGCTCAGGTAAAGATACCAAGTCCAAAGCGTGTTTTGGGGGCACGCAGTAGATGATGGCAAATAGAGACTTACCAGTGCTTCTATTGACTGAGCTATTGTACGCGAACTCTGCTTGGGACAATGCAAGATCTCATTGCTTAGGCTTCTCACCTGAGATACACCGAATCAGATTCCCCAAAGTACGATTAACCACTTCTGTCTGGCCATTAGTTTGTGGATGACTAGTGCTGCTGTAATTCAAGGAAGTGTCAAAACGCTTCCACAAAGTTCGCCAAAAGTGACTAATGAACTTGGTATCCTGGTAAGAGGTGATGGACTTTGGCACTCCATGCAAACGCACAACTTCTTTAAAGAATAAATTGGCCACTCGAGTAACATCTGAAGTCTTCTTACATGCTATGAAATGAAACATCTTGGAGTACCTGTCAACCACAACAAAAACAGAATCCATACCTCGCTGGGTTCGAGGAAGATCCAGTATAAAGTCCATAGACAGATCTTCCCAAGGTGTTTGTGGAGCTGGCAAAGGCATATATAAACCAGTATTCTGAGATTGTCCCTTAGCAATTTGGCAGTTTGGACACTTCCTCACATGATTGCCAAAATCCCCCTTGAGTTGTGGCCAATAATACCTCTCTTCCACCAGTGCTACAGTCTTATCTCTGCCCATATAACCACCCAAACCTCCACCATGCAGCTCTCTAATAATCTGCTCCCTCAATGAACCTTTAGGGATGCATAATTGGTTATCCCGAAAAAGGAAACCATCCTAGATGTACATACTATTGATAGCAGTATGAGTTTGTTGACACTTACCCCAAATATCACCCAAATCCTCGTCATTCTCATACAGCTCCTTAAGGCAATCAAACCCTACAACTTCAGTACGTAGGGTGGTCAACAACAATGCTCGCCTGCTAAGTGCATTAGCCACCTTATTGGTGACACCAGATTTGTGCTTCAGAGTGAAATGAAAGCGCTGTATATAAGCTACCCACCGAGCATGTATCCTGTTAATGCTAACTTGACTGTTGATGTGCTTTAATGCCTGATGATCCGTGTATAATACAAACTCCCTCTGAATCAAGTAGTGCTCCCAATGCTTAAGAGTCCGTACTACAGCAAAGAACTCCAGTTCATAGGCTGACCATTTACTTTGAGCTTCACAAACTTTCTCACTGAAGAATGCTACTGGTCTGTTGTCTTGTGAAAGAACAGCGCCTATTCCGACCACAGATGCATCACCCCACCTGAAACACCTTATCGAAGTTAGGCAATGCCAAAACTGGGGCTGTGCTCAACTTTTCCTTGATTAAGGCAAAGCTTTGTTCTGCCTCTTTTCCCCTTGAGAACTTCCCTTTCTTCAGACACTTAGTGATAGAGGCTACTATGCTACTGAAATCTCGAACAAACCGCCGATAGAAGGTTGCTAGCCCATGGAAGCTTCGCACATCATTCAATGTCATTGGGGTTGGCCACTCTCTGATTGCACAGACCTTATCCTCATCAACATGAATCTCATCTGCACTAACCACATACCCTAAGAACAGCAACTTATCAGTCAAGAAGCTGCACTTCTTCAAGTTGATATACAACTCATTGGCCTGCAACACCGCTAATACTTCTCACACATGATTGTAGTGGGCTGCTTCTGTCTTACTGTGAATCAAGATATCGTCAAAATAAACTACCACAAACTTTCCAATAAATGGTTTCAATACCTGATTCATAAGTCTCATGAAAGTGCTGGGAGCATTGGACAATCCGAAAGGCATTACCATCCACTCATACAACCCCTCCTTTGTCTTAAAAGCCGTCTTCCACTCATCTCCAGGTCGGATCCGAATCTGGTGATACCCACTCTTGAGATCCAGCTTAGTGTAACACTTGGACCCACTCAGCATATCAAACATGTCATCTAGTCGTGGAATAGGAAATCGATACCTGACTGTGATCTTGTTGATGGCTCGACTATCCACACACATACGCCAGCTCCCATCCTTCTTTGGTGTTAACAATGCCGGTACTGCACATGGACTCATACTCTCCCTGATCTGCCCCTTGCTCAAGAGCTTATCCACCTGCCCCTATAGAATCTGACCCTCTTGAGGATTCATCCTGTAATGTGGCAGATTTGGTAGACTAGCTCCAGGAGCTAAATCAATGCAATGCTGGATGTCACGCATCAGTGGTAAACCTGCAGGCAGCTCTTCTGGAAAAAGCTCTTCAAACTCCTTGATCAATGGCTGAATCGCCTCAGGTATCTCAGCAACCTTCTTTGGCTCACCATCCGTCACTACTACAGCATATACCTGTTTCAACTCCTTACAATCCCTGTCAAACTCATCTTCATTGTTCACTATAAGGAGTGCTGGCTTCCCCTCCATTTTAGAAGCTTTGGGTCGACTGCCTTCCTTAATAGGACCAAGGACCACTTTTCTGCCATTCTTAAAAAACACATACACATTATCCTTACACTTATGAGTAGCATCTACATCATACTGCCAAGGTCTACCCAGTATTAAATGACATGCATCCATTTCAACAACATCACAAACTATTTCATCTACATAATATTTACCCATAGAAAAAGTAACACGACATTGTTGAGTAACAAGAGTTTCCGTACCTTTCTTGATCCAACCTATCTTGTACGGAGAGGGATGCTTTTCTGTTCTCAGTCCCAGCTTGGTAACCAAACTCTTCGACGCAATGTTCTCTACACTGCCACTGTCTATGATCAAATCACAGGCCCTTTTATTGATGTTGCATCGTGCTCGAAAGATCTCATTTCGCTGATCACCGTATTCCACCCTTGGTGTGAGTAACAACCTCTGAATCACCAAAGACTGCCCTAATGGCACGCCTTCCTCATCCTTTTGGACCTCATTGGGATCATAGGCATACGAATCCACATCATTATACACCTCTTCACCCTCCTGTTCACCTTCTACCTCACCCTCTTCTGCCACTACCAGATTCACTGTGGCTCGCTTAGGGCAAGTACTAGATCGATGTCCTGGTTCTCCACACCTGTAGCACTTATTCCCAGTTGGCCTAGCATAGGGGTTGGCATTTGCTATTGGCTGGGCTGCGGAACCTGCCACTGCCACTGTGGATTGGTTAACACCACTATTCTCCCTAACCACGGGTTGTGACCGTGGTGTAAACATGGGTTGTTTACCTTTGTTGGCAATGGAACTAAAGGACTCCGAACTGCGGTTGGAAAACTTCGAACCTATCTTGAGATGCTGAAATTCTATTTTCTTGGATAAGGTTACAGCCTCATTCAAAGTATATAGGGTTTGTAAGGATACCTGATCTCGGATGGAAACTCGTAACCCGTGTACAAATCTGGATATCCGTTGATCTTCAGTTTCCTCCAAATCATTGCAATTCGCCAACCTATCAAACTCCTCCATGTACTCATTAACTGTCTGAGTACCTTGCCTGCAATCCTGGTACTGTCTGAACAACTCCTGCTGGTAATTAGGTGGTAAGAACAGATCTACCATTAATCTTTTCATCCTCCTCCATGATCATATTGGAAGCTTTCGTTCACGAGTATGGTTTAATTGAACACGGTCCCACCAGGCAGATGCTCCTCCCTTCAATTTGTAGGCCACCAAACACACCTGTTTGTCTTCTGCTGTACCCATATAATCGAAAAACTTTTCAACCTCACTGACCCAATCCAGATACTCTTCAATGGAGACATTACCATTAAAAGATGGTAACTCTATTTTCATCCAATAGTCCCTCTGCTCCTGATAATCTCGACCATTATCCCTCGCGGGACCACGATGATTTCTAAGGACTCTCTCTGCATACTCCTTATCTTCACTGTCTTCTTCGTTGTAGTCTTGCTGCATGTTCCGGTTTGGACCACGATGGAGAGGGCCACGCACTCGGTTATCACGTCGCTCTTCATCATCGCGATTAGGGTTTCGGTTAAGCGAGGTGGCAAATGCTGCTTGAATCTGGTCCAGAGTCTGTTGGGTTGAATCACGAAATTGTTGATTTTCATCACGAAAATCAAGGAACTCATCCCTAGTGAGGACTGGGTTATTGACGTCGTCACCGCCGTCATTGTTATGGTGGTCACCGTCTCGCCGGTTAGCCATCAGACCAAGGTAAATCAAGGCTCTGATACCAACTGATGTCGCGGAAGCCTGAAGAGAAGCACACACGATGCTCTCTTGATGAAACAGAAACTAAACTGTTAGTTTCTGGTAGTAAACCTCGAATCCACGAGGGGTTTCCCTGAATCCACAAGGAGATAAAACTGGAATCCACCAGAAGAGAAAATTTGACAAAATGTCTGTGTTTATTGATAATAGTCTATTTTGCCTCTGACGGCTACAAAACATATAAATACTGAGCAAAAACGTTTAAAACCCTAATTCGCACTAATTAAGCGATTAGGTGACAAAATTACCGAATTTTACCAAAAATGGCAAAATTGAGTTAAACGCAGAATCATAAACTACTGACCTTAAGGGTCGTCCCAAAACAGACGGGACCTTATTCTGACTTTTAAACTAAAAGTTATTAAGGAAAAACAAATTTTACTATAAATAGCAAAAACACTGTTATCGGGGCCTTAATGAAGGAATTCGCCTAAATTTTGGCGACATTCATAGAATGATTCTGGATCAGAACGTCGTTTCCCTTCAACCTGCCAAATTTCATGCAATTCCGACACTGTTACCCCGATGGCCCCTACTGGTACCCCCCTGTGATCTTGCGTTGTGACTTCCTGCGCCCCTGCTGCTCGAGGAAGGCATGTGCTGTCTGTTCTACATCACATATACACAACTCTGACAAAACATTATTGGTTTGTTCTTATATAGGCCCAACATTAATATTATTTTTTCGCTTACCAAACTTCTTTTCTTGTTTTGGCAGCCCATAATTGAGACCATATATAACTTGGTATTTTTCTTTTCCATCATAGGACGTGTACGCTAAAAATAAAATAGATATTCATTAGTCAACCAAGTTTTGTAACTAATTTTTGTTGAATGTTGAATATTTCCAAAAAAGATTTTTTGTGAAGCAAACTTTTTATGGTAGGATATGGGGGAAAATGGGCTTTTGCCCTTATTTTTAAAAATATATAGCACAATATTCCTGTTTTGAAACTATTAAGCACCGTGCCTTGTTTTGAAACTCGATTTTAAAAAAATCGAGTTACGAGTGGAACTCAACATTAGCAATGTCAAGTTTTATGCATATTTTGTCACTTAATTTTTTTTGAAAATTTAAGTGAAACTCAACATTAACAATGTCGAGTTTCACTCAAAAATATACATATAACTCGATTGAGGATATCGAGTTTTCTACAGAACTCGATTTTGTTAAAATCGAGTTTAAAAAATAGGAGATTCTGCTAAATAGTTTCAAAACATAGATATTGTGCTAGATATTTTAAAAAATAATGGCAAAAACCCATTTTCCCCTAGGATAGGGAAGAGGTCTATTTTTACAAATGAAGAGCGACATAGCCAACATGTTCAAAATTATTGGGAATGGCATCATACATACAGATTTCTTGTGAAAAGAAAACATTGTACATTTGTACCTCATAGGCTTGACTAGACCACATGCTTATAATAGCTGATTATCCATAAGAAATAATTTTCCCCAAATAAATTATTTTCGGGTAAAATCTTTTACCCGCGGTGTCATAAATTGAAATTGTGAGTTAAATTCATGGTTTCAGTTATTGAAATACAAAGTGAGTAATAAATAAAGCCCATTATTTTCTCAAACATATTAAGACTCTCAGAGAACTCGCATCAGCTCGTGCATAAATTTCTGTATATTTTAGCATAAGGACCTTCTTTTTCTATTTTACATACTCACTTTTCAAAATACCCAACATTAGATTATCTATTTTATACTAAATTTCATTAAAATGTCAATTTTTGTTATTTTTTTTTAACTGTGTTTTCTTTTTCGTACACAACAATCATCTACTTTCTTCTTTCATTCTCGAGTACAAAAAGAAAGAATAAACAACTATATACAAAATGAATAATGTCAATGTAAATTTAAACAGTTAGAATAGCAAACTTGTAAATTTACATAATTATATATACACAAACTGATGTAAGTCATTTTTAGGTAAAACTGTGTAAATTCTACATTTTTTTCCTATTATACATAGACTAATGTGAATGTTCTTAATCTTAGAAGTCCAATAAGTTGTCACAGTCAAGTTTTGTCACTTTTTATTATGAGTCCTATTAATGGATGCCCTTAAGGCAACTATTAATAAACCATTTTACACAATTTTCATATGAAATATAAAAAACTGTTAAAAAAATTAATTACTTTTTTCTTTTCTCATTCAACGTTTTTAAAAATATTTTCTAAACTAATGTATTTAGGACTTCTTTTAAATGTTATTTATATTATTATTTTAAAATAATTATCTTATACGTAATAATGTCTTTCAGTACGTGGTTAAGGAAAGGAGATGCTTTCATGAATTGTTGGAGTAAACCTGTGACTTCTCTTATATTTTCCAACCGTACTCCACCAGCTTCTAAGAAACATACATTATTTGTCTTGGCTAGGAAAATTATCTCATCACTCATACTGTCAATTTGGACACGACATCAAACTCAGTTGTTAATGGAAAAGGCCATTCGAAGTTAACAGCAATGCCCAATAATATTACTAGTAAACAAAGACACCACGGTGCCAAGAAACCGTTCACGCGATTTGTCGCAAAGGACTTTTGATTTGTTTTGTTTCCCAATTTCTTTCCCGCAACAAACGAGATTTACTTTCAAGTAATAAGTCAAATATATCTCTAAATGAGAATATGGTGGATTTGGTCTCCTTTATGACTCTGTTTCCCCAATTAGTTGAATCACAGTTGCTACAAGCCTACAACCATGTTTGAATCCATTTTTGACCATACTTGAAAAAATAAAAGAAGTTTGAACCAATGCCAGTGCTTAGAGTTTTTGCTTTTACATATATGTTGTGGCTTATCAGTTTGACTATTCTCAAATTTCCATAGTTACATGATGTCTAATTTCTCTGATTTTTTTTTTCAATACAAAAAATTTAGGGTCTCAACATACGGGCGGCTCTAGGAGCGGAGCTATGTACAAGGATGGGGGGCAATGGCCCCTCAAATTTTTGAAATTTTTTTAAACATATATATATATATATATATATATATGTGTGTATAATAATTTTAACGTTTTCAAAATTTAGTCTACAAAATAAGAGTTGCTCCCTTCCAAATATTTGAATTAGTCCAATGATACTCTTAAAAAAAAAATTGGTCTAACAGTCATAGAACTATAACTTTATTTTTCGCAATTCTATTTTTTATTGTAAAATGTGCTCTTATATCTGCTAAATATTTGATAAAGTTTGACACAAAATATGTTTGAATCTATCTTTTTTAAACCGTTATATGGCGATTAACAAGTCATTGACTCGTTAAAAAAAATCTTGTCACTAAAACTACATATGAAATGTCTCTTTAGTTGCCGCATAATGGGTTAGAGCAAGATAGCTTCAAATATGTTTGAAGCCTAACTTATTTCTCCAAATTTTGAATTATTCATGTTTTTTAAAATTTCATTAGTTCAATTGAAAGATTTTTTTACTTACTTTAGTATAAATTTGATAATTTGTATTTAAAATAAAACTTTTTAAGAATTTCACTATGAAAATGGTAAAAATGAATTTTATTTTATGAAAGATCGCCATCAAACATAATTTTGATTGAAAATACTAAGCTCTCTTTTTTGTTGGGTGTGTGTATATATATAACTTATCAAATAAAAAAGTGTATGTATATATATAGATATGTGTGTGTATAATAAAAAAGCATGCGCGCGCGCGCGCGCGTGTGGGTGGGGGGGGAGGGGGGGTTGACTGTCTTGATAAATATATTATAATGCCGCAACTTGGCCCCCAAACAAAAATTCTTGACTCCACCCTTGGGCAGCTCCAATTTTTGTTTTTTAGATTCAGCAGCATCCTTGGAAACTTCTCAGAGTGTTGGGTTCTTTGGCAGCTACCTAGTCCGACGACTCTTCAGTGGAAGGTTGAGTTTGGGATTTTAATTTTATGAGTTTTAACTTTTAGATTTTAGTGCAAACACGGTATCAATGAGATGTGAATGTGTGTGAGACCCTATTCATTCACTTGTAAAAATATTATGCGGCAAATTGTTGTTGGAGGGTGTAAGTAGATAGATTTACACCATATTTAACTTAATTTTAACTTATTTTGTAGAGTAGGTTGTTATTTTAAGAGATGGAGGACCAGGTTTTAATCTCGAAATAAGCAGCGTCTGAGAAAAAATCTCATGCTCTCTGTGGCTACATCTGATCATAAGATCAAGTGCTGCAAAACTAGGTTCTTCAAGTGCAGTTATATTCTAGGCATTCCACAAGAACACTTGTGGCTACGACTATGGCACTCCTAAGAAATTAATGTCAGAGTGCCTTAATATGTGTTAGATTTTTAGAGCTTGGTTGATCGATTTTAATCAAATTAACCCAACTTAATTAACTGATCAATTATGATCAGATTTGACTGACTGGTGCACATAACCAATATTTGAAATATAAGCTGCGGAAACATAAAGGAAGCAACATTATGATGGTTACGAAAGAAAAATCTTCACAGCAAAAACCCTCTGGGGGTTTAACGCTTACCCTTAACAGAGGAATCCAATAATTACATTGAAGGTTTGCAAATGGACTTATCCAATTCTAACAAGCACAATTAGGGTTGTCCACGGGTTGGGCTGGGTTGGTTTTGGACTCAACCCGGACTCGACCCGCCGACGTTGGGTGGAGGGGTGGAGGAACCCAAAACCGACTGCCGAAAAAATCGGTCAGTTCAATTTCAGGTGATGGTGGGCGTCGGTCAGGTCGGGTCGGTTGCCGGAATAAAAAAGTCATCGAAATCTGAAGGAAAAAAAGGAAAAAAAGGAAAAAAAAAAAAAAAAAAAAAAAAAAAAAAAAAAAAAAAAGGTCGCTGGAATCTGGAATTTTCGCCGAAAACTGGAAAGTCTTGCCAGAAACTGGAAAATCTCGCCGAAAACTGGATTTTTTTTTTATGAAATCTGCATTTTTTTGGCTAGAAATTGCTAGAATTTGGCCGAATCTGGCTAAATCCCACCGGATCTAGTCGAGATCTCACCGAATCTAGCTTGTTTTTGCAGGATTTGGCTGGATATTTTTGTAGCTCCGGTCGGGTTGGGGTTGCTCGGGTTTGGAGATGCAAACCCGCCACTTGACCCACCGGTGTCAGTTTTTGAGAACGGAAACCCGCCGCCGACTGACTGGACCTTTGGTTCGGGCCAAAATTGGGTCGGCGTCGGGCGGTTTGGCCGGGTTGTCGGGCTTCGGTCGGGTCTGGACAGCCCTAAGCACAATAACCCTAGGTTAGTCTAGGGTTAGTTTAAAATTAGCTTAGAATTCTCAATGTAATATGAATTAGTTAAATAGAAAATATGTAGTTATCAAAGGGCTTTTTCATGTGGACGTAGGCAATTAAGACAAGTCACATTAAATTCTTGCTTTTGTTTTTCTCTTTTCTCTTTTTTAATCTCTCAGTTACTCAACAACTTTAACACATATTTTTAGACATGTTATGGCCCAAGTAGCCTAAACCAATTGTAGGCCCATGTATTTGTAAAGCAAGCAAATTAACTTTACATTAGATGTCGTTGGCCTAGGGTTAGTCTATGGTTCTCTAGTAGATAAATCATACATTGGGCTCATTGTAATGCAAGAGCTTAATAAAAATATTTGCCTGTTGTAGACACCATATTTTGTACCCCTTACGACTTAGGCCCCCGTTCCCCAATGATTGTAGCATTCTAAAGCCTAAGGTTGGTTTAGGGCCAAATTAAATGAAAATTGACTTGAGTAAATTATTTGTGGAAAATATAACTTATTTTTGGAGGAGTGAAACTATTTTTGAAAAAGAAAGGCTGCAAAAAACCTTAAAGTGTGCGCACGCATACACATGTATGCGTATGCACACTTAAGCCATGCGTTTGCATGCTTATGGCATGCGCATGCATGCACGAGCGTGCGTATGCAGCTACGGTTCTAGAAGCTATATAAGGAAAGTTTTTTGCACTTAATTCTAGTTTGGAACAAATCTCACATCGTCTGGGAGCCACCCCAAACCCTTATTTTTCGAAAATATAAAACCATAAAAGACACTTTTTCAAAAGGATGACGAAAATGGTGGAAAAACACACAAGATTCACAAGAAAATAGTGAATCAAAGCGGGTGTTTTTCACAAAACATCCTCAAGTCAAATTTTGCTTGATCAGGACCTTTTCTGGTCTTAATCTTCGAGTTCTGAAGTTTACTAATCCTTTTTGATTTGGTTGTGAATAGATTGAGAGGAACGGTCAAAATCAAAGCTCTAAAGTGTTATAGTGTTGAGGTAAAAGTTATAACTTTGGCTCTTCACTTTTCTTTATTTTTCTTTATTTCTTTGTTGTTTGTATGTATGTTTTAATGTCTTAATATGTCTGTTTAGTTTAAGTTTACATAGAGTTTAAGCCTGAAGCATGCTAGGTTGTTAGATTCCTTGTTTTCTGTGTTTTTTTGCTCTATGTTTCTAGGTTAGAATTTGGGGTGTGTATGCATGTGCATGCTTATGCGTACGCATACGCATACGCATACTTGAAGTGTGCATACGCATACAATTGGGACGTGCACGCACACTCATGCCCAGAAACCATAATTCGTGCCTATTTGATCTTTTCTTGTTTTTCCTTACATGTTTAGTCTCTAATTAACCTAGTTTACTTATCTTTAAGTTTTGTCTCTTTGTTTTGTTTTGTTTTGATCTCTTTGATGCTATTTAGGGTTTTAGATTGTTTGATTACCATGACCATACGTATGAACATGAATATGCATTAATGCATAGGTGCTGTGATGCAGTGATGCAATGAGGTAAGTCATGCATAATCACATGAACATGCATTTGATTTGGTTGATGAACATGATATGGTTGATGAACACAAATATGCATGATTGAATCCCATGATTTTGATGCTTAGATATCTTGTCATGCTTATTTGAATCTGCCTTGTGATGTTTCTGCACTTGGTAATATGTATGCTTAATGCCATGATAGATAAGAGCTAGGTTTGGGATGATTATGCCATGATTGTTTGCTTTTAGATGCATGTTAGAGTGTGTGTGAATTAGAATGACATGTTAAATTTTCCTTTAATGTGATTAATACTTGGAACATAATGAGTGGAAGCTGAACCATGAGTCACGTGGGGTTAGGCGCTTAACACCTTCTCATCCCCATACCAAAACTCCGGACACGTGCTTTGGTAAAGATCAGTCTTTTCACGAAAAGCGCTATATATATTGTTCCTAGACCTAAACTAGGTGGCAACTCAAATTACACCCTCCGCCATGGTCCACCCTAGGCCAAGGCATACTTCCTGATGCATGAACATAATGGCAACTTATGTGGCAGCCACATAGGCGACTTGTGTCATTTATTTTTAAATCCATTTGTCTTTTATTTATCTTTATTATTCAATCAAAGTTAATTATAAGTCTTGTTGGTAATTATTTCAGACTAATAAATCTGATCATAGGGTGATGTGAAGTCAATATAGGGAGTTGTCATTTGTATTGAAAGTTATCAAGCATTTAGTGTAAGCATTTATTTCACATGTAATGGTTTAACCTATAATTATCAACAAGAAATCAGAAAAAGGGAGAAGGGTTTCTATTCAAAAAAATTATTTGCAAGTGTCCTTGCTTTGGAGTTGAGTGATTTCTCCTAACAATCAAGTGTGTGACTTGGTCGCGTTTAGTGACATCTGCTACCTCCAGTTTAGTGGCATCCCTAAACTATTCATCTTATCATTAAGTTAAATCTTTGATTTAGCCTATCTAGCAGGTCTCGGCTTGCATCACTTCCCAAGAACGGTTGCAGGCACTTACACCCACACCTGTCAAGAGCTTTCCATTATGGACTTAGGTACCCACATAAACCTTTATATTCTCTCTTTCATACTTCCTCTCATCATTTAATAATTACTCACAGTCACATAAACTATAACACATATAATCACTGCACAATGCAAATGGTCAGTTTTTGACTTTTTTCCTACCATGTAACCATTATTTAAAACAAGGATTTGGGTTTTAACTTGTTGTAATTACTTTTTCAACCTTTACCCTTAAGTATCATGAGTCATGATTGCGAAACTTTATACATGGCATATGCCTCTTTTTTTTTTTTTTTTTTTTTAACTATCATAATATGTTAATTAATATTGTAAGCATGCATATGGCCCGTAGATGGGTTAAGCGAGCTTTGGCCTGAGGTGTGTGGCCTAAGATCAAAACGTGGATCCGTGAATGATGTTCACGAGGCGTTGCATGTGTGGGCTTGGCAACATTTACAAACCCCTTGTAGAAGGCAGCAATTTGATTGATCGCCTATTCCCTCTCCGGTTGGAATCAAGGAAAATTGCCTCACAAATCTGCATTGTTAGCACTTTACATAATTTGTATTTAAGATAACAAGCCTTGAGACTCATAATTCAACAGATGGACAAACATTCCTCTCTTTTTGGGTGTAAACCAAATGAAGCTCCTGGAATGCGTTTGGAGGGGTTTATTTTAATTAGCTTCTAAAATTTAAAAAACAATCAAAACAAAACAACAATTATACTTTAAAAGTTAGTGGTAGTTCCAAGATTTTTTTCCAAGGTGGTCTTCAAGAAACTTAAATTATACAAAAGTCTAATAAAAATAGAACTTCAAATATGAACAAAGAAAAAAAGCATCAAATACATAAAATCTTATAATTTCTTTCTACGAATTTTTTTATTTAAAATCTTTGCATAATGGTCTCATTATCAATACTGCAAGTTACATCTCTTTCAAAATTTTAGTTAAATAAAATTTTCTTGGGCCTTTTCTTTTTGTTTGGAATGACCTAATATACTAGTGTATAACCCTATGCATATGCACGTGTACATTTAAAAACATTCATAATTACATGGTTCAAATTATACATTTTTTTTAGAAGAGGTTCAAATGATAAATGGTATTAGCTTACACCTTTTTTAAACTATGCATTTCTAAAATATGTAATGGCTTCTCATTATATGATTTAGAATTTAGTTGGATTTAAACTCTTCAGTTTTTGCACCCAATAATTCATTTGCCACAAATTTAAAAAAAAAAAAAAAATAGATGGTCATGTTGCGTAAAAATTGGACTCCAATTGAAATCCAACTTAGAATCTAAATGGATTTTCTTTGAGCTTTGGATTTTAATATATACTACCATATAACCCATGCAAACACATGGATGCATTTAAAATTAAACTCAATTTTTATTATAAAATATAAATAATTAGTGAAATTATTAAAAAAAATAGAATGTAACACATGCATGTGTATAGATACATTTAAAATTAAGCACAATTTTTATCATAAAAATATAAATAATTAATCAAATTATTATTTCTTAAAAAAAAAAACGTAATTAGTCACATTTAAATTCTTACCTAAATTTAATACTACTTATTATGATCATTTTTTTTAATAATTTTTAATAAGATAAAATGTGTGGTGATCTTTATTGTGTGATGATTTTTTTTTAAAATTTTTTTTTTATAGTTCATTAATATTAGATTCTTAGTAATTTTTTACTCATTAACTCACTTGGTACAAAGATTAAAAAACTTAAGTAGACATATGTCACAAACTTAAGTGGATAATTATGGTGTGTGATCCCTACATAAATTTAGATACATGACACAAAATTAGATTCTAATTGAAATTTTTTTGAGCTTTGCCTATTAATATATATATATATATATATATGTATGTATGTATATTGTTAGGTTCTAAAAATTTAGATTTAAATATTTAGAATCATTGTTGTATTGTGTTGACAAAATGAGAACAAAACATGGCTAGTCTAGGTGTTTAGGCAATGCTTAAATGTGCGTGTTTCGAGGTTCAAGTCTAGCTGAGTTCAGAAAAAGGGAGTATGATTTTGCCTTGCTCAACCGATCGAGAATTAGGCTTGACTGATTGAAAATCACAAGCACAGTTTTTTCTACAGATTTTTAAACAGGCCCAAGCCCGCAAAAACGTTTAAGGTTTCATCTAAACTTCTCCACATATAAAAGAGAAACCCTAGCCATGTTTTGATAGAGCTGAAGAAGCCTTGTGTATTACACTTTGTGAGATTTGAGAGATTTTGTACCTTCTAACTACACAAAAATCTACCGGAGCTAAAACTACAATCAAGCTTTGGTAGAACATAGTTGTTGCATCAAGATCATTATTGAGGGTGATCTAAAACCTTTGAGTGAGATCTCAAAGTCACAAGCAAGGGTGCTTGTGTTGTTGTAAATCCAAGAAGAGAAGGAGTCCGTGGATTCAGAGCTTGCACATGGTCATGTCAGTAAGTTAATACTGGAGGTAGCATTAGATTTAGGGTTAAATCTTTTGTAAAAACTTCAATTCTCTTATAGTAGATGTGGTTTACCTTGAGAATAGGTAGGTCAAATCCTCTCTAGGTTTTTACCTTGAAACAGTTCGTTTCATTGGTTTTCTTTGGTCATCATATTGTGGTGCTATTTATGTTCCACTGCTTTGTATGATATGATTTATTTATGTTTAACCTACATTTGAAAATTAATCTAAGAAATCACTTGGTTAATAAATTGGGATAAACAATCTGGTTTGAGGAGTCTAAACGAACAAACATATATATATTATTAAGGTAACCAAAGTTGAAGGACAAAGTTTGGCTACAAATTTAGTTGTAATTTAAGGTTACAACTCTCACTAAACAAATTAACTTAGCTACATATTTTGAAAATCTAACTATTAAATTGCATGTTCTTTATGTTCTTAAAATACACGTCAAGTTTTATGTCAATCGGATGTTATTTCCTATTCAATATATAAACTTATTTTTTACGTATAATTTTATATTATAAAAATTTGAAATTTAAACATTTGATTGATTACATAGTTATTGATATTTGATCTTCTTAAAATTTTGCAAGTAGGAAGGATATAAGAAGAAAATGTAATTCAATAGTGGATTTATCGAAATTCACATCCAACCAAAAAAATATTGAGTGGAGTTTATCCAAAATTTTGACCACCCAAGACTCATTAAGCGGCCGCCCCTCTTAAAAGTTCGGCTTAAAAAAACTCTAAATAAAGAGTGTAAAGTTGTAATTTACAACTATATGTTTTGTTGGCTTTTATTTCGTGCCAAATTTGATTGTAATTTTATTCAATCTTTTGTACCTTGTATTTATTGTGGGATTTGATTGTAAGGGTTGTGTGATAGAGAAAGAGAGTATGTAGGCTCAAGCAATTGAAGACTGAAGAATTTTCGCGGGTATCTCGCAACTAAGCATCCTGCGAAATAATCCATGTGACCTACACATACTGGAATGTGAAGAGTCAGGACAGGATGGAGACAGCTATGTTTCGTGAGTAGCTCATGAGTAAGGCCTTCCCGCGAAACACTTGCGAAACATTATGTTTTTCCAATCTGTACTATCTGATACACACTATATATATCCACATTACCCACAGATGTTGAAGAGTTCTTCTAAGAGAAAACCCTAGCCACAAACCTTAAGAGTTAGAGATTGTTATACCCACAATTCTCTACACAATTGCTTATGCATTTTCCTCAACTCCTACCTCTCCATTTCCATACCATTAAGAGGTTGATAGTTCAAACACTTACCACACCCTTTCAGAGTGTCAAGTGAGGTTTTAGTGCTGCTGAGAAGTATTGGAAGAAGCTAAGGATGGTAGATGCAACGTAGAGCTTATTGCGGGATCCGGAGAGTTAGACAAGACACGGTTCCAAGAAGCCTTGTTGGAGTAGGAGTTTGGAGAGCTTAGGTATATCGGGTAGATTAGACTTGGAGGGTCTCTTACTAACTCATGTATCACAACTGATTGTCTAGTGGATCGATTACCGCTTAGAAGGCGGCGGAGAGGTTTTTTCGTCGAGTTCTTCGGTTTCCTATTCGATAACACATCGGCATGTTATCTTGTATTTGCATCTTTCTTTCTTACTCTTTTACATTCCATTTTACTGCTGTGTTGCTTTGATTATAGATAAGAGTAGCTTGTTTGTTTATCCGCTCGCTTTTACACTATTCCATACTTTGTATTAAGTTAGTGTAAAATTAATCGAGTCGTAACCTTAATTTGGGAGTCTAAACAGTTCTTGTATTTTCAACATATTTTCAAGCTTTCAAAGAGAAAACAAACTAAAACAAACACATGCACCATGTAGAAGTTCACTGTTATAGGCAAAGGGGCAATATATAATACCCTATTGACATATACATCTCTTTACAATTTATTATTTGGAAAATGTCTATTGCGTGTACTCACTTACACATATAATATACACAAGTTTTTGAATTAAAGTAGTGACCAGTGAGCGTGTGTACTTTGTGTGTAGGTGCGTGTTTGACGTAGACATTGCTCTTAGTCTTTTGCCTAAGTCTCTTTTAATTTTTTAAGATCTTTACTTGAACTAATGTAAAAGATCTAGATCTCGTTTGGTAATATTGTTCTAATAATCACTACAAGAAAATGTATTTTTAGTGACGAAAATTTTCGTCACTAAAAGTCCAGTTTTTCGTCACTAAGAACCTTTAGTGACGAAATTGGACTTTTAGTGACGAAATTCGTTTCGTCGCTGTAGCCCCGTCACTAAAAGTCCTGGCGACTTTTAGCGACGAAAAATTTCGTCACTAAAAGTCCAATTTGGTAATAAAAAAAAAAACTTTTAGCGACGAAAACGTTTCGTCGCTAAATGTTTTCCTCGCTAAAAATAGTGTTTAGTGACGAAAATATTTCGTCACTAAAACCATTTCAGTTTATTAAATCATATTTAGTGACGAAAAATTTCGTCACTAAAACTATTTTCGGGTACATATAGTGACGAAAATATTCGTCACTAAAATTATTTTTTAAAAAATCCATGCACATATAGTGACGAAAATGTTCGTCACTAAAACCATTTCTTATAAAATTCCACTGTATTTAGTGACGAAATAATTCGTCACTAAAACAATTTTTTGTTGCCATATTTGTGACGAAAAAATTTGTCACTAAAAGATATTTTCTGTTTTTATTATTTTCATGACGTTGATACTAACCTGTAACCTATCATTACATTATTCAAACCTCAAATTTGATTAACACAATTATTTCAACAACACATTTATAAAAAATCGATCCATACATTCCACAAGTTAAAATTAAAACAAGTATCAAATTCAAACTCCTTCCATACAATAATTGTTTGCAACACATACAATAACTTAAAATGTTTTATAACAATACAAGAAATGTAGCATAATATAATTAGAACCCCCTAGAGCCAAAAGATGTCCTCATATGTCTTCAAATAATGCCAAAAGTAATCCCCTAAAGCCACCAATAAGAAATCTGCACAAATATAAAAATACTATTACATTAAAATCGTAAAGTAAAAACATTAACTATGTTATAAAAAAATTTCTAACAATTAGTTTCAAATGATACATAAAAAATGAAGTGTTACCTATAAGTGATTTAACTTGAAGATGAACCACCCCCATAGTTAAAACCGTCATCATAACCCTTGCTCCTCAAAAAATTAAGAATATTCTTTTGGATCTCATCTTGCTTAGCTCGTGCCTCTTGCTCCTTAGCTCGCGCCTCTTGCTCTTTAGCTCGCTCCTCTTCGTCCCTAACTCTTGCCTCTTTGAGCTCAATTATCTCATTTTCTAACCGATGAATATACTCTACCGAGGCACTAGATGAGGCAGTGGTTACTAGAGAAGAAGAAGGTCTCATGCCAAGTCCTTTTACAATACCAAATTTTTTCTTAAAAACCAAGTTTGAGATTTTCTCTTGTGTAAGGGGAATTGCATTAGGATCTTGACAATGATCCTCTTGCACTTTGAGAATAGTTTCCTACCATTTGAGAGATGAAAAAAAAAAAAAAAAAAAACAACAATCACAACATTAATACTACATATGTAATAACTTTACAAACATAATAAGAATGGAATAATAGGGATGGAATGATACACATACATATGTCGCTTCATCGTCATGATGTATCCACTTATTTGTGTTTGGATTAAAATGAACATCTTTGTAGACTTTTGCCAATTCAGGAACTTGACCGCCATTATTATTTGTCTAATTAATTAACATTCGAGTGTTAGTTATTTATAGTTAATTAATCACATGTAATATACTAAGATCTAAGAAAATGAAAAAACACGCACCTCCTCATCAACCCTAACAGCAAGTGCATTTGTCCCGCATCTATGTTTGCCTGAAGTTTTGCTTCTATTTTCAGAATTAATTCTTGATTTTTCCTAATAAAGAACATTCAAGATATTTATTAAATCATTAATAAAACAATATAAATTTACTTCATCATTTGACAACATAATATAGTAAATATTGGATAATAATAATATACGCATAAATATTTTACCAGCCAGTCCTTATTGGTCCATCTCCCTTCAATAAGTCCAGTCCATTGCTCAAGTGTGACATTCTTTGGCGGGTGGCTTTTTGCATAGTCTTCATCATGAGATTGTACAAGCTTCTTATAAGTCTGATACAACTTGTTAGAGCCGCTACTCAAAAATCTTCCACATTTTGTATTTACTGTTTTCGTTACTAAGTTGGAATCTCCTTCAAGCTCAAACTGATCCTGTAAAATGAAGTATATATGTATTATAAAAATATTATTATATGAATTAATATACTTAGATAAAGTTCTATCGCATTCATGAATGTACAAGTCTATATTAATACTTAAATAAATATACATTGCACATACAAATATACACTCCCAATATATATTTAAACCACCTTATAACACCATGCAAGCCACCCGCTTGTTCCAACACAACAACTCACCACAAAACCAGTCACAAACATCACAAGTATAAAGTGTTTATAAGTATTGAAATCGAATAAAGTAATATTCATCACATCTAATTAATAAGTTTCATTCACATTTGCAAGAAACTAAAAACACTTCCAATATAAATGTAAACCACCTTATAACACCATGCAAGCCACCCGCTTGCTCCAACACAACAACCCATCACAAAACCAATCACAAACATCGCAAGTATAGAGTGTTTATAAGTATTGAAATCGAATAAAGTAATATTCATCACATCTAATCAACAATACTCATTCACATTTGCAAGAATTGAAAAACACTCCCAATATGTATTTAAACCACCTTATAACACCATGCAAGCCACCCGCTTGCTCCAACACAACAACCCACCACAAAACCAATCACAAACATCACAAGTATAAAGTGTTTATAAGGTTTTCAACTAAAATCCAATTTCCACCACATACCACCACAAATCCAATTTCCAACATCACAAGTATAGAGTTTTATAAGGTTTTCAACTAAAATTTACTTACTTTGCTCAAGCTAAGCTTACAACTTTCAAAAAAAATCCAAAGTTATTGTAAACAATATGTATTTAGCCTGGAAAAGAAAAGTAAAATTTATAAGTACTTAGGGCATATAACTATTTATTTTCATTATGTAATAATAACACTACATTGTTTTATCCTCAATGTTCAAAATAACATGAATTTCTAAACTCAAAATACTGTACATTGAAAAATGTACTCAAAAAACTAGAGTTACAGTATCCACAACCTGGCATTGCAACAAAATACTATAACTATTGAGTTTTTGACATAATAGTACAATTTTGCCATTACCAAACCAATTAATAACATTGCTCAAGGACTGTAGCACACCATTCACACCACAATTACTTAAGGGGGAAAGCAAATAAGAAAGTAAATGCAACTAATTGTGATTCAATAACTTATTTGTTCTTCACTATAGAAGGCCAAACTTTTATCATGCAATCCAATGAACTAGAGAACAAATACTTATCCAATGAAGTAGGATATCAAAAAAGTAGGCTAGTAGGGTATTCTTAGCAATGCCCAATAGAATGGTTAGTGTATTTTCTAGGTCTCAAATGTATCAGTCCACTCTTTCTACAATTTCATTGATTTTCTTGTTTTCTTTTACCAATTAAATAAAGACAAAAGGCCAAAGGCCAAAGATAGGGGCATGAAAAGAAATTTTCATTTATAGCCGTAGTTGTGTTAATCACACGAAAAGCTACTGTGTTTCTCTACTATCACTGTGCTTTTGGATAAAGATTGAGAGGTAGTTTATAATAAAACGAGAATTAACATACTTAAGAAGAGGTAGCTGAAATTTTTTTGCGTAATCATTCAACTAAAATTGAATTCTGTCATATCATTGAAAATCCCATTCTAATCTAACATTTGCTTATAAAATAGCCAACGATTCAATGACCTAACATGAAGATGATTGAAATCTATTTCCTAATATCATTTTAGCATTTTATCCAACCAAGTATAAACAAGCATAGCTCATACATCTCACTGACGCCCTGAAGTTATGTATGGTATTTGAAGACAGGAATATGACAGTAAAAATCACCATTCACACCACAACGGACAATTCACATGGTGAATATGACAAAACTTCCAAAACATAAAAACAAAAACAGTAAAAATTGCTTTTAATACCAATACGCCAAAGTCCGTAACAAAGCTCAGCCAAATCTCTCAGCTGCAACGCTGCTTCCTATACTCATTTTATTTGTTACCTGAAAAGTAAAAAGCCAAACATGGAAACTCATCTCACAGTTTACACACATGGAAATTAGTCCAAACCCAAAAAAACACAATAAGCACATGAACCCAATATCTTACATATTTGCACAACTATTATATATATTGACATAAAAACAATATTCCCGTTAATTGAATCCAAGGACCAAATACATAAAAACAAGAAGCAACCCAATTGCAGAAAATGGATGCAGTTATAGACAAGCTCCATCAAATGTGAGAAAGAGCACAGTTAGTCAGAGTGATCAAACACAAAGGCATCAATGCACAGTACATAAACACAAAAGTCTAATAAGCACCCATTTTTGCAAACTCCAAAAAAACACGATTTGAATATACAAAGTGAGTAACCTTGCTTGAGGAAAGTGGTAAAGACCCAAGAGCTGGTGTGTGAAGAGAACCCAAAGAGCCACTACAACATCTAAAATAAAACAATTACACAAAAAAAACTCAATCACAACAAAAATAAAACATGAGCCAAAGGGAATGAAAGAAAAAAAAATAAACAAAAAATAAAAATAAATAAATAAAACCTTACTGATTCAAGATCGTCGGGAATGGTCCGAATCGGCGACGAATGGGCTGAAATAACACTTCAAAACCGTCGAGAATCGGCGACGAATGGATCGAGATTGGCAACGAATAGGAATCGTCGAGAATCGGCGACGATGGGAGCTGAAATGACACTTCAAAGCGTCGCCGATGCGGAGGAAGGCAAAGCGTCGCCGGTTCGAAGAAAGCAAAGCGTCGCGGTTCGAGGAAGGTGAAGCGTCGCCGTTCGAAGAAGACGAAGCGTCGCCGTTCGAAGCGTCGCCATTCGAGTGGCTTATCGGCGACGGTAGCTGCTCATCGGCGACGGTTCTCTTTCTCGGCGATTCAAAGAACGGTGTAAACTGTCGCCGATGAAGATTTTTAGCGACAGTGGGCTGCTTATCGGCGACGGTGGGCTGCTTATCGGCGACGGTAGGTAGCTTTATCGGCGACGGTTCACTTCATCGGCCACGGTTGGTCTTCATCTTCATCGGCTGGGTTTCTTTTTTCTTTTTTTTTTATTTGGGTTTCTCAGTGTTTTTTTTTGAGTTGGTGACTGTTTTTGTTCTGCTGAGTGGGTGATCAAAATTTTTGGGTTGGAGTATTTATGGTGATTTTTAGCGATGAAAACTTTTCGTCGCTAAAGATCACTTTTAGTGACGAAACTGGAATTCGTCACTAGAAGTGGGAAATAGCGACGAAATATCAGTTTCGTCACTAAAAGTTGTCTTTAGCGACGAAATGTTTCGTCGCTATTGCCCACTTTTAGCGACGAATTTTTGTTTCGTCACAAGGGAACCCAGAATTTTTACACTTTTAGCGACGAATTTTATTTTCGTCACTAAAGAGACCATATTTTGTTCAGGTTTTTAGTGACGAAATTCAACTTTCGTCACTGTAGCATACTTTTAGTGACGAATTATGATTTCGTCACTAAAAACATTTAAGTGCAAAACCATTGTTATTTTTAGTGACGAATAGTTTTCGTCACTAATTCTTCCTTATAGCGACGAAATGATTTTCGTCACTACTATCACAGCAATACCTACAGTGACGAAATATTTCGTCACTAAAAATTTCAACTTTTAGTGACGAAATATTTCGTCACTATAGCTTAATTAAAATTGCGCCAAAATTTCCCTCCACTGGCGCCTATTTTTTAGTTCACAATAACGACGAAATTTATTTTTCATTGCTAAATGTTATAATTTTTTTCACTTTTAGTGACGAAATTCATATTTCGTCACTAAAGCTGTATTTTTAGTGACGAAAAATATTTCCTCACTAATTTTCGTCGCTAAAAATATATTTTGTTGTAGTGAATATTGTTTAAGTATTATGAAAATATATGTAAATGAGAAAATATTATAAAAATACTTGTTGTGTTTTTTTTTTTGAGAAACACTTGTTGTGTTTAATTACTCCTTTCCTAACCTTTGGTACTATTCAAGTCCTTAATTACTCCTTTCCTAACCTTTCATACCATTTCTATCTTACTGTTTATTCACTTAAATGCATGCATGTGTGAATTTTTTTTTTTTTTTTAGAGTTTCTAGTATCAACCGTTTCAGTATCTGGCTATTTTCCTAATAACAATTTCTAAGTCTCATGGTAAAAATTTTCTGTGCATTGCACATGTTCTATCAATACATCATAAGAAATTTCCATATATATACATATATATATATATATATATATATATATATATAAAGATCATAAGAAAAGAGTCTCTTTTCAAATTCATAGAATCTTTTTAATTTTATTTTATTTTATTGAGAAATGACCGAAATTCATTCAAAACAGTAAAATATCAGCCAACACGCTGAAAAAAGAACCAAGGCAAAACAAAAGGACCAGCACCAAACTAGACCACAACTGGACTCAATTACAATGAGACCTCAGAGCTTATTAAGTCTGCAACTATATTTGGCATTATTCCTATCCATAGAATCCATTTCTCACACTTAAAAATTCAAGGAAGCTAATTAATGAATAGGGGTCCATTTATATCAGGAGTTAGATATACCAAATACTTGGTAGGTGCCAGTTGGACGGTCACAAATGAATGTACGACAGCTGAGCAATGATAAAGAGTTTGCCTTCGTATTAGGTCTGACAGTGTCTCAGTTGCCTAGAAACTAACGAAGGGAAAAATAAAATTTTGAAGATGAGGTGTGGGATTTCTCACCAGTGAGAGGACATGAAGTTAATGTAGCTGACGAATTTGTTGTACTTTGTTGCGTTTCTGACAAAATTTAATGTCGCTGGTGGCCTTACAAAACAAAGGAAAATACCAAATGCCCCAACATGTTAGGGTATCTTCGATAACTGTTCTCTAGATGCTTTTTTTTTTTTTTTTTTTTTTTTTGTGGATGGGTCTAGATGCACGTTTTCAATCGGCTAATTAATGAATAGGGGTCCATTTATATCAGGAGTTAGATATACCAAATACGGGGTAGGTGTTAATTGAAGTGTCATAAATGAATGTTTGACAGCTAAACAATGATAAAAAGCTTACTTTTGTATTATGTCTGACAGTCTCTCAGTTGCCTAAAAACTAACGAAGGGATAAAAAAATAAATTTTGAAAATAAGGTGTGGGATTTCCCACCAGTGAGAGGACATGAAGTTAATGTAGCTGCCGAATTTGTTGTAGTTTGTTGCGTTTTTGACAAATTTTAATGTAGCTGGTAGCCTTATAAAACAACAGAAAATACCAAATGCCCCAACATGTTAGGGTATCTTAGATAACTGTTCTCATTTTAGCCGATTGAAAACATGCATCTCGACCCATAAAAAAAAAAAAAAAAAAAAAAGCATCTAGAGAACTCTTGAAAAGATGCTATAATTAAGCGAGCTTAGAGTATTTCCATCAGCTATTCTATAAAAAATGTCATTTTAACACATTAAACACTTACTTTATCATTTTAACACATTATTTTATAACATTCTATTTATCAGGTGTTCTATTCTTCAATTCTATACATTAAAATAATATTTTCAACACATTAAAATAATATATCATCATCTTTAAATGCTAGAGAGGAGAGAGAAAATCATTAAAAAATTAATTTTTGAAAATGCCATTTCTGACCGTACCATTGCATATTTAGAACGGAACTATTCATATGTACTAAATGTTTTGGCATTTGACACACTTCATGAGAGAGAATTTTTGATGTTTGGTGTGTCAAATGCCAAATATTTGGCATTTGACACACCTAATGGCAATGTTCTTAGGGGCTGAGGCGTATGGCCTAAGATCAAAACATGGATCCGTGAATGATGTTCATGAGGCGTTGCATGTGTGGGCTTGGCAACATTTACAAACCCATGTGAGTCCCATATCCGGATATCCCATGTTAGAAGGCAGCAATTTGATTGATCACCCATTCCCTCTCCGGTTGGAATCAGGGAAAATTAGCCTCACAAATCTGCATTATTAGCACCTTGCATAATATGTATTTAAGAGATTTCGCAAAAGTTTGATTTGAGCATGACTTGAGCCTAAACATTGAGCTTAAATAGTTTATATGTAATAAAAATAGTTTTTACTCTTTAGTAATAAATTAATTTTAGATTATAATAACTTGAAAATTTTAAATACTTAATTGATGACATAGTTATTAATCTTTAATTTTTTTAAAATCTAGTAAGTATGGAGGATATACAAAGAAAATGTAATCTAATAGTCGGTTTATTGAAATTCACATTCAATAAAAAAATATTGAATGAAATTGTAATCTGAGTCAATAAAACTATAATCAAGTTTATAGTTAAACTTTGTTCAAAATTTGTGACCACCTTGGACTTATTGTGAAGTCACCCTTGTTAAAAATTTGGCTTCATAAAAAAAAAACTATAAATAAAGAGAAAATAAACTAATTTTTTTTGGATAGGTAAGTAGAAAATAAACTAAAATAAAATAAAACAAACACATAAACCCTAAACTATCCGAAAAACATGTAGAAGTCCGCTGTTATTAGCAAAAGGGCAATAGAATACCCAATTGACATAAACATTTTTTTTTTAATTTTTTTTTGAGAAATGTCTATTGCACATGCTTGCTTATACACAATATACATGTTTAGCTTTTTGAATTAAAATGGTGATGGGTGAGTGTGTGTACTTTGTGAGTAAGTGAGTGTGTGACAGACATTACTCTTACTTTATTTTTTTTTTTTTGCCTACATCTCTTTTCATTTTTAAAGATCTCTCCTTGAACCAATGTAAAAGATGTAATTTCCTTAATTCATTCATTCATGGAAAAGTTAATAAACAAACATATCAGGCAGTAGTACTTGATCAACTCCTTAATTACTCGTGGGTTTCAGTTAACTCAACTGGTAAAGTCTCTGATAGTTGTATAAGAGATTTGGGGTTCAATCCCCGCCTACACTAAAAACTGATTGGTGTCTTGATCTGATAATAAAGAGCAATTATCAGGAGCGGACGTCATAAGTTGAAACTCTCTAAAAAAAAAAAAAAAAAAAAAAGTCCTCAATTACTCCCTCCCTAACGTTTCATACTATTTCTATATCTCTTACTGTTTATTCAATTTTTATGCATACATGTGTCGTTTTTCTTTGCCCTTTATGCTGTTATTTATTTATTTATTTATATTTTTGAGTTTCAAGTTTCAACTGTTTCGGTATTTGTTTATTTCCTGGTAAGAATTTATAAGTCTCATATATATGGTCAAAAATTTCTGTGCATTGCACGCATGCTATCAGTAGATCATAAGATGAGTCATGACTAGTAAATGGATAGTTTCACTTTCTTTTCAACAAGTCTCTTTTCAAATTCATAGAATCCATTTCTTACATGTTAAAAATTCAAGGAAGTTAATTAAGGGTTAGGACTTAGGAGGACATATATTGACAATCAATTTTAAAAAATTAAAAAAAGTTATCAAATCAATTAATGTATAGGAGTCCATTATATTTGGAGTGAGATCGATGTACCAAATACTTGGTATGTGCCAATTGAGCTGTCACAAATGAATGTATGACAGTTGAGCACTAATAAAGAGCTTAACACTCTCTCAATTACAAAGTATTGGTTGCCTAGAAACTAACGAAGGGATTAAAAAAAATTGAAGATAAGGTGTAGGATTTCCCACCAGTGAGAGAGACATGCGGTTTAAAAATCTTATCAATTTGAGTCATGAAAACAAAATCTTTAATATAGAAAAACTTAGGGAAAAGTGAAAATAGTTCGAAGAAGTTAGACTTGAGCCTAAACATTGCTCTTAAATAGTTTATATGTAATAAAATCAGTCACTTTATTACTCATAGTAATAAATTAATTTTAGACTATAAAAATTTAAAATTTAAAATTTAATTAATAATATAGTTATTAATTTTTTATCTTCTTAAAATTTTACAAGTATAAAGGATATATTAAAAAAATATAATCTAATAGTGAATTTATCAAAATTTACATATAATAAAAAAAAATATTGAGTGAAATTGTAGGCTGAGTCTACAAAAATATAATTAAATTTGTGGCCAAACTTTGTCCAAAATTTGTGACAATCCTAAACTTATTGTGAAGTCACCCTCGTTAAAAAATTCGGCTTCAAAAAAAAAAAAATATATATATATAAATAAAGAGAAAATAAACTAAAACAAACACACAAACCCTGTAGAAGTCCACTGTTATTGGCAGAAGGGTAATAGAATACCCTACTGACATAAACATCTCTTTACAATTTTTTTTTTTTGGGAAAATGTCTATTGCACATGCTCACTTACACACAGCATACATGTGTAAATTTTTGAATTAAAATGGTGATGGGTGAGTGTGCGTATTATAAATAAAGAGAAAATAAACTAAAACAAACACACAAACCCTGTAGAAGTCCACTGTCATTGGCAGAAGGGCAATAGAATACCCTACTGACATAATCATCTCTTTACAATTTTTTCTTTTTTTTGGAAATGTCTATTGCACATACTCACTTTTACACACAGTATACATGTGTAGATTTTTGAATTAAAATGGTGATGAGTGAGTGTGCATACTATGTGAGTAAGTGAACATATTTAGTTTGTGACTATCTCAAAACTCATCACTCATATCTCAAAACTCTATCTCATCAAAAACCCAAAACTGAAAACTTCTTATTTGGTTCATAACTCAAAACTGTGTTTTTCATTCTCATAACTCAACTTTATCACTTTTTTGTGGAGTCCACAGCTTGCATATCTCAGAACGGTCACTGCTCCCTCCTGCATGTGATATAAGCAGGAAAAGAAAAAGTAAAGGAAGAAATTTATGTTAGGTTCAGAGAGGGGGTGAGATGAGTGAATGGGGAAGTTGGAATTGTAGTAATGGCTCCAGAGAGTAGAGAGAAAAAACAGAGGGGAACGGTGGGTGTATGTATTTACTGACCTTCATTGTGAAGCTGGAGCTAAAGTCGAAGAAGAGAAAAGCTTCCAATGGTACTGAGTAAGGATGTGACAAGTCACTGACAGGCTCCACACGGTTGCACTTATTTACAAAAATGCCATCAAACTTATTTCTTAAAAATTGAAAACACCTTTAGAGCAGTTTCACTTTCAGCGAGTCACCTTTCAAATTCGTAAATTCCATTTCTCACGCGTTAAAAATTTAAAGAAGTTACTGTATAGGGGTCCATTAAATTGGGAGTAAGATGTATCGAATACTTTGTGAGCTGTCACAAATGAATGCATGACAATATCTCAATTGCAAATTACTGGTTGCGACCAGCGAGAGAAGGACACGTTGTTTAAAATTTTTATCAATTTAAGTTTGTACTTTACTGTGTTTCTTATGCATTTACTGTAGCTGGCGTCACAAAACAACAGAAAATATCAAGAGTATCTAGATAACTGTCCTCATCTTAGCCGGTTGAAAACATGCATCTAGAGGCAAGGCTTTACAGTTGAATTGACACTTTTTCATATATAAAGTGTTTATGGATCTAGGAAAGAAGGGTTCGAGTTATAAAGTTAGTAGCATATTATAATTATTTTTCAAAGAAAAAACATGCATCTAGAAAATTTTTGTAGTTTTTATCATTCAAGTAACAGTTTTTAATCCGTAAAAAAAAAAAAAAAACAGTTTTTACATTTTAATAGCACTATAGTAAATAATTTGAAAACTATGCGACCCGCTCAAATCTGACTTGACAAAGACAGTACCTAACTGTGCTTTTTTCTCTATCTAATATTATCAAAGGACAAAATAAATCTTTTGCCACTTTTAGTAGTGTGCAACCAATTCGTTAACCTGTCAAAATTGATAAGTTGGGTAAGTTTTTAGGGCTTCGTGGGTTAGGTTGGGTTACAAAAATTTTTTTTAATAGCGGGTTGGGTTGGGTTTAGATCATAAAATTCTAAACTCGCCAAACCTAACTCGATATATATTTAAAATATATTATATAATTAATAAATTTTTAAAAATAACTAGTTCTTCCTATTATATATAAAAGCTAATTAGTTCACACAAATCCTAGTAAATTACTATTGTTATTTAGTCATTAGTATTATTTACATTTAAGGAGTTATATTGATATTAATCTTTGAGTTTTTTTAATAAATTTATATTTATATTTTTTTCTACTCAATTTACTAATAATAATAATAAATTTATCTAACCTATGAGTTCAACTTAACCCAACCGACTTATTAAGTTGAGTTATCTTTATGTGATAAGTTAAATTGGGTTAAATTTTTTTTTGACCTACCAAGTAAAAAAAATCCCTTTAATAGACCCAACCCAACTTAGGCACACCCCTGGCCCACTCCTGTCCAAAACTACTACAAAAGAAACCGGGTAACCTTCCCAAGCGCACTTGCTAAACACTTTCTGTTTCTTTCTTGTGTTGTTCAATCCAACTTTACTTTCATTCTCCATAAGCTATGGCTGATACAATACTCTTTGAACTCTTCAAGGAGGTGGGTTCAATCGTTTTTCAGGTTGCTAAGCAAGAGATCAAGTCGCTAGTTGGTGTTGATGAAGAAGTCCAAAAGCTTCAAGACAGGCTCGGAATGGTCAGGGCAATGCTGGACGATGCTGAGGAAAGACATCATGTGAAGCTGCGTACTGAGAAGAATTGGTTAGAGCGGCTCCAAGACCAGTACTATGAGATGGATGACATCTTGGACACCTGGAACACTGCAAGGATCAGAGCAGAGATTGAGAAAGAAGAAGGAAAACCAGCTGATACTAACGCTCCTGCTGTTGTCAAGAAGAAGGTATGCTCCTTCGTCCCATCTCTATCATGTTGTTTTAACCTTCCTCTGCGTCATGATGTTGGTCACATGATAAGAAAACTGAATGAAAAGTTAGATATGGTTTTCAAAGACAAAGCAACCTATGGGATTGACTTTAATAGGCAACCTGATGTAGTTGAGCGACCAACAACTACGTCCTTTGTGGATGTGTCCGAAATAATAGGCCGTGATATCTATAGGGATGATCCACTAAGAAACCTGTTAGGTGTGGGTAGTCTAGAAGAAACAAATTCTTATCGTGTCATCTCTTTAGTGGGTATGGGCGGTATTGGAAAAACAACTCTAGCTCAATTAGCCTACAATCATCCCGATGTGCTAGCCCATTTTCAACAAAGAATGTGGATTTGTGTTTCTGATCCTTTCAATCAGTGCAAGGTTGCCAAAGCAATCATTAAAGAGATTGATCCTAATCATGGACCCCTTGATGATACTGAATTGCAAACTCTCTTGCAAATAATTCATGTTTTGATTCAGGACAAGAGGTTCTTTCTTGTCTTTGATGATGTGTGGACTGAACACTCCGAAGAATGGGAGCCGTTCAAAAATGCTCTAAAAAATGGTGCTCGTGGCAGTAGAATTCTAGTAACCACACGTAAACAAACAGTTGTGAAGATGATAGGGAGTGCCCTCCCTATAAATTTGGAGGTATTGTCTGATGAAGACTGCTGGTTGATTTTTAGGACATCATTTTCTAATGAGGAGGATCTCAAGAATCTAGAAGATCTTGGTAGAAAACTAGCAATTAAGTGTAAAGGCTTACCGCTCGCTGCAAAGCTTCTAGGTAGCCTCATGCAAAACAATAGAAGTAGAGAACAATGGAATAAGATTTTGAATAGCAATTTGTGGGAATTGGAAGATATTGAAAATATTGAAAAAAGTATTTTGGCACCATTGCTTTTGAGTTATTATGAACTAACCCCAACAATGAGACGTTGTTTCTCATATTGTTCCTTTTTTGCAAAAGATTATTTCTTTCAAAGAGATAATTTGGTCCTCCACTGGATGGCACAAGGATATGTTGAGTCAAAGACAAATATGGAGATGGAAGACATAGCAGAAGCATGCTTTGAAAAGTTGGCCATGCGCTCTTTCTTCCAAGATTTCGAGAGAGATGAAGATAGTGATGGCAAGATAATAAGTTGCAAGATGCATGACATAGTCCACGACTTTGCCCAGTTAATGACAACAAATGAAACCTTTGAAACTGATGGTGAAAAGGTGATAGATTGTCAAAATGCTCGTCATTTACATTTAAAAATCTCAAAAGAAATGCAATGTCTTGAATCCATCTATCGTGCAAAAAATCTACGCAGTCTCTTTCTTCTTTTGCATGAATGGGATTATCCGTTTTCGCATAAATGGGATTATCAGTTTGAGATGCTCTTGTTGAACTCATTCCAACATTTTAGATGTTTACGAACTTAGATTTTGGATTGTCCAATTGAGAAACTTCCAGATGCTGTGCAAAATTTGATACATTTAAGGTGTTTTCATATGTCTCATATTGTTAAAATAGAAGAATTACCTAAAACCATGTGTAATCTATGTAATTTACAAACTTTGAGTATTTACTATGGCTTCAAGAAATTACCACAAGGGATGAGTAAACTAATTAACTTAAGACATCTTGTATTTACTAATTATTATTATTTGGACAAAGTGGTATTTCCAAAAGGGATTGGGAAATTAATTGGTCTTAGAACATTAAGTAGATTCAACATAAGTGATAAGGATGATAGAGAAGGATGTAAACTTGGAGAGTTAAAAAATTTGAATCAGCTTCGAGGGACTCTTACAATAAATGGGATGGAAAATGTGGTAAATGTAGATGAGGCTCAGAATGCACAATTGAAAGATAAAATACATCTCCGTGGATTGGTGCTAGCATTTGAAACTCTAGATTCACATGAAAATGAAGAAAAAACTAGAATGGAGAATGACGTAAAAGTATTGAATGCCTTAGAGCCACCACCAAACTTGCAATATTTAGAAATTACGGGCTACCCGGGCAACACAATTTATCCTAATTGGATGATGTCATGGACCACATTGAAAAAGCTTCAACTTTCTCGCTGCAGAAATTTAGAGCATTTGCCTTCTTTGGGGCTATTGCCATTCCTTGAAGTATTAGCGATAAAGTGGCTTCGTAAAGTGAAGAAGGTGGGAGATGAATTTCTGGGAATAGAAGATTTCAAAAACAAGAAAGACTACGACATCATATTCCCAAACCTGAAATCTCTCCTATTTAGGGATTTGTACAGCTGGGAAGAATGGATTGGGAAAGGAGGAACGGAAGAAGAAGAAGAAGAAAATGATAATGGTATTGTTACAAATCCGATAATAATAAAAATAATGCCACGTCTTCAGTCCTTGAAAATTTCTCTCTGCCACAAACTAAAGTCTCTGCCAGACTACTTGCTTACTGCTCCATCATTGAAGAAATTGGAGATTCATGATTCACAGCTTCTCGAAGAATGTTACCAAAGAGGGACCAGAGAGAACTGGCACGAGATTTCTCACATCTCTAACATCAGACTGGGCGGGGTGTATGTGCAAAGAGACGGTGAACCCCAGTTTGATTCAAAGGTAACTCTGCTTCCTTTCTTCTTCTTCCTTTATTTTTATTTTTTCATTCCAAATATATCAATTAAATATAAATATATGGATTGGATTGTGAAAATAGTTCAGAAGTTTAGTTTACTCCAACTCTCCTCCACTTAATGCCAACTTCTACACATGTATTTCTTTTATTTATTAAATATATCAATTTAATATATATAAATATATGGGTTTTGATTAAATTTTATATTTCTTGTTCATTTTTTGGTTTAATATTATATGGGTTCATTGTGGGTTTTGTTGATTTTCGGTATTTTAAACTAAATCTAACAGAACTCGTTACTCATATGCTTTTCTTTTGGACATGCATGTAGACTGAATCTGGATCAGAAATCAGTGACAAAGATGATGTAGAAGAAATCAATGACAAAGATGATGTTGGGGCTGGCTCAACTGAGTGTGTGGTGGATGAACAAGTGGAAGTAGACAATGATGAGGGTCTAGAGATTTGTGAAGCATGAGATAATAAGAGCAAGGTGTTGAAGCGGATAAGATTTTTGAAGACCACAAAGGAGGAGGTAAGTAATAATTATATAGTCATTCAACAAAAAAGAAAAAAGAAAAATAATAATGATATAGTCATTAAAACTATAGTAACTGTTTATTGATTGGTTTTATTGAATTTTTGTGTGTGCGTGTGTGATCATGCTTTAGCCACAAGTAAAATTTGTTTGAATGAATGATGGTGAGAGAGAAGAAGAATATGAAGCTTTTGTTGTAAATCACATTTACACTCCCACCAAACATTCTATCACCTATGCCCACTATTTACAAATCTAAAATACATTTTCTTCTTTCTAGGTATTCATAAACTGATTTTTTTTTTTTATAATTTTGGTCATGACCCTTTTTGGTCTAATATGTTATTGGTTATAAATAAGAGTGTTTTGAATTTTGGTCATGTAATTCCACATTAACTAGTAACCAGTAAATGCCATGCCTATATTTGATTCTTCTTATTCATTTATGTGTTAATATGATATATCAATATGGATCTTTCAGATTTCATTGATTTTAGGTATTTGGACTAATCTGACATAACTCATTTTATTTTGTTCTTTAGGGCATGGAGCTGGTGGATGACAGAAATTGAGGACTTGGATTTTTGAATAATCACTGAGAGAGAAGAGGAATTTAAAAATATTTTTTGTGGATGTTTGAGGGCTTTGGCTCTCTCTCTTTTGCTTCATTTCTTCACTCTTGCCTCTGAATCAAAACAAATAAACCCTCCCTCCAACCATCCCCTTTGCGACACTCTTCAGGTATTTGATCTGATCCTAATTTCAAGTCCATGTTTTCATCACACCCAGCATATTACTTGATTATGGCGGTGAAGTGAAATTAAATGGTGGAAGAGCTTGGCATAAAGACCATAAATATTAATGACAACATCAAGTCCCTAAAATACTGTTGTCAATTTAAACCCATTCAAACACAATGAATTTTTGAAACTTAATAGTTGTCAATTCAATTTTTTAATGAAAATGTTGTACAGTTGAAGTGAATGTTGGTTATTTTTGAATTAATCTCTTGTTTTTGTGATTTTGTTGGTAAAACTAAGTGCTTTTTTTCACATATTAATGAACAAAATGATTATCCCAAATCCGTTTAATAAAACAATCCTATCACAGTTTCTTTGTGCCTAACTGCAATGAACTTATGAGATTGTCTATAACACCTAGCTAAAATTTATCACATAACGCCCTGCTAGTTTATAAAATCTTTAACACTACATGGGAATGATATATTGGTGTTTTTGACTAGAGAAGATTTTGAACTTGTAGGGAAGGTTTTGATGGAGTATGGGAGTGGGATTTGCCCATTACAAGCCAGCCCTGTATTGAGCAGCAAGCAGACTGTTTGACCTAGTCCAAAAAGGTTAAGAAAAGATGTGTTGGCCAAGGATGAAGCAGAAAGTCAGAAACCTCTTTGGCTATTAATGGTACTATAAAGTTTGTTCTTTAGTATTTAAATCTTTCAATTGTAACTGCTTCCACAGTTCTCTTTGGCCTTGTATACTTATAAGTTATATTGAACAAATGTCAGGAATCCTTAATTGACCATCATTCAATAGTCCAGGGTGCTACATGGGGCAAAACCATCTGGCAGCTAAGAACCTAGTCAATTAGGATTCTCATTAATGGTCTTATATCTTTCCGACACATTTTTCTTCCATTAATATGTGAGAACTTAAATTGGCTTCACCTAAATCTTGTGGCAAAATTAAATTCATGCATGATTTATAGCATTGTATGCTAATCTTGATTAGGACTTGTGCTTGAAGGAGCTGGTGGCGAATTTGGAAATAAGCTACTGTGGGATGTGAGTCTATATCTCAAAATCAAGGTATGGACGTTTGGGTGTATTCTCTTGCTTCGGTGCTAAATTTGTTGTTTGTCATGCCTGGAAATTGTGAGGTGATCACCTTTGAAAGTTAGTAGAGGAAGAACTTGAAGAGGAGTATTTGTGTAGTAACTAATACAACTTTAAGGCTTGGCTTTGCTGTTGACATTATGCATAACTGTAAGTACTTCTTTCTAATCTTTTCATGTTTGATAATCAATTGCTGGTTATCAGATATATCATTATAGGAACAGGTTGAGGTTTCAAATGTAATAGAAAAATTTGTTTATACAAGTGCATGCTTTTGTTAAATTTCATTTCTGATCATTAATCATCTAAGTTAATATTGCAGGTGAAAGAAGTGCTAGAGAGTTAGTAATGTTCAATCAGCCAGTGGTATATGAATGCTTTTGTTCATCATCCCTTGGTGATTCTCCTAACAGCTCTGGAGGCTTTTAGCTATATGATGACATGTGAAATTACAATATCTGTTGGCGTATCTGGTGCACTTTTTGTACTATTGGGAGCCATGGTTTCTAAGCTTTTCACTAATTGGACAATCTATACAAATAAGGTAACATTTTTTTTAATAAGTAAATGAGGTAACATTTTATTTTTGCTCTTTATGTCTTTGGCTAGTAACAGTGATGACTCGAAGCTAAGGTTTTATTAGATTAACCTAAACTTATATACTCTTAATTTGTATGAATAGGTCTTTTCTCCTAAATATTTAGTGTGCAACGCTTGTAACTCTCATGCTCATTATAGCCTAAAATTTCCCTTCGGATTTCTACCTCATGTGGACAATATAGCTCATATTGAAGGATTCCTGACAGGATTTCCCCTTGGCTTAGATATGTAATCCACAAAAAAAATTCCTCCAGGATATGAAATAAGGCAAAAATCCAGACACAAGTGTTATCAATACCGTTTATAGCATTAATGCTTTAGTACTCTTAATTCATGGGTAATTAACTTGAACTTTCTCAGCATTCAAACACTATAAATATTGAAAACTTAATAGTTGTCAATTCAATTTTTTAATGAAAATGCTGTCAGGTGAAGTGAATGTTGATTCTTCTTGAATTAATCTCTTATTTTTGTGATTTTGTTGGTAAAACTAAGCACATATTACTAAACAGAATGATTATCCCAAATCTATTCAATAAAACAATTCTATCACTATTTCTTTGTGCCCAACTGCAATGAACTTATGAGATTGTCTATAACACTTGCCTAGTACACAAATTCTATAACACTTAACGCCTTGCTAGTTTATAAAATCTTTAACACTACATGGGAATGATATATTGGTGTTTTTGACTAGAGAAGATTTTGAACTTGTAGGGAAGGTTTTGATGGAGTATGGGAGTGGGATTTGCCAATTACAAGCCTGCCCTGTATAGAGCAGCAAGTAGACTTTTTGAACCTAGTCCAAAAAGGTTAAGAAAAGATGTGTTGTCCAAGGATGAATCAGAAAGTCAGAAACCTCTTTGGCTATTAATGGTACTATAAAGTTTGTTCTTTGGTATTCAAATCTTTCAGTTGTAACTTCTTCCACAGTTCTCTTTGGCCTTGTGTACTTATAAGTTACTCCACCGTTTTCTTTGGCCTTGTATTCTTATAAGTTATATTGAACAAATGTCAGGAATCCTTACTTGACCATCATTCGTCAGTCCAGGGTGCTACATGGGGCACAACCATCTGGCAGCTAAGAACCTAGTCAATTAGAATTCTCATTAATGGTCTTACATCTTTCTAATTCATTTCTCTTCCATTAATATGTGAGAACTTAAGTTAGCTTCACCTAAATCTTGTGGCAAAATTAAATTCATGCAGGATTTGTAGCATTGTATGCTAATTTTGATTAGGACTTGTGCTTGAAGGAGCTGGTGGAGAATTTGGAAATAAGCTACCGTAGCGTGAGTCTATATCTTAAAAATCAAGGTATGGATGTTAGGGTGTATTCTCTTGCTTTGGTGCTAAATGTGTTGTTTGTCATGCCTAGCAATTGTGTGCAGATCACCTTTGATAGTTAGTAGAGGAAGAATTTGAAGAGGAGCATTTGTGTAGTAACTAATACAACTTTAAGGCTTGGCTTTGCAGTTGGCATTATGCATACCTGTAAGTACTTCTTTCTAATCTTTTTATGTTTAATCATCAATGACTGGTTATCAGGTTTATCATTATAGGAACAGTTTGAGGTTTCAAATGTAACAGAAAAATTTGTTTGTACAAGTGCATGCTTTTGTTAAATTTCAATTTTCTAATCATTAATCACCTTGGTTAACATTGCAGGTGAAAGAAGTGCTAGAGTGTTAATAATTTCAATCTGCCAGTGGTATATGAATGCTTTTGTTCATCATCACTTGATGATTCTCCAAACTTCTCTAGAGGCTTTTAGCTATATGATGACATGTGAAATTACAATATCAGTTGGCGTATCTGGTGCACCTAGTGTACTATTGGGAGCCATGGTTTCTAAGCTTTTCACTAATTGGAAAATCTAAGCAAATAAGGTAACATTTCCTTTTTGCTATTTATGTCTTTGGCTAGTAATAATGACAGACTGAAACTCAAAGCTAAGGTTTTATCTGATTAACCTAAACTTATATGCTCTTAATTTGTGAGAATAGTTCTTGACTCCTAAATATTTTGCATGCAGCACTTGTAACTCTCGTGCTCATTATAGCCATAAATTTGCCCCTTGGATTTCTACAACATGTGGACAATTAAGCTCATATTGAAGGATTCTTGTCGGGATTTCCACTTGGCTTGGATGTGTAAGCCACAAATAAATTCCTTCAGTATATGAAATAAAGTAGAAATCCAGGCTCAAGTGTTATCAATTCCTTTTATAGGATTACAGCTTTAGTCCTCTTAGTTCTTGGGTAATGAACTTTAACTCTCTCTGCATTCTCAACTTCTAGTTTAAGTATCTACCATGGAAATGTGATCCAGCCCTGACTAACCTTTTTATTTTCTTTAGTTTTACCATCCCCAAAGAAATTGGCAGATATGCGTATGGATTTATTGAGCTATTTAATGGTCAGAAGCCATATAGCCATATGGTCTACCTTTCTGGAGCATCAATTAGCGGAATGATTATGTCAGTCTTTTTGCCCATTCTTCAAGCTTTGCATGTATAACAGAACTATTATTGTATGTATGCTTACTGTGACAAAGGATCTTGGCAGTTTACACCTCCCATTGTCGGCTTTTGAAGCTGGCCAGCTTGCAGATTTTGCTGCCATTTCTTTTATGCTCATGGCCTGGGTCTCTAAGCATTAGTATTGAACAACTGCATTGTACAAACACTTAGGACTGAAATAGTAAAGCAACACATCAAAATATATAAAGGAAAATCCAATTAAGGATTGTACATTTTATTTAAATATTTTATTCCGATCTCATAGTATTTTTCACATGCATCATTTTTATTCCTAAGATCCATTGTATTTCTAAAAAATTTAATGCAACACAAGGAGTGACATTGATCTACCGCAATATATAGGCACACCTTGAAAATTTCTTAAAACTCTTTCAAATTCCTTAAGTCTATAGTTGCTTCAATTAGGCACACCTTGTACATGTGTTAATGGTCTATTTTTAGATTTCTACAGCCTATTGCTTCCATGCTCTAGAAACCTTAAGATCTTGAAGATTTTCAATCTGATTACTCAATAGGGAATAATACACATTTTATAGCGCATTCAAAATCTACACACTACAGACTTAATTAATGCGGTAATCTTCTAATCATAAGTAAGACTTGACATCAGAACAAAACCATTAGTAGATAAAGTTAATTACAAGTGAAACCAACAATATAGAAAAGGTAATGTATCTTTTGCCACTTTATGAAACAAAGTCTAACAAGATACATCGCTAAAATTAACATAGAACTGTCTGTTTCACATGGAACAAGAACTTGCTAGTACTCAAATTCTAGAACACTTAATGCCCTGCTAGTTTATACAATCTTCAACACTACATGGGGATGATATATTGGTGTTTTTGACTAGAGAGGATGTTGAACTTGTAGGGTAGGTAATGATGGAGTATGGGGGTGGGATTTGTCTGGGTTGGTGATTTGCCTATTACAAGCTAGCCTACTATTGAGCAGCAAGCAGACTATTTGAATTTAGTCCAAAAAGTTTGAGAAAGATGTGTTGGTCAAGGATGGAGCAGAAAATCAGAAACCTGATTGGCTATTAATGGTAGTATAAAGTTCTTTAATATTTTGTATACTTATAAGTTATATTTGAAAACCTTAAATTACCATCATTGGTCAATCCAAGGTGCTACGTGGGGCACAGCCATTTGGCACCTAAGAACCAAGTCAATTAGTATTCTCATTAATGGCCTTATATCTTTCTGACACATTTCTCTTCCATTAATGTTTCTTGATCAAATCAGCCAATTTATAAAGAGAAGTTAAATTAGCTTTGCCTAAATTTTGTGGCTGAATTAAATTCATGCAAGATTTATAGCATTGTATGCTAGTTTTGATGAGGACTTGTGCTTGATTCCTGAGTCACCCTTTTACCTTGAAGGAGCTGGTGGAGAATTTGGAAATAACCTACTCCAGGATGTGAGTCTGTATATCTCAAAAATCAAGGTATGGATGTTATGGTGTATTCTTTTGCTTCGGTGCTAAATGTGTTGTTTGTCATGCCTAGCAATTGTGTGCAGATCACCTTTGAAAGGTAGTAGAGGAAGAACTTGAAGAGGAGTATTTGTGTAGTAACTAATTCTAACTTTTAAGGCTTGGCTTTGCAGTTGATATTATTCATATCTGTAAGTACTTCTTTCCAATCTTTTCATCTTTGATCATCAATAACTGGTTATCTGTTTTATCATTATAGGGATAGGCAGTGGTTTCAAATGTTACAGATTTTATTTTTTGTACAAGTGCATGCTTTTGTTATATTTTATTTTCTGATCATTAATCACATAAGATAATATTGCAGGTGAAAGAAGTGCTAGAGTGTTAATAATGTTCAATCGGCCAGTGGTATATGAATGCTTTTTGTTCATCATCCCTTGGTGATTCTCCTAACTGCTCTAGAGGCATCTGGTGCACTTTTTGGCCTATTGGGAGACATGGTTTCTGAGCTTCTCACTAATTGGACAATCTATGCAAATAAGGTAACATTTTCTTCTTGCTCTTTATGTCTTTGGCCAGTAAAAGTGATAATCTGAAACTCAAAGCTATATTTTTATCAGATTAACCTAAACTTTTATACTATTAATTTGTGAGAATAGGTCTTGACTCCTAAATATTCGGTGTGCAGCACTTTTAACTCTTGTGCTCATTATAGCCATAACTTTTCCCCTTGGATTTCTACCTTGTGTGGACAATTCAGCTCATATTGAAGGATTCCTGTCAGGATTTTCCCTTGGCTTCATTCTTTTAATCCGTCCCCAATTTGGATATGTAACCCACAAAAAATTCCTCCAGGATATGAAAGAAAGCAGACAAGTGTTATAAATTCCTGTTATTGGATTACAGCTTAAGTCCTCTGAATTGTTGGGTAATTAACTTGTACTTTCTCTGCATTCTCAACTTCTAGTTTATGATCCAGCCTTGACTAAATTTTTTCTTTTCTTTTGTTTTATCTACCCCGAAGAAATTGGCGGATATGCATATGGATGTATTGAGCTATTTGATGGTTAGAAGCCATATAGCCGTATAGTTTACCTTTCTGGAGCATCAATCAGCTGAATGATTATGTCAGTCTATTTGCTTATTCTTTAAGCTTTGCAAGTATAACAAAACTACTCTTGTATGGATGCTTACTGCGACAAAGGATCTTGGCAGTTTACACCTCCCATTGTCGGCTTTTGAAGCTAGCTTGCTTGCAGAATCAAATATATAGAAGGAAAATCCAATTGGGGAATGTACATTTTATTTACATTTTTTAATGCTATTCTCATGGTATTTTTTTATATGCATCATTTTTACTGCTAAGATCCATTGTATTTCTACAAAATTTAGTGCAACACAAGGAGTGACAGTGATCTACAGCTGTATATAAGCACACCCTGAACATGTGTTAACCTCTTTCAAATTCCTAGTGTCTATAGTTGCTTCATTTAAGCACACCCTGAACATGTGGTAATGGTCTATTACAGATTTCTACAGCCTATTGCTTCTATGCTCTGATTATTGAAGTAATATGCATTTATAGCCCATTCAGAATCTACACACCAGTCTTAATTAATGCAGTAACCTTCTAATCAAAAGTAAGAGTTGACATCAGAATAGAACCATTAGTAGGGAAAGTTAATTACAAGTGAAACCAACAGTATAGATAAGGTAATGTATCTTTTGCACCAAACAAGATACAAAGCTAAAATTAACACTGAAATGTCTGCTTCACATGGAACAAGAACTTGAAAGTAATAGGTAAAATTATTTAAGTAGACTTTTGACTAGTGACATTATAGTTAATCACTGATTAGAAAATAGCAATTGCTATTTTAAACACAACGTAAAATGCTTAACTTATTGTATAATTGATCATAAGGTCACTCCATAGAATGGATGTCTCTATTAAGTTGTATGTGTTAATTGGGTTTAAATTAAATTATTCTTTTTTCATATCTAACTTGTCAAAATATATAGTATTTTAACTAAGAAGCGGATTATGTTTCCCTTAATATTGATATCTTTTGTACATTGCACCAACCCTTATAAAACGATTCATTTATAAGTTTGTTCATGAGATCAAGTGCTCCAAAATTAGGTTCTTCAGGTGTAGTTATAATCTGGGCATTCCACATGAACACCTATGAATCCGTCTGTGGCACACCAAAAAAAATTAATGCTAGAGTATGTAAACATGTTTTAGATTTTTAGACCAAGTTGATTAATTTAATCAAATCAACCCAAATTAATTAATTGATCAACTATGATTTTGGATGTAGATTTCATTAACTAGTGCGCATGACCAATAAGCCACGAAAATAAAGATGTCGCAATACTAATTTTTTTAGTAGTGGTTGGTTTGATATTTATTATTTTATTTTGATCTATAAGGAACTAACACCTCAGCAGTTATGAAAATATTGTGACATGAACAAGATATCACAACATTTTGACAACACCTTTTATTTTTAGCTGTTGTTGGTCCCGATTTTTTTTTTATTTTTTATTTTTTATTTTGATCTATAATGAACTAACATCTTAGAAGTTAATTTGAGTTATTAGTTATAAAATCAATCCAGTTCTCAAAAAAAAAAAAAAAAATCAAACAAAAAAACAAACAAAAACAGGGTAGGAATTGAAACCCAAAAGTATCACTACATGCATTGCCGACTAAATCTCTCCAGCTATTGAGTTTGTCATACTGTCACGCAATTTATAAGTCAATTACTGCACCCTCCTCCCTTAAAATCACTACTTTTTACACACTAATCATATCAAGTCAGTATTAATGTTGTGACAATGAAGTCTTACCTCCTACAGGATTATTTAGCTCAACAATGACTTAAAGGTCAAACAAATTAAACGTACAAAAGTACGATTTTCAATTATATGATAAAAAAATAAACATTACTTACTCGATTTTCAATTATTCTCATAAAATAATATCATATAACTTGCTCGATTTTTCCATTGGACTATGTGGAGTTGAGTTCGCGTTTGAATTTTGAATGAGATTATAACCCAATTTGATATAAAAGTGTTACAGTTTGAATGAGAGATTTTTTAAGACTTAATTCATAGAATGGAGGTTTGGGCTCATCGACCCAAGCTTTTGGCCTGTTATTAGCCTATTGTGGATCCTTTGTGCAAGATATAAATATCATTGTTTCAGATTATGATTTGTCGTGTTGTTTTGATTTTTGAGAGAGAAATATTGTAATGCTACGTCTTGTATTTTTTTTCCCTATAAATAGTTGATCACCGCAACTCCGTGGACATATGCAAATTGTTAACCCACATAAAATTTTATGTATTGCTTGATTACCCTGTGTGTTATTTTTCTGTATGTTGTTCCACCTCTCACAGATCTAAGAATTTGTGTATATTCCATTATTTTCCCTCTTGAATTCTTCTTCTTTTATTTTTCTAAAATAGGAGTAGGCACAACAACAACAAAAAAAAGGTTTCCAAATTTTTTTTTTCTTGTTAAGAAGTAAGCAGATTCTAGGAGCAGATCATAACAAAATGAATGTATAGTAATATTATTTTTCCCTAAATTATAAGAATTACTGCTACACAATATAACTCTTTTCAAAATTTCTTGCCGATCGCCAATGTGAAAAGAGTTTTACTCAACTCAAAATCTCAGCAACACTCTACCTCACGTCCACATTTTTTTGGGAGAATCTTTCTCTGTTTTTTAATGACCAATTGAAGAAAACAAAAGCTAGCATTGATCTCTAGCATTAATTTCCAATAAATACATTAATACAAGGCTGTTTATATAAATATACAATTCATTAAGACATTGCCCATGCAAGAGGTCAAGCCTTTTTGCACATGTTTTTTGCTTAAGAAAACAAAAGATCACCCACCTCCCCTTTGAAAAAAGATCCGAAAGCGATGACAATTATCGTAAGACTTCAAAAGCAATTCAAATAGGGTCTTACACTCATCGGATCGACTATCACTAATTATAGATCAAGTCAAAAGTATTTCCTTAATAAAGGTCTCTTTATGTCATTGTTTAAGTCCCCTCTCCCTTGATTGATCCATAAGACAAAGTGACCCTTTTAAGTTTTAGTATACACCTATATCTTTGGCCCATGCTAGTATTCTATTACCTCATATATGTCCCATGAATCATTAATCATCAACTTTACATACAAATGAAATTTTAGATTACCCATAAATTAAAAAAATATTAATAACAATTGACTAAACTTATGACTATTTAAGACGACTAGCTATGATGTGCGTAAGCCATAATATTAGTAGACCCATTGGTTATAAAACTATCCAATTTTTTATAGTAGGGAGAAGTAGAGCAATAATTCTCTCCTACATGTAGCATTCATAACATCCCTATTGACACTTACACATGTTATATATGAGAATACTTTTATATGTATTGAATGAATAAATATCGGACAAAGTTTGGCTACAACAGCTACTAAAAAAAAATTAATATTATTACATCTTTTGAAAATCTAACCATTGAATTACATTAATTTGCATGTCAAATTTCATGTTAATTGGATGTTATTTATTATTCGATTCATAAACTTTTTTATGCATAATCTTTTTTTGTACAAAAAACTTGAAATTTAAACGTTTGTTGATAACATAGATATTGATTTTTGATTGTTTGGAAATTGTGCAAGCACAAATGATATAAGAAGAAAATGTAATCTAATGGTGGATTTATCAAAATTCACATTTAATAAAAAGATATTAAATGATATTGTAGCCAATGACTTCAAACATGATTGGAGCCAAACTTTGTCATAAAATATGTATATCTTTAAATTTGTGGAAAATACTAGGTTTCTGTATATTGAAAAAGTATTTTATGTATCAGATGCATATGTAGCATCTTTCTCATATTGCATATGAGACTAACATACTTTGGAAGAGATGCTATAAACATCTAATATATAAGATACCTCCTCCTTTTTATTGGACTAGCATGGTAAACTAGGGTCCATGATTAGGTTGTTGGATGGTCTTGTGCTACAGTGGTCCATTTGTGGGTAAGTTTAGGATCTGTTTGGGATCCACTTATTTTGCTAAAACTAAAAACTTTTTACTGAAAGTACTATAGATAAAAGTAAAAGTTAGTTGAAATAGTAAAGTAAGACCCATGAATAATACCAAAAAGTATAGTGAGGTCCATAAATAGTAGCAAAAATAAGCTGGTTTTTTAATTTGGAGCCAAACGCACACTTAGGTTCTATTTGGGATCTGTTTATTTTGCTAAAACTGAAAACTTTTTGCTAAAAGTACAGAAGATAAAAGTAAATGTTAGTTGAAATAGTACAATAAGACTCATGAATAGTATCAAAAAGTACAGTGAGACCCATGAATAGTAGCAAAAATAATCTGAATAGTAAAATAAGTTAACAAAAAATAAGCTAGCCAAACAAACACTTAGACTGAGAGTTTAAAAAACAACCTGTCAATCTTTAAGATGCAAAGCTGGCAAACAAATGTGATTTTTACAAGACAAGAATCCTTTGCTAAAAAAACAGAGGCTTTTAGGGGTAGTAAACCACGGATGTGTCATGCAGTGAGCTTCATGGCCTGGCTGGTTGTGGGGGAGTGGTGAGGAATGATGATGGGCAGTGGGTAGTTGGGTTCAGCAAGCGGATTGGGGTCACTAGTAGCTTTGCCGCTGAGCTGTGGGGGCTGCGTAAGGGCCTTAAGCTGTGCTGCAATTTAAATATTCGTTGTCTTGAAATTGAGATGGATGCCAAGTCCATTGTTGATGTGTTACAAAATATAGATTATGTTAATAACATTATATCTCCTATTTTGGATGATTGCAGGCAGCTGCTTACCCGCTTCCATCAAGTTCATATTAAGCATTGCTTCCGGCAAGCCAATCAATGTGTTGATGGTTTAGCTAGGATGAGCTGTAGGATGACTGATGATTTTCGTAATTTTGATAGCTGCCTATGGATATTTTAGATGTTTTTGAGGGAGACCTCAATGGGATGTATTTTAACAGGATATGTCCTGAACCTTGTATTGGTGCTTAGTTTTAATGTTATCGTCTTTTCATCAAAAAAAAAAAAAAACCACTAGAACCAATTATCAACCTGTAAAGTTTGGACCATGACGAAAATACCATCTTTAGTTTTCTAAGGTAATGGGGTTTTTGAAATCAATAGGTACACAACGTTTTACAAGTTATTGAAGTGATTGATAAAAGAAAAATAGTGAGTCTATGTAAAAATGATTGTCAACCACTTTAACAAGTTCTGACAAAAGTTGTAACTGTAAACTTTTTGTTTTAAAATCTCTCTAGGATATCTAGAGGGCACTTTAATATATGACAAAGTAAGCAATTAATTTAATGACAAGGAACAGAATCCCGGATCAAGTAAATGGTTTCTCTCTGTCTAAGAAGCTAGTGCCCTTGGTCTAACTTCTTTAGCTTTGTAGAATTTGGTTTGTCACTTCAGTGGAGGTGTGGATAGTATCCTTGAGATAGTAAGGTTATCTCTAGGTTTGTTGGGGTTCTCTTCAGGGGATTGGGAAACAGTTTAGGGGTACACAACCATGGATGATTTGGCAAGCTCTTGGAATTGTCTTACCCTGTCTGAGAGAGAAGGGCCGGGATGTAGTCTCACTCATGACGAAACGGTTCAGGAGTTCTCCATTGCTGCGAAATTCTTGACAAGGAGAGCTCTCAGTATGGATGTCATAGCCAAAACTTTCACGCCCTTGTGGAGAGCTAGGAATGGGTTCAAGATTCAGAAGTTTGAAGACCATAAGATTTTGTTCACTTTTGATACCAAAGAGGATGTGGAAAGAATTCTTAGCAGTGAACCATGTTGTTTTGACGAACACTTGGTAGTTATGGAGCGTTATGAAGGTGACAAACCTTTGAATGAGATCAGGTTTGAGAGAATGATCTTATGGGTGCAAGTGCATGGACTTCCAGTCAAGTATATGAGTATGGAAGCAGGAATCAAAATATGTGAGGTAATATGCCAGGTGTTTCGACCAAAGGAAAATAGATTGTTTGATGCTGGTAATTTCATTCGTTTGCAGGTGTCCATTGATATATCTCTACCATTGTGTCGTGGTCGCCTTATATCACTACATGATGGAAAAGAGATTTGGGTTTCTTTCAAATATGAAAGATTGCCCAATATCTGCTACTGGTGTGGTCGGTTAACTCATGACGATAGAGATTGCGATCTCTGGATAGAGAGTGAAGGGACTTTGCGAGATGATCAAAGAGAGTTTGGCCCACAGCTGAGAGCACCACCGTTTATTCCTTCAAAGAGGAATGTTATCAAGGTCCCTAGGTATTATGCCGAGAAAAAGAAAGCAAGTACTACCGCCATGGCAGGCCAAACCTCAGGCAAGCCGCCACAACAAGGGAGGGAAACAGGGCAGGAACGTGCGTGCAGTAGTGATGACCGTTACGTGGGACACATTAAATCTCCTTTAATGTGCAACGGATCCTTAGGAGTAAATACCTCGGCTGAAACTGAAAGTCAGCAATTATATTCAACAAATGCCGTGAAAGAAGCAACATTAAAGAGCCCTAATGATGTCTAAACGGTGCAAGGAAATAATGATGAAGATTTCGTTGAAGAGTTATGTATGGAAAAGGAGTGTGAATCAGCAGCTGAGTTACCCAAGGACTCTAGCTCACGTGCTCACTTAATAGATACCAACTCTCAACTAAAAAAATCATGTGCTGACCAGGATTCATCTAGGGCTTCATTGCCACCTGTGATAGCACGCAGCCCTCATACTTGGACTCGCAAAAGCAGACCGGCTAGTTTAGTGGGATCAGCTACAGGGCAGAAACTTTCAGGACAAAAAAGAACAACTGATGAAGCTGACCATCAACTTGAGGTACCTTCGAAACGCATTCATGCATCTCATATTGATGAACAAACAACTTCCTTATTGGTGGAGGCTGAAAGTCAGCCCCGCCAACAGCAATGAGTTGCCTAGTATGGAACTGTCGTAGGCTTGGGAACCTACATACAGGAAGAGAGTTCGTGGAATTAATACAGGCAAAAGATCCCTCTGTAGTGTTTTTAGCCGAAACACTTACAGACGAAGCAAGGCTAGAGTTCATTCAAAATAGTATCAATTTTGATCATCGTTGGGTTGTACCTAAAGTGGGGCGCAGTGGTGGTCTAGTTCTTTATTGGAAGTCATCCATCAATTTGTCTATAGAAGGGTTGGATAAATATTTTATTCATGCTGCTATTGACAAAGGTTTGGAAAGTGAATGGTTTTTTACAGGTTTTTACGGTGAACCCGAAACAGCAAGACGGTCGGAAGCATGGGATAAGCTTAGGAGATTGAATTCAAATCCTGAGAGACCATGGCTATGTTGTGGTGATTTTAATGAAATTGTTCGACAGGATGAAAAGTTGGGAGGAGCAATTCGTTCCCATAACCAGATGCAACAGTTCAGAAATGTGATTGATGAGTGCGGCTTTATGGATTTGGGCTTTGTGGGTCCAAAATACACTTGGAGTAGACACTTCGAAAATGGTAATTCAATATGGGAAAGATTAGATAGATGTTTGGCAACTAACAACTAGTTTTGAAGTTTCCAGGAACAAAAGTGCATCATCTCAAATGTGATTCCTCAGATCATATCCCTCTCCATGTTGTTTTTTGGGGAATTGATCCACCTTCCCGGAAAAAATTGTTTTGATTTGAAGAGATGTGGTTGTCACATACGGGATGTGAGGAGGTGGTGCAGGCAGCTTGGACTAGTGTTGGGGATTTTGGGTTTGATGGTGCTATTCTACAAAAAGTTGAAAAGTGTGGGTGGAACAAAAATGTCTTTGGTAGTGTGAGGAAGGAGTTGGACTGGTTGAAGAAAAATTTAGCAAAGGCTGAATCTGAAGCAATGATTACTGGCAGCAACTGTCGAGTAAGGCAGTTAAAAAGGGAGATTGAGGTGTTGTTGGAAAGAGAAGCCATGATGTGGGCTCAAAGATCAAGGGTTTTATGGGCAAGGCAAGGGGATAGAAATACCAAATATTTTCATAGTTGTGCTACAAGGAGATACCGGAAAAATATGATTGAAGGAATTAGAGATGAGGAAGATAGATGGCGAGACCAACCGAGAGATATCTCCACAGTTCTGGTAAATTATTTCAAAAATCTTTTTACCTCAACTGAGCACATTATGCCTCAACATGTTTTATCATGTGTACATCCTATTATTGATGATGAGATGAATATCGCCCTAAGCCAAGAATTTGATGTGAAAGAAGTGGAGGAAGCTCTACACCAAATGGCTCCACTTAAGGCTCCTGGACCCGATGGAATGCCCCCCCTTTTTTACCAGCATTTTTGGAGCACAGTAAGGGAGGATGTCACTTCCTCCATCCTAGCATGGTTGAATTCAGGTACTCTACCAGCCCCCTTTAACCACACTTTTATCACTCTTATACCAAAAATAAATATGCCAGAATATGTTCATCAATTCCGCCCTATTAGTCTGTGTAATGTGTTATACAAAATTTATTCCAAAGTCCTGGCCAACCGTTTGAAGAAATTATTACATTCTATCATCACCGAGCACCAATCAGCTTTTACAAAAGATAGATTAATTTCTGATAATATCCTTGTTGCTTTTGAGACCCTCCATAGTTTGCAAAACTTTAAGTCTACTGCTCATGGTTTTATGGCAATAAAATTGGATATGAGTAAGGCTTATGATCGGGTAGATTGGGACTTCTTGGAAAAATTGATGAGACAAATGGGTTTCAATGAAAGGTGGATCCAATTGATAATGGGGTGTGTAAAAACTGTTTCATACTCGGTGTTGGTAAATGGAGAGCCTTGTGATATGATCCGGCCTACCCGTGGGATAAGACAAGGTGACCCTCTATCACCTTTTCTTTTCTTGCTTTGTACTAAAGGCCTAAATGGGCTAATAAAGAGAGCGGAAAATAATGGAGAAATACATGGTTTTTCACTTTGTAGAAGATGACCAAAACTAACCCATCTGCTTTTTGCAGATGATAGTCTTCTTTTTTGCAGGGCAACTAAATAAGAATGTGACAAGGTGTTGGAGATCTTGAATATGTATGAGGAGGCATCGGGGCAAAAAGTCAATAAAAACAAAACTGCATTATTCTTTAGCAAATGCACTCCAAATGAAGAGAGACATGAAATAAAGGTGGCTTTTGGTGTTTCGGAGATCATGCAGTATGAGAGGTACTTAGGTCTTCCTTCCTTTGTGGGGAAAAGGAAAAAAGCTAGTTTCAACTACATCAAAGAGAAGATATGGAGGAAGTTGCAAGGATGGGAAGGAAAACTGCTTTCGCAAGCAGGTAGGGAAATGCTAGTAAAATTAGTTATACAAGCTATCCCCACCTATACTATGGGTTGTTTTAAATTACCCATTGGTTTGTGTCATGAAATTGAAGCCCTAATAAAGAAATTTTGGTGGGGGCAACGTGGTGAGCGTAGAAAGACTCATTGGATTAAGTGGGAGGAAATGACAAAATCCAAAGCGGTGGGTGGAATGGGTTTTCAAAATTTAGAAATGTACAATGACTCTCTACTTGCAAAGCAAGCGTGGCGACTTTTGCACAACAAAACATCCCTTTTCTACAAGGTATTTAAAGCCCGTTTTTTCCCAAATACTACAATTATGGAAGCTGCCAACTCTAGAATGGGTTCCTATGCATGGAAGAGTATTCTTAGAGGAAGAGATATTATTGAAAGAGAAGCTAGATGGAGGGTTGGAAATGGGGAGAAAATTAATATATGGCAGCAAAGGTGGTTACCAAGAAAACATCCACCACTTCTTCCTATCTGCCACACACAGGACTTTGAAAACTCAATGGTATCTTGCTTGATTGATCAGTCCACACGGCAATGAAGGGTAGACTTGGTGGATGGTTTATTCAGTGAGGAAGATGCTAAGTTAGTCAAGTCAATACCTCTGAGTCATGTTGAAGCTGAGGATGTATTATTTTGGCCGTTCACCAAGAATGGGGTTTACACAAGCAAATCAGGCTATCGGTTCCTCAAAGAAGAAGCTGAAATGGAGGGCACAAACCAGGTTCTACCTCTTAGAGATAAGCATGTATGGAATGCGATTTGGTCGATGCAAGTTCCGCAGAAGGTAAAAATGTTTGTATGGAGGGCCTGCCGGAATGCATTGCTGACAAAACACGTTTTGATGAGACGCACTGTTACTGGAGACTCAATCTGTGACCGTTGCAGAACTGATGTAGAAGACCCTCTTCATGCATTATGGACCTGCTCTGAGCTTGATACCGTATAGGCTGATCACTCAGTGTGGGGTTTCAGAAATTCCATCGGTTTTGTGGATTTTAAAGACCTGGTTTCATGGATAATTGATGACTTGTATAATTTAGCATAATTTATCACTTCTCAACTTTAAACTTTAGTCTAATTTTATTTATTTTTTGTTGATTTTAGACTTCATTATTGTTATTTAAATTTTATTGCAGATTTGAAGAAAATGAAGATTTATTCAAATAAAAGAGATGTGAAGCAGCAAAAGAAAATATTGGGCTGAAAAGAGGAACTGCTTTTGGGCTGAAAGGAGGAAGGTTTTGGGCTGAAGAGAGCAAGGTTTTTGGGCTGAATAAAAGAAAATATTGGGCTGAAAAGAGGAACTGCTTTTGGGCTGAAAGGAGGAAGGTTTTGGGCTGAAGAGAGCAAGGTTTTTGGGCTAAAGAAAGCAAGGTATTGGGCTGAAACAGTGGGCTGAAAAAGACAAACGTTTTGGGCTGAAAATGGCACCACATCTAAAAGAAAAAAAGGGCACCACGGCTGGAGAAAAAGGAGAGAGGCGCTGAAAAGAAAAGAAGCTGAAGCTAACGCAGAAAAAGGAAGTTGGAGGCGCTGAAACAGAAGAGAGAAAAGTTGAAACAGGGGCTGAAGCAGAAAGGAGGCTGAAGCAGATTTTTGTGTTCACTTTTTCCCTTCAAATCTTCTCAAAAAAAAAAAAAAAAAAAAAATTATGGTGAATTCGTTTATGTTAATTTAATTTTTAGCATGAACTAAATTTTCTTTATTCTAGGAAAACGATGTAATCTAGTTCCGAACTATGCTTGCTTTTCTATGTTAATTTGAATTAATTCTTTTCATGTTTGTCTGATTTATTTTGAGTTTATTGCTTCTAATTAACCGGCCATTAATTAGATGATTTTGATCTTGTGATTTGCTGTCGAAAGAGGGAATTATAGGATAGATCTTGAATATCTCGGCATAGGTAAATATAGAGATCGAGAGACTTGTATGAACCTGTGTAGTATTAAAATCATTGGTCTTAATGCTTTCTTGCTTTATTAAATTGCATACTCTTGTGTAAATTGATGAACAAGATAGGTTCCAATTGACTATCGAAAGAGGCTTTTGGATGTTTTTGTTGAGATTGCTAACAAACAGAGAGAATTAAATTAAATTAGCTAGATGAGTAAAGCATAGTGAGGGATTAGGTGAAATCGATTTCCTAGAAGTTTTCTTCCCATTAATTTGATCTTTGAACAACATATTTTTTTCCTCTGCTTATTTTCTTTAATTTGATTTTATTTTAAATTCCAATTACAACAACCTTAGTGACTTCTCTAGATAAAATCAAGGTTAGCATAATTTTGGTATTTGTCAAAAGTAAGTTACCAATCCCTGAGGACGATACTCTTCTCATCACTTTACTATAAAACTACAATACCATGCACTTGCAGTTTTGCACCGATCAATAATAATAGAAGGGAAGCAGCTGGATCGTTTTGCAATCACAGCTTGGTCTGTTTGGACCCAAAGGAGTCGGGTTTGGGTACAAGAAGCAGCCATTGCTCTGCATCAGATAGCCGTTGCTGCAAAAACCAGTTTGGACGATTTCCACAGGTCAATTCAGGGGCGGGAAACTCAGAGGCAACGGGCTGTTCATATAGCTCAAAACCGCTGGCTTCCTCCTCCAACGGAAGTGGTAAAAATCAACTTTGATGGGGTGACGAGTTCAAAGGATAAAAAGTCTGGTATTGGGGTGGTGGCTCGTGATGTTAACGGCTTGGTTCTCGCCTCATGTGCAAAGAAAATACATCAGTACTATAAGGCAGCGGAGATTGAGTCTATGGCAGCAGCTACGGCTCTTACCTTTGCAACAGACCTTGGTTTTCGGCACATCATTCTGGAGGGAGATTCACTGGAAGTAATACAAGCTTTGCGGGACAAAACAGAGTCACTAACACCTTCAGGTCTACTGCTTGAGGATGTCAGAAGTTTGTCCCAAAATTTTGAATGCTTGCTATATTCTCATACAAAAAGAGAAGGCAATGTTGTAGCTCATAGTCTAGCAAAACATGCTTTAAGCATACCAGATTTTTTAGCATGGATGGAGGATGTTCCACCACATATTCAATCTATTGTACAAGCTGATTCAGCTATTTTACAGTAATAAAGTTCAGTTTTCTCCCTCAAAAAAAAAAAAAAAAAAAATTAATGACAAGACTTTATAAATTTTCACAATTAGTAAGATGATATATTCTGAATTGGGTCCTAGGTTATGCTCTAAAATAATTAATTTTATTAAGAAAAATGCAACTATGGGATGTGTAAACCCTTCACCCCTTAAGGCTCCAATAATTGTAGGCTAATGGAAATTCAATCCAATTGAAATCCTAAGTTTCACCCAAAAAAATTGTTTTATATGTGTTAAATATCCTCATTGATAATAAATTTCCTATGATAACTTAAGACTTTAATTTTTGTAAGTTAATCACTCACATAGTAAATTATCAACTTAAGTCACCCGATCTCTTTATTCACTCACATAGAATGGAGAATGACGTAAAAGTATTGAATGCCTTAGAGCTACCGCCAAACTTGCAATATTTAGAAATTAAGTACTACAAGGGCACAATTTATCCTAATTGGATGATGTCATGCACCACACTGAAAAAGCTTGAACTTTTTGAGTGCGGAAAGTTAGAGCATTTGCCTTCAACTTTGGGGCAGTTGCCATTCCTTGAAGAATTAGTGATAACGTGGCTTCGTAAAGTGAAGAAGGTGGGAGATGAATTTCTGGGAATAGAAGATTTCAAAAACAAGAAAGACTACGACATCATATTCCCAAACCTGAAATCTCTCCTATTTAGGGATTTGTACAGCTGGGAAGAATGGATTGGGATAGGAGGAACGGAAGAAGAAGAAGAAGAAAATGATAATGGTATTGTTACAAATCCGATAATAATAAAAATAATGCCACATCTTCAGTCCTTGACAATTTTGAACTGCGACAAACTAAAGTCTCTGCCAGACTACTTGCTTACTGCTCCATTATTGAAGAAATTGGAGATTTATAGATCAAAGCTTCTCCAAAAACATTACCAAAGAGGTAACAGAAAGAACTGGCACAAGATTTCCCGCATCTCTAACATCGAATTGGGCGGGGTGTATGTGCAAAGAGACGGTGAACCCTAATTTGATTCAAAGGTAACTCTGCTTCTTTTCTTCTTCTTCCTTTATTTTATTTTTTCATTCCAAATATATCAATTAAATATAAATATACGGATTGGATTGTGAAAACAGCCCGGAAGTTTAGTTTACTCCAACTCTCCTCCACCCAATGCCAACTTCTACGCATGCATTTTTTTTATTTATTTATTAAATATATCAATTAAATATATAAATATATGGGTTTTGATTAAATTTTTATACTTCTTGTTCATTTTTTGGTTTAATATTATATGGGTCGCTGTGGCTTTTGTTGATTTTCGGTAGTTTAAACTAAATCTAACATAACTAGTTACTCATATGCTTTTCTTTTGGACATGCATGTAGACTAAAAGAAACATGAGGAAGAACAAGCGGAAGTAGACAATGATGATGCGGTTGAGGTGGACAAGAATCATGAGGAAGTTGGGGCTGACTCCGCTGAGTGTGTGGTGGATGGACAAATGGAAGTAGATAGTGATGAGGGAGATCTGTGAAGCAGACAGATACATATTATGAGATTGGATAATAAGAGCAGAGTGTTGAAGACCACAAAGGAGGAGGTAAGTAATAATTATATAGTCGTTCTGCAAAAAAAAAAAAAAAATAATGATGTAGTCGTTAAAACTATAGTAACTGTTTTTTGATTGGTTTTTTTGAGTTGGTGTTTATGTGTGTGTGATCATGCCTCTGTTGTAAATCACATACACACTCCCACCAAACATTCAATCTCCTATGCCCACTATTTGCAAATCTAAAATTCATTTTCTTCTAGATCATAACCAATAAGTGTTATTTATCTATAATCAACATAAGCTGAATTTTTTTTTTTAATTTGGTGGTGATCGTTTTTGGTATAATATGTTATTGGTTATAAATAGGACTGTTTTGATTTTTGGACATGTAATTCCACATTAACTAGTAACCAGTAAGTGTTATGCCTATATTTGATTCTTCTTATTCATTTATGTCTTAATGTGATATATCAATATGGATCTTGCAGATTTCATTGATTTTGGGTATTTGGACTAATCTGACGTAACTCATTTATGCTGTTCTTTTGGGCATGTAGCTGGTGGATGACAGAAATTGAGGACCTGGTTTTTTGAGTAATCACTGTGAGAGAGAAGAAGAATTTAAAGTTATCTTTTGTGGATATTTGAGGGTGGCTTTGGCTGGATAATAAGAGCAAGGCGTTGAAGTGGACAAAATTTTTGAAGACTACAAAAGAGGATGTAAGTAACATTCCCCTTTTACTTGTGTGAGAATAATTATATAGTCATTCAGCAAAAAAGAAAAAAAGAAAAGTATTGATGATATAGTCATTAAAACTATAGTAATTGTTTATTGATTGGTTTTAATTACATTTTCTTCTTTCTAGATATTCATAACTGTTATTTATCTATAATCACCAAAAACTGATTTATTTTATTTTATTTTTTATTTGGTTGTGATCCTTTTTGGTCTAATATGTTCTCGGTTATAAATAAGAGTCTTGATTTTTGGGCGTGTAGTTCCACACTAACTAGAATCCAGCTAATGCAATGCCTTTAGTTGATTCTTCTTATTCATTTACGACTTAATATGATATATCAATATGGATCTTGAGGATTTCATTGATTTTGGGTATTAGGCTAATCCAACATAACTCATTATATGCCATACTTTTAGGCATTAGCTGGTGGATGACAAAAATTGTGGACCTGGTTTTATGAGTAATCACTGTGAGAGAGGAGGAATTTAAAAGCCTTTTTTATGGATGTTTAAGAGTGGCTTTGGCTCTCTCTCTTTTGCTTCATTTCTTCACTCTTGCCTCCAAATCAAAACAAATAAACCCTCCCTCCTACCATCTCCATTGCCACACTCTTCGTGTTCGTGTTTTTTACTTATTCCAAATCCTCTTATTGTATTTAATATGATCCTCATTTTGAATCCATGTTTTCATCATACATAGCATATTACTTGATCATAGCAGTGAAGTGAAACTAAATGGTGGAAGAGCTTGGCATAAAGATGATCTTCATATCTTATTGACAACTTCCAGTCCCCACAATATTGTTTCTATTGTAGTTGGAAATTATGCAAGTAGGTAGATCTTAAACCCATTTAATCACTATGAATATTTGAATCTTAATAGTTGTTAATTCAATTTTTTTAATGAAAATTATGACATACAAGTGAAGTGAATATTGATTCTTATTGAATTAATCACTTATTTTTGTGATAATGTTTGACTAGTTTCAATGAAATTGCGCGGTTTGATTGTTGGTAAAACAATGTACTTATTTCACATATGAATGAACAGAATGATTATCCCAAATATGTTCAGTAAAAGAATCCCATCACTGTTTCTCTGTGCCTAACTGCAATGAACTTATGAGATTGCCTATAACACCTGGCTAGATCTCAAATTCTATAACACTTAATGCCCTGATAGTTTATAAAATCTTTAACACTGCATAGGGATGATATGTTGGGTGTTTTTGACCAGAGAGGATGTTGAACTTGTACGGAAGGTTTTGAGGAAGTATGGGAGTGGGATTTGTTTGGGTTAGTGATTTGCCCATTACAAGCCAGCCTTGTACTGAGCAGCAAGTAGGCTATTTGAACTTAGTCCAAAAAGGTTGAGAAACAATGTGTTGGCTAAGGATGAAGTAGAAAGTCAAAAACCCCATTTGCTATTAATGGTATTTTAAAGTTTGTTCTTTAATATTTAAATCTTTCAATTGTAACTTCTTCCACTGTTCTATTTGACCTTGTATACTTAAAAGTTATATCTGAACAAATGTCAGGAATCCGTAAATGACCACCATTAGTCAATCTAGGGTGCTACATGGGACATAGCCATCTGGCAGCTAAGAACCTAGTCAATTAGTATTCTCATTAATGGTCTTAAATCTTTCTTACACATTTCTTAATCAAATCAGCCAATTTATAAAGGAAAGTTGAATTAGCTTCACCTAAATCTTTCAACCAATTTTTAGCTACACAAGGATGTGAGTCTGTATATCTCAAAAATCAAGGTATGGGCGCTAGGGTGTTTTCTCTTGCTTCGGTGTTAAATGTGTTGATTGTCGTGCTTGGAAATTGTGAGCAGATCACCTATGAAAGTTAGTAGAGGAAGAACTTGAAGAGGAGTGTTTGTGCAGTAACAAATTCAACTTTAGGGCTTGGCTTTGTAGATGGCATTATGCATACTTGTAAGTACTTTTTTCTAATCTTTTCATGTTTGATCATCAATGACTGGTTATAGGGTTTATCATTATAGTGACAGGTTATGGTTTCAAATATAACAAAAAAAATTTGTTTTTACAAATTACAAGTGCATGCTTTTGTTAAATTTCAATTTTTTGATCATTAATCACCTAAGTTAATATTGCATGTGAAAGAAATGCTAGAGTGTTAATAATGTTCAACCAGCTAGTCCTATATGGATGCTTTTGTTCATCATCCCTTGGTGATTCTCCGAATAGCTCTGGAGGCTTTTAGGCTTTAGCTACATGATGACATGTGAAATTACAATATCTGTTGGCACACTTGATGCACTTTTTGTACTATTGGGAGCCATGGTTTCTAAGCTTTTCACTAATTGGACAATTTATGCAAATAAGTTAACATTTTCTTTTTGCTCTATGTCTTCGGCTAGTAACAGTGACAGTCTGAGTCTAAAAGCTAAGCTTTTATCAGATTAACTTAAACTTATATACTCTTAATTTGTGAGAATAGGTCCTAAGTCCAAAATATTTAGTGTGCAGCACTTGTGATTCTCGTGCTCATTATAGCCATAAATTTGCCCCTTGGATTTATACCTCATGTGGACAATTAAGCTCATATTGAAGGATACTTGTCAGGATTTCCCCTTGGCTTTGATATGTAAGCCACAAATAAATTCCTCAAGATATGAAATAAAGCAGAAATCTAGGCACAAGTATTATCAATACCTTTTATAGGATTACAACTTTAGTCCCCTTAATTCATGGGTAATTAACTTGAACTTTCTTTGCATTCTGAACTTCTAGTTTATCTACTATGGAAATGTAACCTAGCCTTGACTAAGCTTTTTCTTTTCTTTTGTTTTATCTACCCTAAAGAAATTGGCAGATATGCATATGGATGTATTGAGCTATTTCATGGTCAAAAGCTGTATAGCTGTATAGTCTGCTTTTTTAGAGCATCAATCAGCTGAATGATTATGTCAGTCTATTTGCCTATTCTTCAAGCTTCGCAAGTATAACAAAACTACTGTTGTATTGATGTTTACTGTGACAAAGGATCTTGGCAGTTTACGCCTCCTATTGTTGGCTTTTGAAGCTGGCCAACTCGCTGATTTTTAAGCCATTTCTTTTATGCTCATGGCCTGGGTCCCTAAACATTAGTAATGCACAATGGCATTATGCAAAAACTTAGGACTGAAGTACTAAAGCAACACATTAAAATATATAAAAGAAAATCCAGTTGAGGATTGTACATTTTATTTAAATATTTTAATCCAATCTCATAGTATTTTGCACATGCGTCATTTTCATCCTAAGATCCATTGTATTTCTACAAAATTTAATACAACACAAGGAGTGACATTGATCTACAGCTGTATATAGGCACACCCTGAACATGTATTAACCTCTTTTAAATACCCACAGTCTATAGTTGCTTCATTTAGGCACACCCTGAACATGTGTTAATGGTCTCTTTTTAGATTTCTACAGTCAATTGCTTCCATGCTCTAGAAACCTTAAGATCCTGAAGATTTGCAATCTCATTACTGAATTGGGAATAATACACATTTTTTAGCCCATTCAGAATCTACACACCACAAGCTTAATTAACCCAGTAATCATCTAATCAAAAGTAAGAGTTGACATCAAAACAGAACCATTAGTAGAGAAAGTTAATTACAAGTGAAACCAACAGTATGGAAAGGTTTACGTATCTTTTGTAACTTTTTAAAACGAAGTCTAACAAGATACACTGCAAAAATTAACACTGAATTATCTGTTTCACATGGAAGAACAACTTGCTAGTACTCAAATTCTATAAAACTTAACGCCCTGCTAGTTTATAAAATCTATAACACTACATAGGGATGATATATTGGTGTTTTTGACTAGAGAGCATGTTGAATTTGTAGGGAAGGATTTGATGGAGTATGGGAGTAGGATTTGTCAGGGTTGGTGATTTGACCATTACAAGCCAGCCTACTATTGAGCAGCAAGCAGACAGTTGGAACCTAGTCCAAAAAGGTTGGGAAAAGATGTGTTGTCCAAGGATAAAGCAGAAAATTAGAAACCCCATTGGCTATTAATGGTACTATAAAGTTTGTTCTTTAATATCTAAACCTTTCAGCTGTAACTTCTTCCACTATTCTCTATTGTCTTGTATACTTATAAGTTTTATTTGAAAAAATGTTGGAAAACCTTAAATGACCATCATTGGTCAATCCAAGGTGCTACGTGGGGCACAACCTTCTGGCAGCTAAGAACCTAGTCAATTAGTATTCTCATTAGTGGTCTTATATCTTTCCAACACATTTCTTTTCCATTAATGTTTCTTAATTGAATCAGCCAATTTATAAAGAGAAGTTAAATTAGCTTGACCTAAATTTTGCGATTGAATTAAATTCATGCAGGATTTATAGCATTGTATGCTAATTTTGATGAGGAGTACTTGTGCTTGATTCCCAAGTCACCCTTTTACCTTGAAGGAGTTGGTGGAGAACTTGGAAATAAGCTAGGCCAGGATGTGAGTCTGTATATCTAAAAAATCAAGGTATGGATGCTATGGTGTTTTCTCTTGCTTTGGTGTTAAATGTATTGTTTGTCATGCCTGGCAATTGGGAGTAGATCACCTTTGAAAGTTAGTAGAGGAAGAACTTGAAGAGGAGAATTTGTGTAGTAGCTAATTCTAACTTTAAGGCTTGGCTCTGCAGTTGCCATTATGCATACCTGTAAGTACTTCTTTCCAATCTTTTCATGTAACAGCGAAATTTGTTTGAAGTACTTTGTACAAAGTGCATGCTTTTGTGGAATTTCAATTTTCTGATAATTAATCGCCTAAAATATTATTGCAGATGAAAGATGTGCTAGAGTGTTAATAATGTTCAATCAGCTATGGTATATGAATGCTTTTGTTCATCATCCCTTGGTGATTCTCCTAACAGCTCTGGAGGCTTTTAGCTATATGATGACATGTGAAATTAACAATATCAGCTGTCAATATCCCATGGTTTCTGAGCTTCTCGCTAATTGGATAATCTTTGCAAAGAAGGTAACGTTTTCTTTTTACTCATTATATCTTTGGATAGTAAAAGTGACAGTTTGAGACTCAAAGCTAAGTATTTATCAGATTAACCTAAACTTACTTACTCTTAATTTGTGAGAATAGGTCTTGACTCCTAAATATTCAGTGTGCAGAACTTGTAACTCCCGTGCTCATTATAGCCATAAATTGTCCCCTCAGATTTCTACCTCGTGTGAACAATTTAGCTTAATTTGAAGGATTCCTGTCAAGATTTCCCCTTGGCTTCATTCTTCTAATCCGTCCTCAATTTGGATATGTAAGACACAAATAAATTCCTCTAGGATATGAAATAAAGCAGAAATTTAGGCATAAGTGTCAGTCTATTTGCCTATTCTTCACTATAATCATTACCTGTTATAGGATTACAACATTAGTCCTCTTAATTATTGGGTAATTAACTTTAACTTTCGTTTCAAAAAAAAAAAAAAAAACTTTAACTTTCTCTGCATTCTCAACTTCTAGTTTAAGTATCTACCATGGAAATGTGATCCAACCTTGACTAAGATTTTTTTTTTTTTTTTTTTTTTTTCTTGTTTTATCTAGCCCAAATGAAAAAGGACTCTGAGGAACTTGTCAAAACATACCATGCTTGTCAAGTGCTTGGAGATGCAATTCATACTCACCCAAATGTGCTGCAGGATATGACAACACCATGGCCTTTCCACACTTGGGGGCTTGATCTTATAGGGCCTATAAACCCTCCTTCCAATGGTTATATTGTTGGAAAAATCTGGTTTTGTATCTAATACAAAGCACACAGCGGAAGCAACAAACACGGATCTACTTCAATCATGAAAAATAACATGTAATCTTGAATTCTAGAATAAAGAATAGAAAGCGTACCTTGGTGCAGTGAAATTCAAAACAAAACTTAAGAATTACTTGGGAAGACTTTTAATCTTCACTCCAATTCCACTTGATGTCCAAGAAGTGTGGTATCCCAATCAATTTCCAATGAGAGAATAAAAGAGTGTCCAACACTCACATACATCATTTCATTCCTTATGAGAACTCTCATGAAAAGACTTCATGAAAACCCTTATGAAAGTCTCTTATGAAAAAACCTTAATAAAATTCTGTATGTTTCTCTCCTTATATACAACTAATCATTTAATTGGGCTAGCCTTTTGGGCCATTCCAATTGGGCTCTAGTATGTGGCTTGGAGTGGGACCAAAAGGGACCAATAAGACATTAGCTCCAATGGGCTTTGGGCTTCTTCGTCAACTCTTGACAAGTCCAAAGTTACTATTACCATGCCTGTCAAGTGCTTGGAAATGCAATTCATACTCACCCAAATATGCTGCAGGATATGACAACACCATGACCTTCCACACTTGGGGGCTTGATCTTATAGGGCCTATAAACCCTCCTTCCAATGGTTACATTGTTGGAAAAATCTGGTTTTGTACCTCATACAAAACACATAGCGGAAGCAACAAACACGGATCTACTTCAATCATGAAAAATAACATGTAACCTTGAATTCTAGAATAAGAATAGAAAGCGTACCTTGGTGCAGTGAAATTCAAAACAAAACTTGAGAATTACTTAGGAAGACTTTTAATCTTCACTCCAATTCCACTTGATGCCCAAGAAGTGTGGTCTCTCAATCAATTTCCAAGGAGAGAATAAAAGAGTGTCCAACACTCACATACATCATTTCATTCCTTATGAGAACTCTCATGAAAAGACTTCATGAAAACCCTTATGAAAGTCTCTTATGAAAAAACCTTAATGAAATTCTGTATGTTTCTCTCATTTTATACAACTAATTATCTAATTGGGCTAGCCTTTTAGGCCATTCCAATTGGGCTCTAGTATGTGGCTTGGAGTGGGACCAAAAGGGACCAATAAGACACTAGCTCCAATGGGCCTTGGGCTTCTCCGTCAACTCTTGACAAGTCCAAAGTTACCATTAATTATATTCAATACCACTATAAGAATATAATTGCACTCTAGGCCTTATCTATAAATTATATCCCAAGACTTTATTATACATGCAACCCCTTCATTAAAATATTCGTAGTAATACAAAGTCATGAATGTAGACTGCCACTTTGAAGATTACTACATCTTAATCCTTGAGTACCCGGTTTAATCATTTATGTTATTCAATATATATTTATGAAATCCAATTTCATAAATATATACTTTAGTATCTTCTTACTAAAGTGGTTGGGCCCAACACTCTGAATAACCAAACTCATTAAACTTATCTCAAGGGAATATTTTATATCTCCGTTAAGAGACTATGAATTCCATCTTGAGAATATATGTTCCATCAACATTAAATGTGGCTGCTCAACATACTAAGGTTTTGACCGTGCTTTTAGATCTCAATCCTGATATATCAAAGCAACCTACACCTCATGATTAGGTCCATTATTCTCTCAAGATTAAGAGTTCATGCAAATAGAAGTCGTGAGATTTATTATTCATTTGACAGTCACTAGGAGAATAATAAATCTCACAGCGGTCTAGTTCAATATGTCTTAACTCTTAAAACATATCAACATACCAACTAAAAGTCTCCACTTCCATGATCAAGACAAATCATCGTAGTTAATATGTTATAGTCTTCGCAGATGAAACGCCCAATTTCATCACCGACTACGAACTAAAATTCTGAGTTTACAAAGAACTTGTGATTTATATCTTCTGTGACTTTTCACATAAATCACATACTATGCATCTCATGGACTAAGATAATGTCTCATTAGTTCATTAATAAATAGTCTCATATAATTAAACAATTTAATTATTTATGACATGCTAATAAATTGGATTTTAGGGCACAAAACCCTTACATACATATGGATCCTGGCAGTCACTGAGTACTTTATAAAATGGGTAGAAGATATTCCTTTGAAAAAGGCCACCGAAGCGGTTGTGGCAAACTTCATTCGAGAACACATCATTACGAGGTTCGGGATCCCCAGGAGGCTGATCAGTGACAATGGGACCCTATTCATAAACAAGGATATGAAGAACCTGACTGAGGCATATTACATCAAGTATGGAAGGTCTACACCATACTACCCACAAGGAAATGATCAAGTTGAAGCCACTAACAGGGTAATGTTGAAGATCCTTAAAAAAATGAAACACGAGTATGGGGGAAAATGGAGTGACGTACTCTGGGCATGCAGGAGCTCTGTAAAGACAGCCACATGACTCTCACCATTCTCCCTAGTGTATGGGACAGAAACCATCAGCCCTGTGGAGTTAGTTGTTCCTACACCAAGAGTAGTGCTTGAGGAGAACCAAGAGGACACCGAGGGCACAAATAATGAAAGAAGGGTGGCAGATCTGGAGGGGCTAGAGGAAGAAAGAGAAGTGGCAAGAAGGAGAAGCCTGAGATACCAGCAAAGGATGGCTAAAGCATATGCATAGGCAGTACACCCACGGGCTTTCACTGAGGGGCAGCCGGTGTTGAGAACAGCAGAACATGTAAGAAGAAACCTTCCAGGACCCTCCAAATTTGCCCTAAAGTGGGAAGGACCCTACATCGTCAGAGAAGCCCATGATAGTGGGTATTACTACCTCACAAAGGAAGATGGGACAGTCCTAACAAAGCCCATAAACAGGAAATGGTTGAAACAGTACTATGCATAGAAAGGAGAGATCTCAGTACGTCGAGCCCTTTTCACCAACTCTCCAACCTGTTGAGTGTTTCATCATTCTTTACTTTTTGTTTTCATTTTTTTTTGTTTTTTTTTTTTTTTTGTTTAAGTAATTTTGTCCAGGAACCTATGATAGAAGGACATTCTGTGTTTCCTTACTATCTTTGATAACTTTTCTGTGTTCCTTAGATAGCAATTGTGCTTTGATTCAATGAAATCTCTTCTATTTCCTTTAAGCTATTGCTAAATTAAATATTGCAAAGTCCAAATATGGGTAGACTTGAGGGGGGTACCTGGGCCAATGCAAAAAAAAGAAAAAAAAAAGAAAAAAAAAAAAAAAAAGGAAAAAAAGAAAGAGAGAACTTTGACGCATGACCTAGGACTTACACCACAATTAGTTCAAAATACATGACCTAGGATCACAGGAAAAAAATAAGTGCCTAGGATACCTAGCCCATTATTTGACAAAAGAAGGCTTGCCTGGTTCATGATCTGTGACTTTTAAAGAGAGAGAGAGAGAGAGAGAGAGAGAGAGAGAGAGAGAGAACACCCAATGTACCCAATTCAGTAGCTGCATAGCAAAGCGACCACTGGGGTACCTAATCTAGGACCTACAGTAAAACTTGTAGGGACCATGGCCTAGGGCTCAGTGCAAAAGAAGAAAAGAAAGAAAAGCAGTATACAAGAAGAGAAGAACAAATCCACATGTTATTGAAAGTTAGAAGCAGTCTTGAAAAAAAAAACCACAAATACAGATCCATGTCATAGAAAAAAAGGAAGGAAAACCAGGAAATAGTGTTCAACAGGAAAAGATAAAGCTTGTACAACCCAAATTGTTTGAAAAATACACATCTGAACTAGCTAAAAAAAAAAAGAAGAGGTAAGGAATAAGCCAGGTCAGCAAGGAACTGTTTGGAGAAATAACAAGAACAACTGAAGAATGATAGACCACAAACTGAATGACCCCTTGTGATTAAACCAATTAATTAATTAGCCAAGTTATTAATTAATCAATTAATCATGCAATTGCGCGGAAGCACAAACAAATCACCAAAAACTAAATATGCAGCGGAAATTAAATAACACGGTGATTTGTTTACGAATGGAGAAAACCCTTACGGAAAAAACCCCACCGGGTGATTTTCAGGTCATCACTCCCGAAACTCCACTATTATCAAATCAAGCGGTTACAAGTAAAGGAATCCCAAGTACCTTACCAACCTACAGTTGAACCCTTACCTCAATACCCAATTGGACTTGATCTGTAGTGACAATTTTCACCTTTGATGCATGGCTTCCAAGTACGTGACTAACTAATGCGCGGATCCCAGTACGCGACTTTAAACACCAACTAAAGAGGAGAGGTTGGTTGCAAAGTTCTTCAGTTCATCCTATACGATGAAGATCAAGAAGACGCTTGGTTACAAAACCCTTTGGTGCAAATACACAGCAACTTCTTGAGAGAAGATGAACTAGGTCAAGAACTTCGTCTTTTGATTACAATTTGCTTGAACAGAGATTGCTCAATGCTTTTGCAACTTGTGTACAACTTGACGGCTCTTAAAACAATCATTTTATATGTTTAGGGTTAGAAGAAAAAAAGGGTCAAAAGCATATTCACGGATCCCAAGAAAATCAGATCAGAAAATCTGAAATTTTAAATCTCGACAGATAGCAGGTGTCGAGGTAGCTATAGAGAAGGTGTCGAGCTTTAATGAAATTGCACTTAAGCTTTCTTTTTCTTGGACAGACTTGATGACTTCAACACTTGACCTTGAAACTTTGTTTCTTGAAGTATTAAAAACAACTAGAACTACCCAATTACAAGTAGAGTGCGTTTTTTCAAAGGATTAGTCAATTTACATGAATAAGTGACATATGTTCTTAACAAGTGAAAACACATATGTCCTAACAAAGAAGAAAGAACTTTCTGCTTTTTAACTTTCAAGTCCTACAAAATCTTGTGGGCACGAGCCAAAGTCTCCTCAGCAGCAACAATTTCAGCATCAAGACTCTTGGAGGCCTGCCTCTGGAACAGCATATGGGCCAGTAAGCACAAATGCTCTAGTAAAAAGGACAAGTTGAACTTTGCTTTTATAAGATCCTGCACCACTCCCCTCCATTCCAAAAGTTTTTCCTCAGATAAAGAGTCGAGAGAAGAGTTCCTTAAAGAAACCAACACAGCACATAGCAGCTCCATCAGGATGTTGCCCAAGAACACACCTCCCCTGAACCCACTGGTAAAATCTCCATGGACCTTGAACAACCCTTTCAGCAACGGTAGACCCTCCATTAGCACAGAAAAGCGCAAGAAGTTACCACAGGGAGGCTCAAAACGATAGAAGTGACTTGCAGGGAGGCTGTTGAACTCCATAAGATTAAAACGGGCTAAAAAAGCAGAGAGCCCTAAGTCAGGATCTGAAAAAGTCACCTCTGGAGCCTCACCCATCGTTATATCACCACTCGTAGGGATTAAGGAGCTTTTAGCCCTCTGGATGGTCTGGGGGATCCCTGCTTGAGATTCAGCAACCTGAGCAGACTCCATAGCTACCTTAGGAACTACGGGCTCAGAATCTCTAACATTTGTGTCAACACTTGCAAAAGCAGACATAGTTCAAAAAGGGGGAAAGAGCCAAGGAAGAAAGGTCAAAATAAGAAAGTAAAAAAAAAAAAAAAAAAAAAAAGAAGAAGAGGAGAACCTGTATCGGCTTCTTGTGGTGGGATTTCCTCCTCTTGCTCCTCTGATTTCTTGGAGGACTCTGTGAGAGAACACACAGCACGTTGAAGAAAGGGTGAGGAAACCTTGGCAAAGTGGCTAAAGGAAGATAACTGAAAGTTCAATATGTGTATAAAACACCCTTGAACGTTTAGACCCCCAATTACAAAGTTACCAATTCAAGCCTTATATCAAACAATTAATGTGCGGAACATGATAACAAGCTCATAACAGAATTGATAAACAATCTAAGCCAAATATAAACACATCCACAGTAGTAAATATAAGACAAAGATAAAGGGAAAGAAGATGCAAACACACGGACAACACACGATGTGTTATCGAAGAGGAAACCGAAGTCCTCGGCGTAAAACCTCTCCGCCGCCCTCCAAGCGGTCAATAATCCACTAGAAAATGTAGTTGGGATACATGAACAGCAATAGACCCTCCAAGCCTAATCTACCCAGGTACCTAAGCCCTCCAAGCTTCCTGCTCCAACGAGGTTGCACCGAACCTTTTCCTTTTCTAGCTTATCGGATTCTGCTACTATACCATAGCATCAACCAATGTATATTGGTTCCTTCCAAACTGCTTCCCTTAGCACCAAATGAACCTTCTCACAGACGTGGGTGTGGTGAGATAAGGATTTGGTCAATGACCTCTCAAGGATATGACAATGGAGAGGAAGAGAGTAGAGGAATTTGTAGAGTCTCTAAGCTAAAGATTGGGGATGAGGCAATCTTGTTTTTCTCTAGGGTTTCTCTCACAAATTTCTCTCTGGAAGCTCACACAATTTAGTGGGTATAAGGGTCTATATATAGTGGTGTGAGTTTGGAATACAAAGAGATAGTTTTTGCCAAACAGGGCTGATTGGCAGCTTGGCCTCACGGCTTGTCCAAGTCGCGAGTTCAAGTCGCGATATAATGGCCTGGCCAGCCTGAGACTTTTGTCCTGTAGTGCGACAGCTGGCACGACCCTTTAGCTCCCCTGTGTGCATCTCACGTGCTAGCATTTGGTGGCTTGCCAGCCGCGAGTCCTGGCCGTGAAACTCTACCTTCTTGCACATACTTGAGCTTTTCTTCACATCTTCTTACACACTATCCTTACAATGATCCCACCTAAATACAGGGTTACTAAGTGCTTAAATTACAAGCAAATTGGCATGGAATAAAGCCAACAAGATGGTTGATAAATTTCAACCTTACAATAACGATACTGGGGGCCAGTAACAAAGCCTCCTCAGCAGCAACAATTTCAGCATCAAGACTCTTGGAGGCTTGCCTCTGGAACAGCATATGGGCCAGTGAACGCAAATACTCCAGCAAAAAGGACAGGTTAAACTTTGCTTCTATAAGATCCTGCACCACTCCCCTCCATTCCAAAAGTTTTTCCTCAAATAAAGAGTCAAGAGAAGAGTTCCTTAAAGAAATCAGCATAGCACATAGCAGCTCCATCAGGATGTTACCCAAGAACACACCTCCCCTGAACCCACTAGTAAAATCTCCATGGACCTTGAACAAACCTTCCAGCAATGGCAGACCCTCCACAGGCACAGAGAAGCACAAGAAGTTACCATAGGGAGGCCCAAAGCGATAGAAGTGACTATCAGGGAGGCTGTTGAACTCCAAAAGATCAAAGTGGGCCAAGAAAGTAGGGCGCCCTAAGTCAGGATCTGAAATAGTCACCTCTAGAGCCTCACCCATCGTTGTATCTCCACTCGTAGGGATCAAGGAGCTTTTAGCCTTCTGGATGGTCTGGGGGATCCCTGCTTGAGATTCAGCAACCTGAGCAGACTCCATAGCTACCTCAGGAACTACGGGCTTAGAACCTCTAACACTTGTGTCAACACCTGCAAAAGCAGACATAGTTCAAAAAGGGGGAAAGAGCCAAGGAAGAAAGGTCAAAATAAGAAAGTAAAAAAAAAAAAAAAAAAAAGGAGAACCTGTATCGGCTTCTTGTGGTGGGATTTCCTCCTCTTGCTCCTCTGATTTCTTGGAGGACTCTGTGAGAGAACATACAGCACGTTGAAGAAAGGGTGAGGAAACCTTGGCAAAGTAGCTAAAGGAAGATAAGGATACTAGGGGCTTTGCCATAGGAGGAAAAGGCAAGGGAAAGGCATAAAAAGGGGGAAAGAAGTGGAAGCATAGTAAAGGGGAACAACACGCACCTTCAAAACCCTCTAATTCCAAAGAAGAAGCAGCCTTAGGGCAGATTGAACCCTGGTTTGACCTAAAAAGGGAAGAGAAAATAGGAATTCAAAAAAAAAAAAAAAAAAGATAAAAGAAAGACAAGAGTAAGCATTTTTATAAGGGAAAAATGAAGCTCACCTGCTTGTATGGGTGGAGACGTGCCCCCCAAGGGTTTTTTGCTTAACACAGGTTCAGTCACAGGATGAGGTGACACAATTTGGATGGGACTGAAAGTCTGCTCGAGCTGGGGATCTTGGGAAACAGAGGGCTGGGAAGCTTAAGGATCCTAAGTAGCCAGGGGAATAGAAGGTAGAATAGGCTGAACACCCTGCATTGGCTGCCTAGTTTCCTCAGTTATACCACCACCAGGGGCCTCCTCTTCCACGTTTGGGAAAACAGTAGAGGGAGCAGTAACCACTTCTTCCTCCAAAGTCCTACCAATTGTAGGAGGAGGTACCTCTACCTGCAAAAGGGAATGAATGCATAAGTACACAGCATCAGAAAAGGAAGGAAACAAACAAAAAGAAGCACGAATAGGAGCAGGTCATACCACATCATCACCAGACGATTGACTCCTCCCTCTCTTAGGATCCGACCTGCATTTGGACTGCAAGGAAGAAATAACCACTTATCAGCTAAAAGAGAAAAGGAGAGACACTACAACAACAATAATGAGCTATTGCAAAATAAAAGAGAGAAGAAGCAAAGAGGCCTTGCCCTTCTCTCTCTCTCTACAGAATCTCCAATGGTCTTTTGTTTACTAAGGGTATGCCTGCAGGGTCCAAAGGGAGACTGGGGTACAAAATTAGAGGATTCCAAAGAACCCTGGACTGAAGAACTCATAGGAACCTGAGAGAGAGAAGACTCTACCTTAGTCTTCACTAGAGTCTTTGGAGTTAAAAGATGCCCAACTTCCTTTCCCACTGTAGGGGAGCTCACTTTCTCGGGTTCCTAAAAAATTACTAACTGCTTTCGAGATTTCGCAGTCTTTCTCTTCTTGGTCTTAGGGCCAGCCTTGGTACCCTCAACATCCTCTTTAAACTCAGCTTGCTTAACCTTTTCCTGCTTAATCTTCTTCTCTTTACCTTTGTTGATGGGAGTGGTAGCACTAATTGCCTTTACTGCCCCTCTCTTAATTGGCACCCCAGAAGAAGCACCAATAATAAGGTCACATCCTAACCAAGTCTCTGAAAAATCTTGTGCATAACACACCCAACCACCCCTAAAGGCATGCCACTCTGCAAACCCTGTCTTGTTGCTTATAGCAACAAATACAATACCAGCAATGAGGAGGGATAGGCGCCTGTTGAATGTAGGAGCAGAAAGAATAGTAGGATCGGGAACTCTCCCAATCTTGCCAGAACCAACATGATAAACAAAAGATTTTTGTACTCTTTTCCAGTAGCCAGCAAAACCACTGGAAGCAAAGACTCCCCTTTGAGAGTTAGGCACAACAAATTAAGCACTTCTCTGTGACCAATAAGAGAAGGCCAAAAGCCTCAGGAACGGGTCCAGAGAGGGGAGAGAAGGCACCATATCTTTAAACATTGGTGAGATATCCTGATCAAAGCCGAATTGCCGGTGTACCCGGTGTGCTAAATAATGGGTATACCGAGGACCACTTGAAGAAGGCATGGGAAGCCATGAAGGACTAACACAGGCTAAGTAGGCCAAGCTGTTTTCATCACCAGGACGTAGGTCAAAAGTATTTCCTAGAGAATTAAGAAAAGAAGCCAATACGGAGTCGCAAGTAAACTCGGGGCCGAACTCCTAGGGAAAACGCCACTTTAAATGCCCTACTTGATCAAATAATTCAACCAGATTAAGGCCACCACCTTTCAAACTAGCCCAACGAAAGATAATGAGATAGCTATCAGTAGAACTACCATATAGACCTTTAATTACATCAGGGGATCCCTGGAACTTATCTTTCACAAACTTCAAATTTCTACATTTTGCTAAAGTAACCGAAGAACGATCCCACACGAATACCTGGAGAATGGCACAGTAGAGGGACAAGGCGATCATATAGCAAGAATTGCCTTCAACTTCATCTCCGTGAAGCAGATCCAATTGAGAGTAAACATGGCCCAAGAATATAGGGGTTAGAGGATATTGAGCACCTCGGGCCAATTAGATTACCAATGGAAAGAAAACGGATTTAACCTTGTACCTGGGTACTCACTGAACAAAAACTTGCTAAGCCAAAGTGCTAAGAACTAGCTCGCTTGACTACCCTGTCTTTCTCTCGCGAAAGATTCAAGACCCATCTGCCCATTTTGGCCGGTTTCCCACCAGGAGAAGTAGTATGTCTGCCAAAATGACTGACCAATTTCTCTTCGACTTTGAGATCCTCGTCAGAAAGGCTAATGTCAAAAGGACTCTCATCTCCAAACACTAGAAGGAGGAGGTTGTTGACCACATCCTCCAAAGTGATTGTAAGCTCACCGACAGAGAAGAAGAATGTATGGAGGGAGGGGCACCAACGGTGTACCAAGTGCCTGAGACCCTTAGCATCCCCGAAACCCTCAAGGTTCCTAGAAATCGCCACGGATTTCAGAATCCCAATGTGCTCCAAACAGCCCACAAATTCCTCATCTGAAAGTTCCCTGTCCACCCAAATGGGCCAACCAGTGATCTTTCCAAGAACAAAATCGAAGAAAATAGGAACCGCCTCCTGAGATCCCTGCCTAATCTGGAGATCTAAAATCTCTCTTGGATCTGGGACCTGGGCGAAATTGGCAAAACCCGCCTGGCCGAAAAATACCCAGGCGTGGGGGGACGGAGGGGCCTCACCATTGGACACCAAAGGAAAGAATAGGCTAGGGGTGTACCAAGGGTCCCGTAAAGGGAAAGCCAGGCGTTCCACAACCCCCTTTGACTCACCTTGCGTGGAGCTAGAAGAACCCTCGCCCTTAGAGGGGCTAGGAGTACACTCCCTGATTTTTTGAGAAGAAGAGGAAGCCATAAAGCAGCAAATACACTAGAAATAGGGAGGATGAGAGAATGAAGAATACGGGAAAGGAAAACAGAGAAGCAGATTAACTGGAAAGGGAGGAGATAAACTTGAGAATGGAAGACTCTGGGAAGTGAAAAAGAAAATATGAAGTGATTGCAATAATGGCGCAAAAGAGAAGTTAGAGAAGACGATGTATGGAAAGACACGCCAGTTACAAAAAATTTAATTTTAAAGAAGAGAGTTATTGGTAGTTATTAATGGAAGTTACGGGGAACACATAAAGTGGGCGGAGGAAGGTTTCACTCCAAAATTCAATTGCCACGTACCGTGTAAAGGGGGGGAGTTACAAAAGAATGAAGTGCAACACGCAAAAAGGACCAGGATATCCAAAGGTAGTAGGAAAGTGAGGATCTTGAAGGGAGGAAAAGGGAAACCCTGAGGATTAATTAAAATAGCGAAGAAGGAAGCCCTACGGAAAAGTAAAACTCTGAATTACTCACGTGTGGGCTGCAGGCAACCCACGAGCTCGGGGGGCTAAATGTTGAGGTCTAAAAAATCATAACACGAAGGCCCAAAAAATAGCACAATAGGCCAACTCCATAGAAAGTAATATCAAAGTGGTTGAGCTTACCACAAGGGAAAAGGATGGTAAGCCCAAAAGATCTAAAGCCCAGAACCATGAAAGGATAGGCCCTGGAAACAAGCGAAGGGAAGAAAAGAAACAGGCCCAGCCTACGAAGATCAGAAAATCCAAAGAAATCCAATAGAAGGACCTAGCTCGGGATCCTCGGAGCGTGCAACACAGCTAGGATGAGATCGAGAAAGTTCAAAAGAGCACCAAGAAGCACAAGAAATGAAGGACATATACGTCCTTCTTAACAGCCCAATATTGCAGAAAGGGATTAGAAAGCTTGGGACTAACAATTTATGAACTAAAGGGTGGTACCTTGGAGAACCCAGAAGGGAAGTAACTGGGAAAACTTTCTATCTAGCAGAAAAGGAATCAGCTCACTCAAGGAAAATGACAAAAAGAAAAGGTAAGCTGAATTTGAAAAGGTAAGGTGTAAATGTCTTGAAGGAAGAGAGATTAAGAAGTCAGCCCTCTAAGAACACCCCAGAATAGAAAGTTAGCAAGAAGCTTTTAAGGAAATAGCAAAAAAAAAAAAAAAAAAACTATGAGAAGCAAGGAAAGTACCAGTCATCAAAACGGCTGGCACAGCGTGGGCTCTGGTACCCAGGGAAACAGGGGAGGGGAATTAGTGGTACCTTGGAACCCTAGAGTAACACTATAAAAGGGAGAAGTGGCCAAATATTCTAGGCATGCAGAAATAGTGAAATCATAATAGAATCATTGAGAAAATTTTGTCAAAACTCAAAGAAAGTAGGGAAATATTGCCCGGTACCCCAAAAACAGCCACTATAGAACATACTTGGATTCAAAGGGATTTAAACTTTGCAAGTCTTAGAGGCTTAGATAGCCATCTAAGTCTGTAATTTTTGAGCTTATTTGGACCTTGTAACACATCTCAATGAGCACATTGTAATCCATAATTAAGGAAAATAATGAAATATTTCGTATTGATTTGAGGATCCCTAACAATTATGTTGCGTGTTTCTTTATTACATTGTCTTCCTTTGCTATTTTCTTGTTGTTCAATACATATATTCTCACTTGCTAGTGTATACATATTGTAGGATTCGTGCCCTGTGCAACACTTGGTTTGTAAACAGCCCATTTAGCTGCGGTGAACCAAGCCCAATCCCTTCAAACTACAACAAAACGGCCCAGGGTTCTAGCTTAAGCTTAGGCCTGGACACTATCCAAAACGGGACCCTCACAGGATTGAAGTAGTAAATCCAATTAGGGGATTGTACATTTTATTTACATTTTTTTTTAATAACATTCTCATAGTATTTTTCATATGCATCATTTTATTCCTAAGATCCATTGTATTTCAACAATATTCAATGCAAGACAAGGAGTGACATTGATCTTCAGCTGTATATAAGCACACCCCGAACATGTGTTTGCCGCCCTCAAATTCGCACTGTCTATAGTTGCTTCATTTAGGCACACTCTAAACATGTGTTAATGGTCTCTTTTAGATTTCTACATATAGTTTTTGGCCAAAATGGGGTTTTACCCCTTTCTCAAAAACTTTCCATCAAAATGCCCCTTATTTGAAACTATTTAGGGATATGCTCCTGTTTTGAAACTCGATTTTTGGACAATCGAGTTATAGCGAAATAAAACTTAAAAAAAAAATAAAAATTGTGGAACTCGAGTTCCATTCAAAGAACTTGAGTTCATGGAAATCAAGTTCCACTTGAATATTTTCAAGGAACTTGAGTTCCACGCTAGAAACTCGAGTTCTTTGAATGGAACTTGAGTTACACAATTTTTTTTTTTTTTTTAATAGTTTCATTTCGCTATAACTCGATTTTCCAAAAATCAAGTTTTACTTTTAAAAATCAATTTTTTAAAAATTGAGTTTCAAAACAGGAGCATATCCCTAAATAGTTTCAAACAAGGGGCATTTTGTTGGAAAGTTTGTGAGAAATGGGTATTTTGCCATTTTGGCCTATAATTTCCATAGGCATGCCTTGTACTCAAGGAGATATCAAATACAAGCCAGCATGAGTTTGGGACTTTCATCGTAGAACATGGATTTGTTCTTTTCTTTGAATACAACAAATTTGTCTATTATTTGATTTTAGAGCTAGATCTGGTCTATAACAATTTGCGATAAACATTGTTCTTATATGTTTGCAATAAACATTGTTCGTTTATCCAAACTTATTTCAACACCCTATTTGAATTCTGAGAAAGCACAGAGGAAATGAAAAACCAATTTAGGAATTTTGAATTTAGAGAAGAAACCAATTTTAACAAGTTTGATGTGTTGACGACCCACATTATTTGGGTAAAATTTGGGTTTGCCCGATTAATGTGATGTTTAATTTTTTTTAATAATAAATAGGTTGTCACATCATTTAAAATATGCCACGTCAATTTTTCATTAGACACATAAGCTAACAAAGTAACAGAAGTTAATGGTGGGACTAATAAAACTCTTTTTTTAAACTATAGAGACTAATAGTGCTCACATGAAACTTCAGGGACCAAAAGTGCTTAGTAGAGAAAATTTAGGGACTAATAGTGTAGTTTTGCCTTTATTAAAAGTTATATTATTTTATTGTGATGGTGGTGGTGGTTGTTGTTTATTGTAGTAGATATATTATTTCATTGTGTTGATGGTAGTGGTGGTTATTGTTATTGTAGTAGATATATTATTTTATTGGGATAATTACAGTAAACCCACCTGTGGTATGGCCTGTTTTCACTTTTTCTACTCGTGGTTTAAAACTTTATACTTTGCCCACCTAAACTTTAATCCGTTACCTATCCGTTATCCACCTCTGTTAAAATCAGGGGTAAAAATGTATTTTACCTTCACTTTTATGTCTCTCTCTTCTAAAAACAAAAAATAACAAAAAAAAAACTGAAACAAACAAGATCAAAGATGGGGGTTTTGTAGAGAAACAAGATGTGTATCAATGAAATGAGAGAGGTTGCATCCCACAATAATAAGATCAATGAAATGGTATTATTATGGTTATAGTCATTTAATATTCCCACAATAAAGCCTTGAAGCTACTCAGAATCACAGTCTCAGTTATTTGATCCCTAAAATACCCACCGCATTCATCAATGCTACTGCTTTGGTTGTGGCTGTAGCTGTGGCTGTGGCTGTGGTACCACGGTGGAGGGTTCACCCATCCATCCACTGAGTCAACAAACACGAAATCGTTACTTAACTCGTAATTTGTCCCTAGACTCGGCAACTCTACTATCTCGCTCAGCTCTTCTGGTGTTAACACGTAACTCGTTGATGATGTGGATGATGATGACGATGATGACGACGACGACATTTTCGTTTTGGGAATGTTGAAGTCGACCATAAAAGCCGCTTTGGAAGCAGCGGCCTGGACATCTTAGGGCGAGTTGGAAGCAGGTCAGGGCAGTGACCCAGCTAGTTCGGGGAAGTTAAGGATGGCTGAGTTTCCCTTGATGCTTAGCGCTGCTACGTCGTGGGCTCGGGCTGCCATTTTTGGGGTCGAGAATGTTCCAAGCCAGATCCGATTTTTCTTCCTGGTGGTGGTGGGATTTGGGTTTGATTTTAGGTTTGATTGTGTTGGTCTAGGTTTGATCTAGGTTTGATTGTGTTTTTCTGGGTTTGTTGTGATTGGTTTCTTGATCTGGGTTTGATATGGGTTGGTTTGTTTACTAGGTTTATGAGTTTGATTTGCTGAGAATTTGGTGTTGATTGTGTTAGAATTTGGAGAAGAACATGAAGAATTCGAAGAACCAGTTGTAAAATGAAGAACAAGTTGAAGAACATTAAGAAATTTTTTTAATTTTAAAATTTTAATTAAATTAGATTTAATGCTCTTCAACTTGTGTTAGATTAGATCATTTCCTATTGTAAAGAAAACAAAACACTAGTGATGTTCATACCTTTCTAATGTTCATACCTTTTTTTTTTTTTTTTTGTAAAAATTGGAAACCTTAGTTTTTTGATTTGTTTTATGTTTGTTTTCATCTAAAAATGTGTTTGTTTAACGGCAAATGGAGAGGTAGGTAATGGATCCTTAACAGAGCAAATCTCAAGTAGGCAAAGTGTAAATGATTAAACCACGTGTAGGTAAAGTGAAAATGGGCCTAACCACAGATGGGTTTACTATAATTATCCCTATTTTATTATGTTGTTTGTATTATTTTATTGTGTTGAATGCTAAAATAAAACCACTAATGTTAGGTGTTTTATAAAGTGATGTGGCAAAATAGATAAACTAGCTTTTTGTAGTGCCAAACTGCTAAATTTTTGACACCTGATCCTCTTAAAATCACTACTTATTACACGCTAATTAACCATATCAAGTTTGCCATAACATGACACAATCTAGCATCAAGTCGTATCTCCTACAGGATCGATTAGTTAGCTCAACAATGACTTAAAAGGTCAAACAAACTAAATATACAAAGTACGATCTTCAATTATATGTTTTAAAAAAATAAACATTATCTTACATCTCATAATTCTCATCCAATAATATCATGTAACTTGCTCTATTTTTCTATTGGACTATGTGGAGCTTAGTTCTTATTTGAATTTTGAGTGGGATTATGGACCAATCCAATATAAAAATGTTTCAATTTTAATGAGAGATTTTTTAAAACTTAGTTAATAGAATGGAGGTTTGGGCCCATTGACTGAAGCTTTTGGCCCGTTTTTAGTCCATTGTGGATCCTCTGTGTATGATATAAATATCTTTGTTTTAAATTATGATTTGTCATGTTGTTTTGACTTTTGAGAGTGAAACATTGTAATGCTGCATCTTGTATTTTTTTTTCCCCGTATAAATAGTTAATCACCGCAACTCCGTGGATATAAGCAAATTGTCAAACCACATAAAATTTTATGTGTCGTGTGATTACCTTGTGTGTGTTATTTTTCTCTCTGTCATTCTGCCTCTCACAAGTCTAAGAATTCATGTATATTCCCAACATTTTCCCCTCTTGAATTCTTCTTCCTTTATTTTTCTAAAATATGAATAGGAACAACAACATCAACCCAAAAAAAAAAAAAAAAGTTTCGGAATTTTTTTTTTTTCTTATTAAGAAGTAAGTAGATTCTAGGAGCAGATCAAAACAAAATTAATGTACAGTAGTATTATTTTCCCCCAAATTCTAAATTACTGTTACACAATATAACATTTTCAAAATTTCTTGCCAATTGCCAATGTAAAAAGAGTTTTACTCAACTCAAAATCTCAGCAACACTCTACCTCACATCCACATTTTTTTGGGAGAAATCTTTCTCTGTTTTTTAATGACCAATTGAAGAAAAAAAAAAAAAAGCTAGCATTGATCTCTAGCATTAATCTCCAATAAATACATTAAATACAAGGCTGTTTATATAAATATACAATTCATTAGGACATTGCCCATGCACGATGTCTAAGCGTTTTTGCACATGTTTTTTGCTTAAGAAAACAAAATTAAGATCACCCACCTCCCTTTGAAAAAGGATCCGAAAGCGATGGCAATTATCGTAAGATTTCAAAAGCAATTCAAACAGGGGTCTCTTACACTCATCGGATCTACTATCACTAGTTATAGATCAAATCAAAAGTATTTCCTTAATAAAGGTCGCTTTATGTCATTGTTTAAGTGACCCTTTTAATATACACTTGTATCTTTGGCCCAGGCTAGTATTCTATTACCTCATATATGTCCCATGAATCATTAATCATCAACTTTACATACAAATGAAATTTTAGATTACCCATAAATTAAAAAAAAAAAATATTAATAACAATTTACTAAACTTATGACTATTTAAGACAACTAGCTATGATGTGTGCAAGCCATAATATTAGTTGACCCATTGGTTATATCATTGTTATTAAATCCGTTCCGTTCCGGCCGGAACGGCCGGAATTTCTCGTACCGGGATGCAATCCGGAACAGTAATACCACCCATTCCACCTCGGGTCCAATTCCGGCCAATTTCGGGTCATTTCGGCCATTCCGGCAAATTTCGGTCAATTTCGGCCGAAATGTAAATTTCGGCCGGTACCAGTTTTTAGAAGAAAAAACAGAAAAATAGAAAAAAGAAAAAAGAAAAATCCCTTAACTGACAAACTCGGTAGCACAACATGTCATTACCTAGTGTTGATCGCCTAAAAGAAAAACCCAGCCATCTCAGAGGTCGCCCCCTTCTTCTTCTTCTTCTTTGCTCCGTCTCAGACTCTCTGCCAGTCTGCTCTTCTTTCGTTTTTTACTTTAGTTTTTGCTTTGTTTCATATTTGTGTTTGCCTTGTAGACTTTTTAGTATGCTGACTCCACACACGTGACAAAGTTTTGGAAATGACAAAACTCAAAAAAGCTGACAAGAGTTTGATTTCAAACTTGTAGTTGTTGAGTCTTGCCTGTCCCCAACGTGAGAGAGAGAGATATATATATATATATATATATATATTATATACTTATTTTACTGTTTTTGGTTGTTAGTTTTTATTATTTAATTACATATTTATGTTTTAATATTTTAAAACAATATTTGTTATGTAATAACTAAATAGTTTGTATTATTTGAGGTTTGCTTATTTGGATCAATAATTTTATGTTGTATTAGAAGATATAAATATATATTATTTTTAATTTTTTTTTAGAATACCCGAAACACCTTGAAACGGTACACCGAAATAGACCGGTACCGAAATATTCCGTTCCATTAGACAAACCGAAACGGGGTCCGAAACGGTATTCATAACATTGGGTTATAAAACTATCCAATTTATAGTAGGGAGAAGTAAAGCAATAATTTTCTCGTACATGTAGCATACATATCATAACTATTGACACTTGCATATGTTATACATGAGAATACTTTTATTGAATGCATAAAATATAGGACAAAGTTTGGCTACAACACCCACTAAAAAAAATTAACATTATTACATATTTTGAAAATTTAACTGTTGAATTACATTAACATGCATGTCAAATTTCGGTTCAATTGGATGTTATTTACTATTCGATTCATAAACTTATTTTTTATGCATATTTTTTTTTTTTTTTTTTTTTTTTTTTACAAAAAACTTGAAATTTAAACAATTGTTGATAACATAGCTATTGATCTTTGATTGTTTGGAAATTTTGCAAGCATGATGATATGAGAAGAAAATGCAATCTAGTGGTGAATTGATAAAAATTCACATCTAATAAAAAAATATTAAATAATGTTGTAGTCAATGGCTCCAAACATTATTAGAGTTAAACTTTGTCCTAAAATACGTACCTCTTTAAATTTGAGGAAAATACTAGGTTTCTTTATATTGAAAAAGTATTTTATGTATCAAATGCATATGTAGCATCTTTCTCATATTGAATATGAGACTAACATAATTTCGAAGAGATGCTATATACATCAAATATATAAGATACCACCTCCTTTTTATTGGACTAGCATGGTAAACTAGGGTCCATGATTAGGTTGTTGGATGATCTTGTGCTACAGTGGTCCATTTGTGGGTAAGTTTAGACTGAGTTTAAAAAACAAGCTGTCAATCTTTAAGATGCAAAGCTAGCAAACGAATGTAATTTTCACAAGACAAGAATCCTTCGCTAAAAAAACAGAGGCTTTTAGGGGCAGTACACCAGAACCAATTATCAACTTGTAAAGTTTGGACCACGACGAAAATACCACCTTTAGTTTTCTAAGGTAATGGGGTTTTTGAAATCAATAGGTACACAACGTTTTGGATTTTTTTTTCAACATAACACTAATTCTCAAACAATTTTGTTAGTTAGCACATTTTCAAAACAATTTTGCAAACTAACATATCGAGCATAAGGGAGTAGATTTTGTTGAGCTAAATCGAGTGTGAAGAACTCGATTTCCCTGAGAGCAACGAACAACAAACATCATCAAACTAAAGACCCAGACAAGAAAAACAACGAACCCAAAAGACCCTGACAAGAAAACAATGAACCCAAAAGCCCCTAACAAGAAAACAACGAATTAGAGGAAAACCTTTGCTTGGAGCTTCGTCGTGGCTGCCGCCGCCTCCTGGAACCTTCGCCATCGCTGCCTGGGTTCAGTCGGAGCCGAACTGTTTGGATTAGGGAAATTTGGATTCTTGGGGTTTGCCTTCTTCATGGTTTCTGTTTGGGTTTGATCTTTCCAGTTTGTTCCTTCTTCGTGGTTTGTTGTTTAGTTTGATCTTCTTCGTGTTTCTTCTGGTTTGTTTTTCTTCTTCGTTTAGTCTAGGTTTCTGGGTTTCTTCATTTTGGTTTGTTTTTCTTCTTTTCTTCTTCGTGTAGTTTAGGTTTTTTCTGCTTCATTTGATCTCTTTATGGAACTCGAGTCTATAATGCTCGATTTCCACGCATACAACTTGAGTTCAATATACTCGATTTAGCACAACAAAATTGACTCCCTTGCACTCGAGATGTTAGTTTGCTAAATAATTTTGAAAACGTGCTAACTAACAATATTGTTTGAGTTTTAGTGTTATTTTGAAAAAAAAAATCCCAGTGTTTTATAAGTTATTGAAGTGATTGATTGTGATTGATAAAAGAAAAATAGCGAGTCTATGTAAAAATGATTGTAAACCACTTTAACAAGTTGTGACAAAAGTTGTATTCGTCAACTTTTTGTTTTAAAATTCCTCTAGTATATCTAGAGGGCACTTTAATATATATATAAGAAAGCAATTTGTTGAAAGACAAACCTCTATAAATTTCACAATTATTGACATGATATATTCAGGATTGGGTCTTAGGTTATATGTCTCTCTATTAGAAAAATGTTCTAAAATAATTAATTTTATTAGGAAAAATGCATCTATGGGATGTGTAAACCCTTCACCCCTTAAGGCTCCAAAAATTGTAGGCTAATGGAAATTCAATCCAATCGAAATCCTAAGTTTCACCCAACAAGAATTGTTGTGTGTGTGTTGAATATCCTCATTGATAATAAATTTCCTAGAATAACTTGAGACTTTAATTTTGTAAGCTAATCACTCACATAGTAAATTATCAACTTAAGTCACCCGATTTCTTATTTAGCTATACACCAAATAATTTCTCTCTCTCTCTCTCTCTCTCTCTCTCCAAAATCAAAATTTGAAATTAGATTTTAGCTTTCCTTCGCTATGACTCACCTTATCCATGGTAAATTAAATTTCCATTTTAATAAAAATAAAATTTTAATTTTATGTTATATTTTAAACATGAACCATGATTATTGGTTTTCTATATGAAATTAATCTCCACTTCATTAGTATTAATTCATCAAGTTATATGTTAAATACCTATTTATTTAGGTAAATTAACATTGTTAGATAATTCTATCATTAAGTGAAGTTGCAATAGCAACAATTTCTGTTTGAGTTTGAGTTTTCAAACTTGAATATAGAAAAAAAATAAATAAATAAATAAAAATTGTGCTCAATTTTATTACACATTTTTGCGTATAGTTAAAATAATACATTTTGATTTCCAACTCTCTCTCTGTACGAGGAAATATTCGTCCGCCTCGTTTGTTTTTTTCTCTTTATTTTTTTTTCGTACAGCTTACGCTACTATTGAATTTCACCACCGATATTCAAGAGTAGTGAATTTCCGAAGTTGCCTCCTCAATTTCCCATTTTCTAGTAGTCGCTAAAGTAAAGTGAAGTGTTTTTTTTTTTTGGAGAAAAAAGTGAATTGAAGTGTTAACATGGTTTAAAAAAAAGTGTCAATAAGTGGAAAAAGTCTAAAACTATTCAATAAGACAATAACCACATTTATTATTTGATGGCTCATTAAATGGGGTTATGATGCGCCACTAACAGAGCCAAAGCTCATGTATTATGGACCTTGGCCACAATATGCAGAGCTCTGGGGATGATAAAGCTTGGATGATAATTAGAGTCACAACTTTTGCCTCCATAACTTGTCTTTGTGATAAATTGTGAGCGGTGGATTGACAACTTTGCCAGATATTTACTTTACTATTAAATCATGAAATTGAGGACCCTAATTGAATATAATCCATTCATTTGGTGGTTGATTAAAACATCATTAAATGGTTGATTAACGAATCATTAAAGATATATGTTACACTTTATGGTTAGAAAATTATTCACCACTCTTTGAGAGTAGACATGCTACTCTCTCCTTTCAATACTTGATGGATCTAACCACACATTTAATTAGTAAGACCCAAGATTTATACTAGGGAAGGAAGTACCATGTCATAATTTTTCTTCAAGGTTAGTGTTTCATGCATATATTGGGGATTTTGTATTCTAGTAACTCTCTCTCTCTCTCTCTCTCATTTTATGAGAAATCAATCTAAGAGTTATATACATATATTGGCTAAATTGCCTTCAAGTACATTTTGTAAGTCTCGAGTTGTACTCTACCGCTCAAACCATTAAATTGAATGTTTAATATGAAATTGACTCTCAAAAAAAAAAAAAAAAGTTCCTAATTAGAGTTTGAACTCTCAATTTGATCATAATCGGATCGGATTAAAGGAATTCAATAAAAGGGAGATTTTTTTTGGTCACCTTAAATTAAGAATTTTCAACCCTGTTAGGTTTCATTGTTTGGGTTTGGCTTACCTCCAACACATTTTTTACTGGACATATCTTTTTATTTTAAATATATAATGGCAAGTGGTAATGAGTTTTAATCTTCACCTTTTATTTAGTTAGTGGGTGATGTGGCAGTCTCCATTAAAACAAAAGGAGATTCATTTTTAAAAAGTACTAGAGATAAGCCAAACTCTTAATGGTATGTTTGGTTGGGAGATTTTAAGGAGGATGAAAAAAAATGAGAGAAAATGGGAGAGAAAACACTTATGGTGAGTGTTTGGTTGAAGGGAAGGGAGGAAAAAAAACCGGTGGGGCTCAGTTGTTTTCTTCTTGGGCCCACCAAAATGTTTTCATCCCAAATTAGGGAGAAAACTAGAGAGAACAAAAATGGACAAAAGCACCCTTGTGCATCTGTGTTGTTGCTCAACGTTAACTGGGTTTTGCTTTTTTTTTTTTTTTTTTTATTTTTTTTTTTTTTTTGTCATTTTCTATTCAACCGCTACTTTTTTTTTTTTATATTTAATTTCCTACTTTAGTTTTTGTTTTTTTTTTTTTTTTTTTTTTTTTTTTTTTTTGTTCTATACTTCATTCGGTTGTTCGTTTTGTTTTGTTTGTTTTTATTTATTATTATTATTATTATTATTTTATATTTTGTTACTTTCTTTTTTAATCTAGTAGGGACATAAAAGTAAAACTATACAAACTACATTTTCTATCCCTCCACTTTTCCACCCTAAACCGAACACCACAAGGGAAAACTAAAATATTTTATATCCTCCCACTTTTTTATCCTTTCTTTATTTTCTATCTTCCCACTTTTCCACTTCTCCAACCAAATGGACCTTTATTGTTTTAACCAAATTGGCAACAATAGCATGAAATGGAGACATATTTTGGGGTTGACAAAGCCTTTTAACCAGATTAAAAGCAAGCACATTTGGCAAAATAATCGTATTTTTACTACTCATAACATGCGAATCAAACTCCATTGCCCGAGAAAAACATCCTTCTGGATGTAGGACATAATCTATGATTTGAGTTTTGTAATTTATTAATTTTAATATTTTTATGTATTTTTTTAAAATTTAGATTGAGGATATTTATTTCTTTGATTTTAGGTACTTTTAATGTTTTTTAGGTCAAATTAGTTGATTTGATACTAATTACGATTTATTTTAAAGTATATTATTTTGTTTGTCAAGTTTTACAAAGCCTCTTAAATAGGCCTTCAAGTTAAATTTCAGAATTACTCTCTCAATCTTCTTGTGGATTCTTGATCCATTTCTTTTTATGGGTTCAAGGACTCTCATAGATTTGAGATTATTTTTCAGAAGTAAATGTGTGGAAACGAGTTTTTATTTTTTTATTTTTTATTTTAGGAAAACCCCTGCATCACTCCTTGTATAATACGTAATAACATATAAATTTGGGTTCTGGAAGCACACACCAGCCATCACTCGGCTCAATCATAAATCATGACTGATCATCATTCATCCTAGCCATGTCAGACAAAGTTACAGGTCAGCGCGCAGACCATTGACCACCGGTGTTAAGTAGGCTTGGATTAGAATTGGGTTGTGAGTTGTTTAGAGAAGCTTGTAGGTAGATAAACAACTCTGCACAGAGAACACAATCTCTGAAAATTGCAATCAAGGCTAAGTAATTTTCATCATCAAAGTCTGACACTGCTAAATAAATGTTGGGTGCCATTTAATTGGCTTAATTCTCATTAGTTCTCAAAGAACTAACTAACTATTTAGTTTCAAACTAATCTCATTGGCTGCTGCATTAACAAATGGCTAACAACAATGTGATTGGCTGATATCTAGCTGATCACTTGCAGCCTAACTAACTTTCTTACAACAGGTGACTTTTGGTAACCACTAAATCTGATCTCTAAAGCTGCAAATCACCGTCACATCATGAAAATGCAACTTGAGTTAATTATGCCACTGCAAAATTTTGTTGCCTACAATATTACAAAGTGGGCATAATAAAATTTTGTTTTTGCACTGAAGGTGGAGATGGGGAAGATTCCTTTGTACCGTACCCTATTTTGTTTCTCCGCAATGAAGTGAAGTTATTCAGCAATAAATCAATTTATAAATAAATAAACCAGGAGACTTCGTGGCAAATGTGCTTATTGTACGCTTATTTACAAAACTTTATCTGGGATATAACTCAGTAATTGAAAGCTCATACTTAGTTACGTGAGAACCAATGTCTTGTTGCAATGGTGTGTCCAATACAACATTGCTCTGCGTGAAATCTGCAGGTTGGGTAGGTACAGGGAGAGTGATAGAATCACTATTAATCATGGCAACAACTGAAGTCATATTTGGTCTCGCAACTGGTTGTTTTTGAACACATAGTAGTCCAGTGTGGATGCATCTCATTATTTCAGTTATTTGGCTATCCCTCAATGTAGGATCTATGAGATTCGTAGCCGTCCCCTCCATCCAATTTTTCCATGCCTGCAGAAATATACCAATGTGCATATACCATGTTAAAGAAGAAATTTTTCGACATCCCAGTTTATCATTTATTTTTTCAAAATAATGGAAATGTAACTTTGAATATTTGTACTCACATAGCTTAGAAGATACTCCCTATCCTCTCCGTTATGTATACAGGTAATTTTCCGACCGCTTACAATCTCCAAGATTAACACACCAAAACTAAAGACATCTGACTTCACTGAAAATTGTCCTGTCATTGCATATTCGGGAGCCATATATCCACTACATATCAATATTAACAAAGCTAGTATCAATGTAAATGACAATAGAGCTCGAAATAGTTACATTCAAAATTTTCAATTTTCAATTCTTTTATGGCTTTCTTGCTAGTACTCTGACACGTAATCTATTGAAATGAATTTTACTATGCATGTAGCTAGGATTGCATTCATTAGCTCTAGCAACTAGCAAGTTTTGATGCTTACTATGTTCCCACAATTTTATTTGTACTGCCTTCGGTTTGATCGTGTACAAACAGGTTTGCCATACCAAAATCTGAAATCTTGGGAGTCATTTCTGCATCTAATAGAATGTTGCTAGCTTTAAGGTCACGATGAATTATCTGAAGTCGGGAATCCTCATGAAGATAAAGAATCCCTCTAGCAATACCTCTTATTATTTGATAACGCCTTTCCCAACCTAATTGTGCACGCTTCGTAGGATCTAAATATTCATGAAACCAAATTAGTAATCAAATATTCTAAATTGAATTTTTCAACAAAAAGGAATTAAAATATTTTTCACCAACTGAAATTATTCTGATCAAATTATAAACTAATATTGAAAAGAACAGATACCAAATATGAAGTGATCAAGGCTTATGTTAGGCACAAATTCATAGATGAGAAGTCTTTCATTTCCTTCTATGCAGAACCCAAGGAGCCTAATTAAATTTCGATGTTGGAGCTTGGCTACTAAGAGGACCTCATTCTTAAATTCTAAATCTCCTTGTCTGGAGTTCATTGATAATCTTTTCACAGCTATCTCTTGTCCATTTGAAAGCTTACCCTGTATATATGTAAGAATATAATTATGAATGAATAATCTCTAACTCAACTTCAAGGAATTAGAAAGATTTGTTTCACACATTATTGGCTCAACACATTAGGACATATGATTAATAGTTCAGTTCATATAATAACATTCTCATACCTTGTAAACTGCCCCAAATCCACCTTTCCCGAGCTTATTTGCTTCAGAAAAGTTATTTGTCGCAATTATAATAGTGCCAAAATCGAATTGCAAGGACTTCACATTTAGCTCTTCAAAAGAAGAACAAGTTATATACACATTTAATAGAGGCAAGTTCATCTTTAAATTAGAGTAAAACACTTGCATAGAGGAGCATGTAATGGATGAGTATTTTATTTACTTGCAGAGGAGAACTAATCAAAGCTTTACAAAGAGATTTGAAATTATTAGACATGATTCAATTCAAATCAAATGTAATAAATTTCTCAATTTTATTTATTCTAAAAGCGTTATTTACTTAATGCGAAAGCCTACAACAAATTATGGCTTCTAATTGGAATTCAAGTGAAAGTACAATGATAATGTTATCCTTTGTGGTGCCCATGTCCATAGCTTAAACCTCAACTCTCTCTCTCTAAAAAAGAAAAAGAAAAAAAAGGAGACTATTGCTTCCAATTATATTTGTGGGCTATTATATTGCCGTGGGTCTTTCCAGTAATGTATAACAAAATCAAAGAAAAAATTGTGTAAATAGCTACAGCTTGGACAAAACATTTTGGATTCTAGCTTTTCCAAATATAGCTTGGTATTTTTTTCTCAGCAAACCATGTGTCAAATTTAGGCTTCAACAGAATAAAATACTTTCTACAAAAATATTCATTGAGGGAAATGATTTATTTTCATAGTTTGGTTGTAACCTGAAAAAATAATCTTCTAAGTTCTAACTTTTGGTTGCACCGAAAATTCCTAACGGGGTGGTGGTAGTAGCTGATGGTGGTGATGACAGAGATGGAGACGGTGAGTTATTGGTAGCAACTGATGGTGGCCAGTGATTGGTTGCAACTGATGGTGGTTGGCAATTGGTTTTGGTTGGATAGAGCGAGAGTGGGCTAAATGGCAACTGTTTTTTAAGATTGAGGTAGTCACATACTCAAATTTGGGGGGGAACGGTCATTTACAACTGTTTCTTTTTTGAAAATGCTAAATGCCGTTACCACAATTTTGCCATGTACTTATAAGAAAAACATTATTTCCTATATATGCTTCACATGACACACATTGTTAAAGTTGTTATTATAATATACTAAAAGTTAACCAATACCTTAAGAACATTAATTTAAGAAATATTTTTAGAAACTTTTTGTAGAAAAAAAAAAAAAAAACTAATTTTTTTTACACATTTTTATATTTTTCATAAAAATTGTATCAAAACTTTTCAATAATGGTCTAATAACAGATGCCTTAAGGGCATTTGTTAATAAGACCCTTAAAATATCTAAAAATAGCTTTCAAATAACAAGCAACACTGAGAACTTACCTTGAAAATAATCCTTTGGCTTCCTCTTTCTCACTTTTAAAAAGATGCAAAGACTAATGACAAGTATCAGAATGATAACAGTCGTGACAATGATGGCAATTTGAGTTATGTTTCTTTCATTACCTGCCAAAACCAAGAGCATGTTTTTATTATAAAATGTGTATCTGCTGAATTTGACCTAATAATTAATTCACAAATAAATGACAACTCATCAACACGTTAACTATGAGTATTACCTATAAGGTCAACGAAAGGGTACTTCTCGATACTAGCCAAAAAAAAAAAAAAGTTCAAAAAAATGGTAGGTTTCAAACCTAATATTTTAGTGGTGTTTAAATCTCATGCTGCTTTTCTTAAAAATAATAATAATAATAATAAGCAGCCTCTCATGCTTTATATCTCAATGCAACATATAGCGAAAAAGTATTGTTTAAACCCTAAACATATTCTGCAACAAATTATTTAATATTGTGCGATAGTGGAAGCTTTGCTACCAATTGTTGTTAAATATGTGAGACAATAAAATATTAAGCACAACATACACAAATTAATGTGGTTTAGCTTACTCCAAGTCTACCCACATCCGCTATTAATAATATGGATAGTGGTTTGGCATGAACTCTTATAAATCTTGAATAAAAGTCTTCATTGAGCTGCATCTTGAATCTTTTAATCATGAACTTTTGACATGCGTTATAGACTCGATCTTGATTGCGTTTTCATGAAATATACCAACCAAAATCCTATCACTTTTAGATTTATAATACTTGATATGAAGCATGAAATTAATCCATTTTAAACGTTGAGGATTTTTTCCCCTACAAAGTGGGGAGGGTTCATCCACAGAGTGGTCAGATTCTGCAATTAAATAAGTCCAAAATATTTAGGGGAACTATCCATGAAAAATCCAAATTAGTATATATTTTACCATTACCAGGCAGTGGCGATGGCAACAATGGCGATGGCAACGGTGGCAGCACAGGGGCTGATGCTTCTAGAAACAAAGAGTAGTTGCCATACCTTAGAAAGCAACTTGGGCTTATTATTCGAAACTCTGTCCTTGCTTGACAACAGTCTTGAACTTTCTCAATCAGTATTTGTAGGCAATTTCCGCATTGAGTACTATTGATATCTCTTGTACACTGCACCAACCCATATCTAAAACCATTCCCATTACCAACTGACATATTACCTGCCTTGAACAGCAATTCTGTTGCTAGAACTTCATCTCTCAGGTTGTTCATAAGACCAAGTGCTCCAAAATTAGGTTCTTCAGGTGCAGTAATATTATTCTGGGCATTCCACATGAACACATGTGGCTCTGTCTGTGGCACTCCAAAGAAATTAATGTCAGAGTACCTTAACATGCATTCATTGTACCATGCGATGGCACTTTTACCCGGACACCGAGTTTTGATATAATTGCTCACATAGCTGACACAGGTTTGGCAAGTATATTGGGAAACATCGCCTCGGCAGAGAAAGAGGCCGTAGATGCCAGTATTATTAGATATAGCTTTGTAGAAGCTGTAGTTTTGGGAAGCTTTGGAGGATAAAGAATCCAAGAGGACTGTGAGGTTGGATAGGTAGTCATCGTTGGCTTGCTCAAGAGATCCTAGTCCAACTGAACAATAGTGATAATTGTAGATTGGCTCAGGCTGGGAATTAATGTAGCTGGTAAGAGCAAAGACTACTAATGATAGGAAAAAAAAGGCTCTGGAGTTGTGGAAAGAAAACATTTTACCTCCTAGGCTTCAACAGAAAATTCGTTACTTGACCAGACCACATGCTTATATATGGCTGATTATCATTCATCCATAAGAAATAATTTTCTCCAAATAAATTATTTTCGGGCAAAATCTTTTACACGCAATGTCATAAATTGAAATTGTGAGTTAAATTCATGGTTTCAGTTATTGAAATACAAAGTGTGAGTAATAATAACGCCCATTATTTTCTCAAATGTGTTAAGACTTTCAGTCTTAGAAAAAAAAAAAGTATTTTGTCAAAGTTTCTTGTTTTCCCCCTAAAAAAAAAAAAAAAAAAAAAAAAGGAGAAGTCCAATAAGTTGTCTGGGTCAAATTTTGTCACTTTTTATTATTATTTTGAAATAATTATCTTACACGTAAGCATGTGACTAAGGAAAGGAGATGCTTTCTTGAATTATTGGAGTAAACCTTTGACTTCTCTTATTTTCCAACTGTACTCCAACTTCTAAGAAACATACATTATTTGTCCTGGTTAGGAAGATTAAAATATTTTGGAGTTTAAATTCAACAAGATGTGGTGTAAACCCATCTATTTATGCTCTTCAATACCAATGTGTCACATTATCCGAAGTCGGAATCCTTATGAAGATATAGAATCCCTCGAGCAATGTCTCTTATGATTTTGTTACGCCCTTCCCAGTCTAATTTGCTCGCTTCATTAGATTTATAGATTCAGTAAATCAAATTATTCACCAAATATTAAAAAAATTACTTTCTCAACAAAAAGAACAAGATTCTTGTTTAACGAAATTTTTTTATTATAATAAAAAAAATAGCAATGAAATGAAAAAAGTGCTAAATATATAGTTATCAAGGCTTGTATTAGGTACAAACTCTTAGATAAAAAGTCTTGGACAAAATTTAGCTACAAAATTAGTTGTAGCTTTAGGCTATAACCTTACTCAATATCATTTTATTGGAGGTGAATTTTGACAAATCCACTATTGGATTACATCTTCTTCTTATATCTTCCATACTTGCAAAATTTCGAGAAAACTAAAGATCAATAGCTATGTCATTAATAAATTGTTTAAATTGTAAGCTTTTGTAGTTTAAAATTATGCAAAAAAATATTAGCTTTTAGATCATATAGTAAATAATATTCGATTGACACAAAATTTGACATGTGTATTAAGAAAGTAAAGAACATGCAATTCAACGGTTAGATTTTCAAAATATATAGTTAAACTTTGTCCAAAAGTCTTTCTCTTCCTTCTAAGCAAAATCCAAGGAGCCTAACTAAATTTTGGTGTTTTGGAACTTGGCTACTAACAAGACTTCATTCTTAAATTCTAGATCTCCTTGTCTAGAATTTCTTGAAAGCCTTTTCACAGCTATCTCTTGACCATTAAATAGCCTACCCTGTATGCATGTCCACACACATGTATATATGAGAGTAATGTAGAAAAATGATTATTTAACTCAACTCCAAGGAATTGAATAATGCATTTCATATCATAATGCTTTTCTACCCTGTAAACTTCCCCAAATCCACCTCTCCCAAGTTTATTTTCCTCAGAAAAGTTGTCTTCTTCAATTATCTTAATTGATACAAAAACCACAACTCATCACCACGAAACCAAGAAATAAGTGGGGAAAAAAAAGAAAAAAAAAGAATAGAATAGATACCAAGTGATATCGCATAGTTTTGTAGCAGTCTAGATTCAATAGAATAGCTAGAATGAAAATTGTAGTCCAATACTCCTGCTAGGACAACATGTACCAGTTGGGCAAGAAATATTTCCCATTTCAGGGAAGTAACCGATTACCGTAGATAGCAACTTGGGCTAAGGATCTGAAACTCTTTTCTTCGCCTGGCGACAGACTTGGACTTTCTCCATCAACATTTTTAAGCAATCCCCGCATTCAGTGTTGAAGATGGTGATTCTAAAATCAATTAAAGGAAGAAGCTCTATCAAAAAAAAATTAAAGGAAGAAGCCAAAGGACCAAAACGACAGGGTTTCGAGGCAAGATTAATATATCTGTTGCTACTGGGTGGAACGCATCGTTTCATTAATCAGTCTTGGACAAAACGCAGCGTTTGATTGTCTACAAGTTAAGTGGATGAGAAGCTCTAAAACGGTGACGTTTAGGCTGGTTGAAATGACAGTTATTGTGGCACGAAAAACAGTTTCTGTTGCAGTTAATCTTCCCTAAAATCACGGACTTGATCCGTATAATTTGGAGCTCCTAATTATTCTGTTATGATCACAAATTTTATTATAAATAGTGAGCAAGGCTCAGATGTATCATTAAGCAAGAAAAAGACTTTTTCAATATAGGAGTTTTTTCTCTCAAATTCTCTCCCTCTCTCTCTTCTGCAACACTATCTGTTATTCAACCTTTGCTTTAGTCTTAAATCTTGCTTCAATCCAGAAATTCTCTCTGTAAGAATTTCTTCATTCAATACCATTTATATCTCTCGTACATTGCACCAACCAATGACTAAAACCATTCCCATCACCATCACCATTACCCACTGACCGATTACCTGCCTTGAATAATTTACCTGTTCCTAAAGCTTCATCTACAAGTTCGTTCAATAGAACAGGTGCTCAAAAATTAGTCGTACCATATGATGGCACTTCTACTTGTTGGACACCGACTGGTGATGAAATTTCTCAAATA